>OZ025271.1:6738103-7213992 GCA_964019165.1 Mastigias papua | reverse complement strand
TACAAAAATTGTAGACAGAGAAAGGTAGTATTTTGAAGCAAAGTGAGATATATGATATATATAATACTTTAGTTGTGTATTTATATTTTTTAGTTATTTCAATTATATTTTATATGTCATACTGATGTTATTCAATAATTATTTCAGTTTTAGAACCCATCACTCAAGAAGCCATAGGTGAGTGGCATTTGTCATTTCTGTCTCATATCATTTATGGTCTGTGATGTCATAATCATTCGTATTGTTTCAATGATCAATGTAGCCACTGTAATCATCATGATCATCAACACGATCATGAAAATCATCATTGTGCTCATCAGTGCATTCCAAGCAAGTCATGTGTTAAGTATGTATGTCTGCATGATGGTAATTACACACCATTCCTAATTAAGTAATATAGTGTCCTTACTTGGGATTGTACTCTCCGGTGGTTTATCCCTTGTAAGTGCTTTGCATCATCAGGGGTATGTCAATGTTTGTATGATCTTCGACAAACGAGAAGCCTTGTTTAGCAATCTCCGAGTTGTCTTGACTCTTAAAGACATGTTGGTGGCAGAATAGTTTGCCATTGAAGCTAGCGTCAATTGCTGTTTACGCAATACTGGCATATGAAATCCTGCTTTATGCAGGAATCCAGTATTGATGGTATTTGATATGTGGAAGGTAAATCTAACTTCGAAGTGTCGATCGAATATCAATTTGGTTACTGTCCGCTTTTAGTTTGAGACTATACTATCACAAAATGGTCATCAGCACAAAAGCATAGTCTTCGCTATTTTACGTTTAGAATTGAATCGCTTATCTAGAAACTGGGAGATGGCATTATCAAAGTATTTGTTGGAAAAGCAGTTTTAGAAAGACATTATTTAATTGTTTGGTTTTGCAAAATTCTGAATAGAATATAATGACGAGCAAGTGGAAATGGCCATAGGTAAAGCAATAGCTAAAGGGTAAATTAAGAGCCACATATCTCATCAAACTATAGAGTAGATTTACCTTCTGTTTGGTTGGTGCTATGATGGATAGATCACTTTATAAATCTGTAGGTGGCTTTTTATTATATACTTAGTGGTATTTAGATTAGGACCATTATGCAAATATGAAGCACCAGGACTTATGGCATACGCTTATCTTATTCATTTGGAGTGATAAACTTAATGTTTTGATGTTATTTGGTTATACAGTTCAGAAATTGTTATGCGAAAAGAAGTGTGTATTATTGACACGTCTATGGGCAAACAAGGATTTAGGTCCATGTGGTCAGGTACAGTAGAACTTGCTTTCCAATGTGTCAAGGGGTCCAAGATAGGTCCACATGACCACCGTATGAGTCTTGATGTGCTCATCTGCCACATTTGGTACAGTGCACTAAAGTGATGTTCAACATATAGCACTGATATTTGATGACGTCATTCCTATTAGACAGTAATGATGTACATAGGGTAATGCTCCCATCTGGGGAACATCAATGGGCAGACTAGAGATAGCATAGGTAACCAGACATCTTGTATTGGCTTGTTTCAAATGAAGTATTTTCATAAACGAATCAATAAATGTCCTTCATTATGTATTTGTTGGTAGTAGATGGCTGCAAAATGGGAATCAGGAGCTTGGAAAGTTTATAATTGTAAATCCTTGCAGCTGACTAAAAATTTCAGGCAATACCGTTGTCATTTTGAAAATTGGGCAGACTATAGAGGGTCCCTAGACTACTAGCAGGTAATTTGAGTTTAGCATAGATCTGGTTGGAAATACGTTGCTTTTAAGTGCCGTATCTCTAAAACTTGGACTACTTTCCCTTCCCTTTTCAACTATGCATCCTCAACATCACAATCAATGTTCAATGTTACAATCGTGGAAACAATAGCTTGGCCTTGGAATGTATTGGCCCGTGTTTCTTATAGAACTCGGAATTTAAAGCCTGTTTGTCTTTAACTCAAAGTGACACGAGTGCTATCTGTTAGCTGCTTCAACTCGCCATAACTGCGTCTTGTTAAATTGACCATTGGATTCTGGTAACTGTGAAATTGTCTCATGATTTATCTTCATGATTTATTAAAATGCTCCCTACACTGAAGACCTGTTTGTTACTGGTGACAGTTGCTCTGTAATTGTTTAACAGTAATCTTGTCTACTGTTTTTCATTAACGTCTGCTGATCTTCCACTTCTGCTGTAGAAAAATTCACTAAAATCTCGTAGGAAAGAGGAGGCCAAGGATGTCTCAGATCACTTTCTTCTACCAGCAAAATTCGAACCCTCTGAGTTCATTGATTCTATTGCCCAATGTGAGACATCTTTCAACTAAGCATTCTTCTGACCTGTTTTTCATTGCAACATTTTTGTCTATAATTGCCAATATGATGTTGCTTGATCATCATTTCAGTCATTGGCATGTTGCAAATTTTCTTCTCTTTGTTTCCTCCACTGCAGTTATCTTCAGTTTTTTACAGTTTATCGAACCTAGTTCTGTCCTCTTTCAACTTCCGTATGAAACTAATTACCATACACCCTTTACTTTGAAGCAGTCTTCTGTAGAATATTTTGAGTACAATCCCCACAACCTGCTCGATTCATTGGAGATTTCGTCACTGGTAGCTCTTGCCAGACTTTTGGAAATAACTTGTTAAATGTTAAAGTCATCTTAATTCTGCAGTAGGCTACCTTTTGAACCAATATGGCTTCTTACATTAAGATAGTGGTTACACACTACTAAGAACATGTCAATAACAATCAAAGTCATTTAGTACTGCTCCCTTATCTTCATATTCTGTTAGATTTTAAAAAACTTTTCACGTAATTTTTTTGTATAAATATTTACACTTGATGACGTCATCTGCATAATTATGCAAAAACTATATAAGTCTTTTATTTCAAGTTTCTCGTAAGCGAATAGTCCAATACGTCCAGCTTTGTTATGTGTTCTCTGGTAAAGAAGAGTAACGGCCAGAACTTAAATTGTTGTATTTACTTAATTAGAAATATTGTTTATTTTAAAGAAATAGTTTAATGGAAATTTTGATTGCGCTTTAGAAATAAATTGTGGCATAAAACTTTAACTCTCAGTTCACTCCTAAAAAATGTAGATCAGTGCCTGCACAACTCACTTGCCAAATTCCAAGTATTTTGAATGAATAATCATTTTAAGAAAATGTAAATTAAAGTCAAGACAAGGGTCTTCTCATGAAAATCGACCAGGAACGTAGGATTCTCCCCTGTCTTGTTCCTTTTCCAAATCTACCCAACTCTAACCCCCATAAGATGTTTTCTTCTCTATTTGACAAAATCAGACTGCTTCTCGGTAGCACTCTAAATTTGTTTGACAGTTTGTTTGATAATTATGTTCTTTATGTAATGTTATGTAATTAAGGTTATCTTGATATGAAAATTATTCAGTACCTTGTAGAACCCTTTCGGTCCTTCATTGAATTCAAAGATTGCTCAATGTACCGCAATCTCGATTATTTCCCTTTCTACAAATACATTTGTTTCGTCATTTTGAAAATATACTACTTAATAACTATTTCGCTACTTCCCTTTTGGCTCTGCTTTAATGACAGTTCCTTTTAGGCACAATCACAAGTCCTTCTAGTTTGTCAATTCATCAGGACATAGTTTGTAATGATTGTTGCATTATTGTCTGCTTCCTATCTCACTTTATTATATGAATTGCAACTAATTCGTGTATGAAGCTTTCAATTCGCACAACTGAAGCATTCCTACACACTTGATGATTTTCCCTGTAAACTTGAGAATGTTTTGTCAATCATTTGATAGGCCACCGTGATTAATCCTGTCTCTTTCATCATTGATATTTGACCAACTTCATTTAGTACAACGCAACTGGCAAACAACAACCAATACTGATTCAATTCAACAATCTCTTGGCATTTATTTGTTTCTAATTGAATGCATGAATTATGCATTATGGGATTATCAATGTCTGCTAGTATCAATGCTGGTTTATTAAAGTGTAGCTACCCCCTGGTCCATAGTACATGTTGAAGCATTCTTATCTAAGTTTGATCCATGTGATTTATCTCTTCTGATTTCTTTACATCCTTGAAGGTATTGCAATTCAGGCATCTGCTTAGAACAATCATTTCATATCCTTTCTATTTATTTATTGTAGTACATAGCTTGTATCCCATAATTCATGCATTCAATTTGAAAGAGGTAAATGCCAAGAGATTGTAGACTTGACTCTGTACCAGCAACCGCACAATGGAAATTTCTGGGGCAGCTAAAAGCAAACATTGTACAGCAATTTTTTCTTATAGAAGTGTGAAATTTCGGACAATTTGTGGAATTGGTAGAAATAGTATTGTGATGCAAAACTTTCCTACAAAGTAGCAAAGTCATAAATTTTCGACTGAATTTTGCCACGTGGGTAATAGTTTCGCAATCCCCCCCCAGCCAATACATCATCGTATTGCGGCCATGATCCTCTGAAGCTCAATGGAAATATATGGTGGAGGGTTTGCTGTGTTCTTCAAATCATCTGCTAGTAATATGCCTTGAGCCTTTATATGCAGAAATCATGTGATTTTTAAGCAATATTAGAAGACTATCAGGGAACCATTACCGACCTGTTCTTGGCTATGAGTTAAACAGCAGACTTGAGGTAGCCATGTAAAAAAATTACATAGCAGTCAAATTACTGTTCTAACGTAGAATGGAGACTACTGAATTTGTACATGTCTAACACCTTTGGCACAGTTCGTGAAGGAATTATTTGGATGAAGGATTGTCATGTCCTTAATGATTTTGAATTAGTTGTTGAGGATGCAAATCTTATATTTACTATAGAGGTCTGACCATTGTGGTCATAACACAACATATAGATCTGTTGGAAGAGATACAATATAAGTACATATAGTGAAAGGTGCAGGGCTGAATAATTGAAATGAGATGGTGCTTGACTATGGCGTGCATATCCCGCCAAAAATAGGGTCTTCTAAAGTTTCAACTTGTTCTAAAGTTTGACATACTCCAAATTCACAACTTCTAAAGTCGCAGTGAGTACTTTCCATTCTAAAGTCGCAGTATCTACTTACTGTTCTAATGTTTTGGTCTCTGCCTCGGTTTCAAACCTGCCCTTCTTTTATCTAGTTATACAAAAATGGCAGAATTATCGAATGTGAAGGGCTTTATGCAGCAAATCATCTCAACAATTATTCGTGACTGTGAGCAGGTATCACTGTTTGGTGAAAATATCTTTTATTCGTTGCTTTTTAGACTTGATGGAATCAATGCTCGTAAAACAGCATGTCGCAAATAATATAATTTTTATTTCATTTTCATATAATCTAAGGTGGGTGGTCCCTCAGCTTGAAAACCAGCGTTAGCTGAAGGGCCACCCTCCTTAAGTTATATGAAAGTGAAATAAAAAAGTATATTATTTGCGACATGCTGTTTTGATGAGCTTTGGTTTACGTGATAAATGTTGTCCGTAATAGGGGTGCAGCTAGGCCGGGGCCTGGAAGCATGTTTTGATAAGGGACCTTTCATTTTGTAAGTCCCGTAGGAGCTGGAGGACTTTCCTTTTCAAAACAGAATCTTCAATTCCTGGTGATACCTATGAAACTGTCTTTTAATTCATCAAAAATACTTGCTATGCTAAAGATGTCTTTATTGTTGGCGACAGTTGCTCTGTCACTCTTTGATGATAATGATCTTGTCTAATGCCCCTCTTCATGTTAATTTTCTATTTCCATGGTAACAAATTTAACTAACAACCTATAGCCAAGAGAGGGTCACGTATGTTTCAGAGCACTTTATTCTACCAACTACATTCTGAATCTTGCTCTCCTTCACTCGTCTCTCCAATTTCAAACATTTTTCAACCATGCAACCACTGATACCGCTTTGCTCTTTTAAGCAATGCATTTTTCTTCAATTTTTGATAGCATGTGGAGCCATGACATGTCTGAAATGTGTTGTAGTTGATTGGAACTGGAAAGAGATATTTCAGCGATTTTTACAGTAGATGGAATTGTGGGAAGAGAAACTGAAGAGTTGACACGATTTTTGAATATCAAATCAAGCAAATCTACAGTTGCTTATTTATCTTTTGACTTCCTTAGAAAATTCCGCTCGCTCTGAACCAAAGTCTTCTGTACAATATTTTTTCTTTTCCTAGTGGTTACCTTTTCTATCCACTTCCTATATAAGAATGTTTCTTCTTTACTGTTGTATCTAGCAATCTCTTAGGAAGTTGAAGACAGAGTAGGATGTTCTCATTCTGTACTCTAACAGCCCAGCTTATCATTAGCAGTCTCATAGCACCCGACTTCAAAACTGCTACCAGTTGTTTTTCTGTTGCTGCTTTTCCTTATCCAACTTTTGCTTCAATATTTAGCTATTAGAAAAACCATTGACGTTAGCAGTCTTGCTTTGTCCTGAAGAGTATTCCCAAATACGTAAGCTGTTTAACATACTCCAACAACCCATTGCCAACTTGTGTGTTGTCTATGTTATCATCTTCTGCATTTATTGTGTTATCACGTTTGTCTTCTTAGCTTCACGTGACAGTCCTACTCTCTCTCTCTCTCCCTCTGAACTCCTTTTCACTAACAGCATCTACTAACTCTTGCATTTCTTAATTCAATGCTTGTAACAATTGTGTAGGTGGGTTTCATTGAAAATAGTAGGCCGGGACTAACTATTACCTGTGGCGTTAGTGAATCTTCTACTCTCTCTTCCCTGTCTGCAGGAAACTAGTAATTTGGGAAAGGTATTGATTTGGAAGGCATTGATTTCTCAGAATTGTGAATAGACAGGGGGACGAGAATACCAATTCTCAATGTGTCACCTGACATTTTATCATGTAAAACCATATAAAACTCTTGTGTGGTTGATAGCTCAAATGTATATACTGGTTTTGTTTCCTTTCACTGTTCTTCTTTTCTTTTCACCATTTTCAGATTAAAGGTTTTATACTTGCTTCTAAATTTGGACAATAACCTTAATTGTTCCTTTGAAAGTTGTTGGTCCAATATTGTTCTTAGTCTTTCGCCCATTTTCTTCGTAAGTGTTTTGATGCTATGGGTTATTGAGCCTGTTGGTTTGTTGTCGATCCATACAGAATTCCCGCTCCACCAGAAGTGAAACATGAATATACGGTCTGATAAAGCTGATACAGTTACTTCGTTGGTAGTAGATGGTTGCAAAACATGGGAATCAGGAGCTTAGAAAGTTTGTACTTGTAGGTCCTTGTAGTTGACTGAACATGTCTAGCAATACCGTTGTCATTTTGAAACTTGTGTAGACCTAAAAGGATCCCTGGATTACTAGCAGGTAATATGAGTTTAGCATAGATCTGGGAGTACATTTCTTTCAAGTGGTGTGTCTCCAAAAAGCGGAAAACTTTTCTTACCCAGTTTTAGGTATAACTCTACAACAATACAATCAATTTTCGATGGGTCACAGGTGCAAGCAATAGCTTGACCTTTGAACTTATTGGCCCGTGGTTCTTTACTTCATTTCAGTACAATTGCTATGTTTTAGCTAGAGATCGGATTTTGTAGCCTGTGTGTCTTTAATTCAACATGGCACAAGTGCCATCTGTTAGATTCTTCAGCTCGTCATACATGCTACCTGTTAAATAGACCTTAAATATTGGCAGCGGGTGTTAGTTCGAAGCAGCATGTTACTTTTTAAAGTAGGGTCTGCTGGGGTAACATGGGTAACCCGGGGTAAAGTGGGTAAATAAACATTTGCATCATTAATATTGACTTATGGCCATGAAAGAGCAAAGTGCCATTTTTTAACTAGGTACAATACCTCTCTATAAGAAATCACATAAATTAGTTATGAAAGAAAGGCAACATGTTATTAATTGACGAAATGGTCAATTACCCATTTTACTCCAGGCTTCCCACTTTACCCCAGCAGACCCTAGTCCTTAGGTCTTTATGGCGGGCATTTCTCTACTTCAACTTGGCAGAAATGCTTCGTGTTAATTCAACCTGCAGTTCTTTAGCCTGTTATTCCACAATCCAACGTGACACAAATGTTACCTTAAAACTGTGCTTCTTCAGAATTTTCGTTTTCATCTACTATAATATGTAGTAACTAGGCTTATCTGCCTGGAACGATTTTTCACTATAGAGATCATTTACCCTTTTTCTTTCATGCACTGTATTTCACTGCTTTCAGTTTTATCCTATCTAAGAGACTTCTGTGACTCTATATATGTGCATGTCATTTAGGCTCAGAAATGTGAACACTCGAGAAGTGTATTTTTATCACCGTTGCCTTATTAGCTTAAAGTGACAACTCCACTCTCTCTAAACTCCTTTTCATTGACAGTATCTACAAGCTCTTTAAGTTCTTCCATCAGAATCACGTCTTATGCAAATCTTAGATTGGCTATCTTTGATTGATTCTCCGATTCTGGCATTTCTTGTAGATCATCTCAGCGCTTACCTTATCATACATTCAGGGTAGACACTGAAAAGGTGTGATGAAATGATACAAGCTTGTCTTACCTCCTTTCCTACAGTAAAAAAATCAGAATCCCCTTATGCAGTGCATACTTTTGCGTTTTGTTTACTGTATACACCCATTAATAGGTATATAGTGTGGACTGGAGTACTCTTGAGTGCGGAATAGAAAGGCTAGGAGGTTATGATCGAGATAAGGAAAAAAGACGTTAAGATTCAATTCAGTGAACATCATGTGATTTTCGCGATTATGCTTTGAAGCCTATAGTTGAAGAGCTTGTTCTACTTTATCAGATACAAGTAAAAATTCTTTGGTTTGGGACTAGTCAATCTTCCATTGCTGCACTCTGTCCCCGTCATCTTGAAATTATTAAACTGGGGAAGGGGGTCGCAATAAGAATATCCTGGCGTGCATGTTTTCACAAATTTAAATAGTTAGGAGTCTCTATTCCGGACTCAACAGTGCTACTTTTGAACATGTCATCACATGGTTTGTCATGTATTACCATACCGGGGTCTTTTGTGTAGTCGACAAAACAAAGCTTATGGTTATTTTTTCTTTTTCTGTTCTTCATCTCTATCGCCAGTGTCAGATTAAAAATTTAGTTACTTGTTCCTCTGTCTGGACAAAGGCCTAGTTTTTCTTCTGTAATACTTTGTTCCAATATTGCTCTTAATTTTCGACCTGGTTTCCTCAACAGTTTTCTACTGCCATTGCTGATTAAGGTGATTGTTCTGTTATCCAATGAGGGTCAACTATGCGAAATTCCTTTTCTGCATTATGTTAGAAGAACCATCCATATTTGAGCATTGATCTTTATAAGGTCTTCATCATAATCTGAGATGGGGGTTATTTGAGGAGAGTTTATTAACAATTTGAATTTCTAGAATGGGGTTTATTCGAGGAAAGACTTTATCAATGGAAGCCAATTTGAGGATTTACAGTGTTATATTTCTTAATTAGGGCTTGAGGATTGAATCACTTTTCACATGAAGTATTGCAAAAGTTTTGTCTCTTGAGAACTTATGAGGACCCTTTTGGGTCTTAAAAGTTTGGGCCTTCAGGGACTGTTCTAACCTCAGCGTTTGTTTGTTGCACCACAATATACAGTTGTCCTTCGTTTATCATCTGGTGGTATGTTCTAGAAGTAACCCACAATACACACTTATTTTATAAGAATATTGTCGATAAGAATATAAAAGCTCAAATTCTCTGAAAGTTAAAGAATAATATACGAATAATTACCCAACTAAACTAGCACTTACCGTGGGAAGGTTGGTTGTAATTATTTCCATGATGTAGGGTCCAGCTCGTAGATAGGGTTCATATGAGTGACGACGATTGCTCCCCAGTCCTTCTTCACAGCAGGCGCAAATTTTGTTTTTCAACCAAGTATATACCAGATGGGTGGGGGGTGTGGGCATATGAACCCTATCTACGAGCTGGACCCTACATCATGGAAATAATTACAACCAACCTTCGCACGTTAAGTGCTAGTTTAGTTGGGTAATTATTTTCCACCTTCGGGTCCAGCCCTCCGACAAGATCCATATGAGATTTTAAAGAAGGTTGAGAATAATAAAACAAATTTTTTTAGTGAGATGAAAAATCATTTAACAAAACACTAGATATAACGCCATTATCATTCACAGGTCTGTCATAAAAACGTCCAAAAGTTGCAGCATTTGTCCAACCTGCTGCATTGCATATATCCTTTACAGATATCCCACACATCCTTGCTTTAGATGTTGCTGCACTTCTAGTGGAATGAGCTGAAAAAATATGAATGTCAATGCCAGACAACTCTAAAGTAGCTTTAACCCATCTTGAAATGGTTGTCGTTCCTACGGCCTTGAATGGCTGTGCATAACTAATTAGAAGCTTAACAATAGGTCCTCTCATAGCAAAGGATCTATGTAAGTAAGCCCATATGTTACTAACAGGACAGATCTCTTGGCAATCATTATATGCTGGCAGGATTATGGGTTTTATATGAAAACCAGGTCTGGTAGTTTTTTGGATACTACTTATATTAAATACAACTCTTTCACTTGTCAATATCATTTGAGAAATATCTAGAGATGCAATTGTTTGGTCTCTATGACCAGTTAAGAGGCAGAATAAAGTAACCAAACGATAGGACAACAACTGTAACGAAATATCCCGTGATTGTCCCATATGTTTTAAATATGATAAAACAACATTAACATCGAAAGTGACTGTGTAACGTGGTAAGGATGGCTTCAGTCTAAAAATTCCCCGCAAAAACCTTTTAACTAAATGTTGTGAGCCAAAAGTTATACCATCATTCGTTGCAATTACAGTAGAGAGTGCTGATCGGGCTGTATTGATAGCTGAATACCCTAATTGCCGTGAATGAAGAATCTTTGTCAAAAAATTAATACCATGAATAACAGTACTTTGATGAGGGTCAATGTCATTGTCATGGGAAAACTGAAACCATTCCTTTATATATGAGTTATATTCAGACTTTGTGCCGTCACTCCACGATTTGTCAATGATTGCAACAGCATCACTTGATAAAGAACTAACCTCAGTTATTGAGCTTGGGTGACTGATGCTAGCAGTTGCAGAGTGTTTTGCAATGGGTGAACCTCTGTCGGATGACTGGGGAGGTGTAGCAAATCTTTGCTAGAAGGAATGGATATAACCTTGGACGAATGTATCATGAAAATCGGATACCATGCTTGATTAGGCCAATCAGGCACAATGAGGAGCCCAGTTGCTTTATCAGATATAATCTTTTGCAACACCTGTGGTATTACAGCAAATGGTGGAAATGCATAAAACAAATAATCTGACCAATCAAGGCAAAAAGCATCAACAGCAATTGCTTCAGGATCTGGTCTATATGAGACAAATGGTTTCAGTTGAAAGTTTATCCTAGATGCAAATAAGTCAATATTTGGAGTTATATCTAAAGCAGAACATATAGACAGGAAAATCTTTGGATTCAATTTCCATTCTAATCTCTTTGCATGCAATCTAGACTCTTGATCTGCAAGAATATTCTCTACTCCAGGTATATGTGTAGCAGAGGGCCATATATTTTTAGATATAGCCCATTGCCAGATCAATTGTACAACAGCATTACATGGGTTAGAATGACAAGTACCCATTCTGTTTATGGTACATACTGCAGTGGTGTTATCAGACAGTACCTTTACATGTGTATTTGTTACATGTACTAGGGATTTCAATCCATACAACACAGCTTTTAGTTCTAAGACATTAATGTGAAGGTTTGCCTCATGACTGGACCAAGTACCATTAGTGGAGCAGTTCCCAAAAACTGCTCCCCACCCCAAGGTTGAGGCATCAGTTGCCAGTACAAACTCTGGATTTGGTATAAGAATATTCTTTTCTAAATTAAGAGCATTATTTGACCACCATTGTAGTTCAACACATGCATCCCTAGGAATTGTCATCTTCTTATCAAAATTCCCTTTGGCTTGTTTAAGTGCTTGGATTTTAGATTCTTCCAGAGCACGGTAATGCAATGGTCCATATTTTGCAGCTGGAAAACACAAACTAGATTGCCTATTGCTGATGCAACATTGCGAATAGTATGTGATGAAACACGAGATAAAATATTATCACATGCAGCCTTCAATGACAGTTTACGGTCATGTGGTAAAGACACAGACATGGCTGTTGAATTCAACAGAAACCCCAAATATTTTATTTTCTTTGTAGGTATGAATACAGATTTTTGAGGATGTACTATAAATCCCAGAGAATCAAACAGGCAACTGAGTCAATAACAGCCTTCTTGCATGAATCATAAGATTCTGCTATAATCAAGATATCATCAATATATGCTACCACAATATGCCCTGCCTTATGCAATATAGCAAGGGGGGTCTTAAGTAACTTTGTAAATTTCCTTGGTCCTGAACAAAGACCATTTGGCAAAGCCATAAACTTGTAATAGACCCCATCAAATTCAAATTTTAAATATTTTTGATGAGCTGCCACAATTGGAACAGAATAATATGCATCCTTGATATCAATTGATGCCATGTAACAATCTTTCTGGATTAATGAGGTGACTGTATGTATTGTGTCCATTTTGAAAAGCTGGTATGGCATGAACTTGTTCAATGACTTTAAATTTAGGATAAGACGATATGAATCATCCTCCTTAAGTACTAAAACTATGGGAGAACAATACTCCCCAGGTTCAGAAGAGCACTTAGCAATTATGTTCTTTCTCAACAAGCTGTTGATTTCCCTACAGAGAAAGGCCTCTTCCTTCTCTGAAAATCGTTTTTGGTTTGATGTTGTATCAACAAAAGGTTCTTGTTCAAATTCTAATGGCAAACCCTTGACTGTTGTCAAGGTTTCAAAATCAGATGGAAGATTTTTCCCATGCACTAAGTCTGTCCCTAATACCTCCAGCTGAAAATCTTGCTATTCGATAATTTAGATAGTTTATTAAAAGGGGAATAGCATCTTCAAAATTACTTACAGTTAATTCTGGAAATGGCTTCTCCTGCGAGCTTGAGGAGGGCCCGGCCCAAATTTGCGGCCCCGCCCTAACAAATGACTCCTTTGCTGAACAGAAGGCCTATTTGCATGTTGATTGACACGATTTCCATATCTTGGTATGGCACTATCCTGCCTTGAGCGTTCTGCGATGTGACTTATCTTTGCCACTTCCTTGGCTTCCTTTACTACCTTATGAAAATCCTCTCCAAACAGAGAGGTGCCAAATTGTCCTGTAGAAGCATTACAAATGTCCCTAATCTCGGGATCAAAGGAATTTCTTACATTAGCCTTTCGTCTATTGCCAATTTCCAGAGCACAATGAGACACTAATGTGATTGCATCAAAGGCATCTGAAATAACTTGCTTTGTATCAACTGTCACATTAGTTTTATCAGCATGCAACAAGCTATTGCATATTGTTGCTAAAATGGATGTTATTTTAACTAAAATTTGCTGGGTTGCAAATAATTTTTTCTCATTTCTTATTTGATAATCCTTCAGGGATTTCATTTTGAAGACATCACTTGGCATGCTAGGCACAACAATGTTTGATAAATTTGATGGAAGCTTGTGCTTCTTTAAAATACTTAATAACAATTCTCTTTGAGTGGCATATTTCTGCCAGTACTGCTCAATCTTTTCTGCCAGTTTTGCAGAAATTGGCTCTCCTTTTTCAATCAAAATTGGCTTATTGCCATCCACAAAACCTAAAATTTCCTCTTCAAAATCTAGGTTTGGTGCTTCAGTAGTGTGGTCTATAAGTCTAGAAACGTGGTCCTGCTTAGTAGAAGCAGGTTGATCAAACACGGAACCCAGAGAAGGTTCAGAGATCCTGGCAAATTTTGCAGGCCTCGGCTGGGACTCAGAAGATTTTTCTTCTGGCATTGCCACAAAGGAGTATGCACTCCCTGGAATAGAGAAAGAATCACTAAGATCTTCATTAGCCGTTTCACGTAGCTCCACACTGGCTCTCTTTGGCTGAGCACCCTCAAAAAGACCTTGAATGGCAGAAGCCAGATCAGTGATGGCTGACTTAACCTCTGACATGACTCTCGTATTCTCATGTATTAGGTCTGAATTTGAAGATTCTCCACACAAAGGGCCTGATTCGTGTGGTGAATGGTCACTTAGCACTAAAGCACTTTCGGAATCTTTGTCCATCTTCAGTCCAAACAATTTTTAAACAAATCAACGAAAGATAAACAATACTTTCCTAGAGATTCTATAGATCTTCTGTGGTTCCGTCGAGCACCAACTTTTTCTGCAACCACGCTTTAACAAGCAGAACTGGGGAAGCCACGGGTCGGAGGACTGGGGAGCAATCGTCGTCACTCATATGGATCCTGTCGGAGGGCTGGACCCGAACATGGAAAATAATTGAAGACTCAAGCTTAATCAAGGCGTACATTGTTTGCTAAGTTGAGTTTTGTTAGAAAACAAACCAGAGTGAGCTCTTATAATTTCTGAAACTCGTTATGCTATGGTGAAACTCAGCAACTCTTCAGGGAATGTCAGTTACACACTTTTTATTATACGGATATATAGTATGTACAAGAATTAATGCTAGAAGTTGTAAAATTTACGAATAATTTAAGAGTATTCTTAGGCTCTAAATAAAAGAACGCTAAGAATGAGGTACTCGTAAAGAATAGTGTGTGGGCGTGTAATGAATTGTGGAGGCGCTTCCCCTCCTGAGACTCCCCCTAGGAACAGGGTTATAGGGCTGAAGGGTAAGGGCCTCACATTATTATCATTCATGTTTATAATTTAGCTAATTGAGCTCAGAGAACAGAAGAAGTCTGGCGATCGATCGTGAGTTACGTTAATTTTATAAGACACGCAGAAGGAAATTCTCTCGATACAATATACTAATAGAAGAACTCTTAGGTGATCTACGAACAATCTAAAATTTTATGGACAATCTTTCGAAGAACAGAGAAGAAGATAGTGGAAAAGAAAGAAGGCTGACCAGAACTATCAAGGCCAAGTAACTTTGATCGTTTTTTCTAATATATATTGAGCTCAATTAGCATTTATTCTTTGTTATTTGTAATGTGATTTCTTTGATTATATACAGTCCTCTTGAATTAGAACTCATATTTCGAACCCGGTCACACGGGGTAATTTCTAACCTTGCGACCCTAGGGGGAAATACAGCAAGAATTTCCTCACCTAGGCCAGAACTGAAACTTAGCAAGGATAATTCTTACAAGGCGAAATCCGTAAATGTTTCTGCTTTCTTGTTACAATTATGCTTGAAGAGTGTAACACTCCTCATCATTTATTTGATGCACTTTTTTCAGGCAGGTATCTTTTACAAAAACTCTCCAGTTTCAAACTCTAACAGATTTTTAATAGCATGGTTATTATTTTGGGATTAAAAACTGGAAAATTGTAAAAGATTGCGTACAAAATGTATGAAAACACCCCGAAGTAGCTTGGCCATGAAAAGTGAAATTCGTTATTGTGAGGAACGAAAGTAACAGAATACAGAAAAGTTTGTTGCATTTTTCTTTGGTGTTGCCTGAACTGAAAACTCTCTTTTTGCCTCCATTGCCAATCTGGTTCTGTCTTGCGTATTCGGTGTTCCTCAAAGAAATTGCGTAAGAGCCATACAAGATCATGCAACATCTTGAGTACTCTCCAGTCCGGAATAGACGTGTGTTATAGTACTACTTATATTTTTATCTTTGATTTCGTCATGTTAAGTAACGTTGGTTCTATGTTCCTCTTTGTTCCGTTTTTTGTAGTCTTGCATCATTCATTTTCCACAGTTAGTGTCATCATGTTGCTTTACTCGTCTGTGATGTATTGTCTAATCTTAGTATACTGTTATTTGTAGTGTTGTGCTGCCATGCCATCGCATTCCCCCTTAGTCTGTCATATGTTATAATTATTTTATTACGTCATGTGTATTAATATAAATAAAGCATGTAATATTCTGTGTAGTCAGTCGTTATGTGAAGTCGTCGTAAGCTGTTGTCGTCATGGAGTTAAAGTCGTCGGTTGTGTTTAGAGTTGTCGTTGTTGCTGTTCTGGGAATTTGTCGTTAGCGTATCAAGATTGTTGGAGAGTTGCAGTCAGTTATTGGTTGCATTATAGTCGCCATCAGTGAAAGTTATTATTTAGTTGTCACTGCTAATATTATCGCTGTTTGTGTCAAAGAAATAAAGACCAGTTTTGGCTTCACAGAGAAGACCGTGTTTTTGTGACTTATTTCTGTTATTGTGTTGTTCTTATTTCTTGGACGTTTGACCGACGTTGTTGTAAAATCGAGTTATTTTACACGTCCCCCCGACTATTTACTTTTTTCAAAACATGCACACCAGGACATTTTAATTGCAGCCCCCCCCCCCCGCTTATTAATTTTGAGCCAAGAGGAAATTTTCCCAACCAGACCAAGAATTGTCCGGCGAAAGTAACTCGTTGTGAATGTTTGTTGCGCTGACAAAATCCTAGCGTGAAATGCATAATTGCTGCAAGAAGCACTGAAAACGCAGCCGACAGTTGTGTCAATGATGATGACATTATGAACGACGATGATAGACACATTTTTAGCATGCTAGAAATATGTACTAAACGTAATAAACTTTTTTCAAAAAGTTAAAGTTTTTTATCCAGTGTATATATTGGTCTTCTCTCCATATCCATTTATGACAGCCCACCCCATAGACATTCACCTCGGAACTTTTTCCACCCCTCTCCCCCCCGCTTAGTTACTTTTTACTTTGAAACTTTTTCCAACCTCTCCCCCCGCTTATTGTCACCCCCGTCTATTCCGGACTGGAGAGTATATTGTTCGTTATATTTTAAAATAATTTGGAATACTCTAGCAATTTTTTATCTAAGATATCACAATGTGATCAGTCGAAGGTGCCAAAGATGTATCACTTTGTCAATTTAAATCGGACGATTGGCGTAGTGCAAATGTGTTTTTTCCAGTCTCTCGTTTTCTTTACTACCATGCATTTCTGTTCACATTTTGTACTTTATGGTCAAGAATAGTTTCAATTGCCGCTCTGGTTTTATGAAAGTTGCTTTAACTCTTAGGCACCTTCTCATATCCGTCTTATGTCCGTTTGTCAAGTCCATCATGAAACGTAGTAATGCAAATTTCAACACTGACATACACGTATATTTCATGACAAAGTAAGGTCCGGTGCTGGTAGGAAGTTTCTTAAATTTTCTGGCCATTTTGCCATCAAAAGTTTCTTACATGCTTCTTAAAGGTCTTAGGTAATGAATAAACGTGCTTCCAAGGTAAAGTAAACAGTTCACTCACATTCAGAGATAAACTAATTTAATGTGCTAATTTGCAGAATGATCAGCGATGGTCTATATGTCTCTCAACAACCTTGCTCCACACAACTTGCAAGCGATGTTTGCCAGAAATTCTCACTACTTCACTCACAGAAAAACAACTCAAATGGGCAAATATCTTTCTCTTACAGAGGTGCAAAATTATGAACCATCCTCTCAGCTGAGACAAAGCTACTATCCCCCCTAATAAATTCAAAACTCTCATTTGACGTAAATATAAAAGTTTCCTAGCTTTTTTTCAATGTGGGTAGGGTTGTTTCTTAACTTTCGAAAAATTGAGCCAACCATTTCTTATAGCCTGTTTCTTATAACAAAATGCTTGTAGTCCAAAATGATTATGCATTTGTTTACTTCCTGTCTCATTAGAATACACTTTTTGTTCCACAATAAAGTTGTTTTTCGCCCAGTGATGAAATCTTCCTAGGATTTTGTGATGTCAGCACTGAAACTTTCTTAAGACTTTCTAAGCGAGAATATTCAAGTTTGCGCGACACAGCAATGCTACACAGATAGATAGGCAGTACACAAACATCATAATGAAATGCGTAGATTTGAATAGGGCTTTTGTGTGCATTAATCAAACAACATGGTGGATTTTGTGAAAACTGGGATTTCAAGTATGTATCAACTTATCAACTTTCATTGATCTCAAAAATCCAGTAGTGAACTTTCTTAACCTTTTGAGAAGCCGAGTACTTCTTTGGTATAAACAGCGTTCTTTTAAGAAAGGACATATATATGAATCGCAGCTATCTTATCCTTCTTTATCTGATCAGATTTCAGAACTTATGCATTCATGCACTCTTAGGGATTTTTCCGTTCCAATTGAGAATGTTTTGGCTATCATTTGATAGGCCATCATGACCAATCTTGTCTCCTTCATCATTGATAGTTTACCAACTGCAGTTTATACAGCGGAATGGGCACATTAACCCCTATATTTTCTTGTTTATATGCACTTGTATAAAAACTACAGAAGTACTGATTAGGACTTCGCGCACAGGAGAATGATTTCTTTTCATACCATTCCCACATTGGCGCAGATTGGCTTAGGCCTGGCTTCCATATCATCATAAGGAACAGGGATACATCCAAGTCACGCCCTAATCATCGGGGATCCAAAGGCAATTGAAAGGAAATGTTCTCACAAGTTGAACCCATTTCAACTTTGTTGAAGTCTACTGGGATTTCGGCAAAACTATTGGACCGTCTGGAACATAACGAAAGAAGTATTCCCATATATCATAAGATTCTCAATAGCATTGCCAATGCAATTACTCGGACGTGTCATGACACGACGATATAAAAACCAGGCTTTATATGTAAATGAGAAATCCTCTATCCAATCAAGGTTGATTCTACGATTTTTGTTATCTACTGCACCAGAACAAACTGTATTTTACAGCAGAGCAGCAATAAACATTAATATGATAATTGAACGAAAGACAGTAATAAACCAATAGCTTGAAAATATTGATTAATTTTAGTTTATTTATATGCCTTGCTATTTAACCATCCAAATGGACCAAGAAATATGATATATGATGTTTAGCTCTTAAGATATTTTGTGGATCAGCAAGCCCTCTCTGTTGGACCTCAATTCTAATATAGTCAAAGTTGACATTGATTCACCTTTGGGCATTAGATTTTCTTTCCTTTAAAGGGTATTGCTATATTCATGAGCTCTTTCATGAGTAGGCAAATATGCCCTTTTCAGGACAATGATATACAGTAAAAGCCCATGCATATGAGCCTACAGTTTTGAAATGACCCTGCTTGTGTTCTTTTGTGGTGAGGCACATCTTGTAGCTGCGGTGCCGGTTCGTAACATAGGCTTATAAACAAATGCCATGAAAGGGATAGTTTAGCATTGAAATATTATGGCCTGATAGACTCTGTGAAGCATGAATTTTTGCCAACTATATTTAGTCTTGGCCTAGCCAAATTCACGCCAATCTTGCCCTTGCAGCCCTTGCCTATCACAGTTGTGTTTGCAACGGTTTTGGAGCATCATTGAACTGGGTTGAATGACATACAGACTGGTGTTTGCTTTTAGTGGATGAAAAATGAAGCCATTTATAAGGGCCTAGTTAGAATATTAGTTTGGAAAGGTTCTAGCTACTTGATATAAAATTATGCAATTCCAGGTTGTAGGTTCCTAATAAATGAAGGTTCTTATTCAAAGATTTTTACTGTATGTTGACAAGATTCATGTTGTTTTATTGATGACAGTTCCTTGGATTTTTTCTGGCAACAATACCAACGCTATAGGCTTACTTCATGGCCAGAATGGGCTCATTTTAATCACTTTTCAATTTGCAATAATGATGGAGCAGGTAGATATTCACTCAAATGCTAAGGGATTTTCCATATGAAGAAAAATGAAATTAATTATGGAAGTTGTAGTTTGGAAGATATGAATAAACAACATAATTACTATTTGTACATACCTTTTGTTATAAGAATGCCTGATTTGTCATTTAACTTAATATTCTAAAACTGTTTTATCTTGAGCCTAAGATTATTCTTGAATTATTCGTAAATTTTAGCGATTTGCAACACTAATGCTCTTATGGGCTATATTCTCATATACAAAAGTGTGTAGCAGACACTCCCCAAAAGGTTGGTGAAGCACATCGTAGCTTAATGGCTCTTAGACCGGTTAAGTCACACTTAAACTTATTTTGTTTTCTAAAAAGCGCAAATAAACAAACAGTGTAAAGTCATCATGAGACTTGACTTATTCTTAGGTTGTTATTGAATTTCATCAATGTTGAAGATTAATAGTCTTATGGACTATATTCTTATATTAAAACAAATGTGAATAGTCTTTAGTTATTCTTTAGAAAATTGAATGTTCCAATCGGACTATCGGATTAGTGTAATTAATCCTTGTAATGCGTTGCTGGTAGCGAATCCTACTTTCCTAAGTGGTTAGACACTTGGCACTGAAGATCCCCTTTTGACTTGTCCATTCCTCCTTATCTTTAATAGGCTCCGTCATCTCTGGTTAGTTTTTCAAGTTTAGATGTTTAGAAATGTCAAATTACTGTGTTGCATCATGGATGCTAAGCGCTTTGGTTTTCTAAATTGAAGTTGTTTGTTTGTTGAATCTATTCTCTATGAATTAATCACAAAATGTGTTTTTATATAAATAGCAGGTGGCTTCATCCATTTGAACCAATTGTTTTTGTTTGATTACGTTGAATAGCCTTGTTCATCTGCATCATTTTGTGTCATAGGCAGTGAGTGCTTTATCATGATGATATATAAATTAGATTGAAATATTCATATATTCAACTCACCATCATCATCAGCAATATCATCATTGTCATTATCATCGTCGTAATCATGATCGTAATCATGATCGTAATCATCATCGTAATCATCATGATCATCATCAATAGCATTTGTGTTGTATCAATATGGTAAATTAATTTACTCCCAAGTTAACTAACAAGTTTCTATTAAAGTACACCCTGTTCTATAAACAATAAAACATTTGAAGACAATTGATTTCAAAATTACCTAAATTGTAAGCATTTGCTAAACACTTCTTTAGACAGTTGTCATCATAAATTCTAAAATTTCATCCCCAAATTCACAAAAATCCCTAAAATTGCTTCTGAGAAAAGCGAGTATTTCGAGCAATAATTTTGTAGGCACTACGCTCTTTGATTAGGATCTAAAATGGTTCCCATGCATAATGTCTGAAGACCTACCTAGATTCCGAAAAAGTTGAAAGCCTTGATTTGTAAAGAAAAACTAAGGATTTATTGGTCTATGAGGAAAAGAAACTATGCAAGACACAAAAAACAATCAGTTGCTTCAAGGTTTTTTAGTTGAGTTCATCAAGTTTGTTGGACAATGTCTGGATGGAAGCTATAAATATTAATGTGTATATTTTTACACTTCTATTTATCTACATTCACTACGGTAAAGGCTCTATATTTCGTTCCAAAGCTACTTGCCCCTTGATTCCTTGTGCAGAAAGATTCAAGTATACTTTCTCACTATTTCTTGTCCTTTCCCGCTATTGTCTCATTCTGTCTATCTCTGTCATATAGTTCAAGTGTATTCGTCTCATAGATGAAACAAAGAGGACTTACCAGGCAATTCATAGGATGCATAAAATTCATAAAGTTGATGAAAACAACCGAATAGTGTTGAAAGAAGTAGATGTCTCTGACTTTGCCGTTAAGTTGAAGATAAGCCGATGCTCAGCGCCCACAAGTGATTTCAGAGATGAAGCAAAACGGTATTTGGATAATCTTAAAGATGCCGCAGGTGATGCAATTGATATACCTAATTTGATTGATGACAGACACCGTGTAACTTTTATTCGAGGAATTGCGGGAATGGGAAAGTCTGTTCTTGCCAAACAGTTGACTTATGGGTGGGCAAATAGCGACATTTATCAAAACTTTAAAATGTGTGTCATGTTTGAATGTAGAGACTTGAATTACTTCAAGGACCATGCAGGGGCAAAGCTGGAGAAACATGAGATCCTTGGTGAATTCATTAAAAGTAAAGTTAATTACGATTTGGGAGATGGAGAAGGGGTCTTGTTTATAGTAGATGGCCTTGATGAACTCTATGACATAACTAATAAAGATTCAATCATTGGGCAACTTCTGAGCCGTAAGATTTATCCCATGTCTAAATTTATACTAACTGGGAGACCCCACATTGAATTCAAACTAAATGGCTACCTTGATGCGGGAGGTTTAAAGACTGTTGAAATTCAAGGACTCACTAATGAGCAAATCAATAAATATGTAGAAAAGTTCTCTACAAGAGAAGATCACATTTTGGATATAACCATAGCAAAGGATGCATCAAATGTTTCAATCATTCATGTGCCACAGTTCTTAAATACATTTTGCTGCATTGCCATTTTGTTGAAAGGTCAAGCAGTTTCCAACAGTACTGAATTATATTGCTGGACTGTTTTTCTATTGCTGAAACAACATGCTGACATACATGGTTCAAGTAGAAAGATGGCTCCAGAAATTTTCAAAGAATTCTCACAACCATTATCCACACTAAGTAAAGTTTGCCACAATTTACTAACAAAGAACAAAATAATTTTTAAAGGAAAAATTAAATCACTGCTTGGTAACATTGGGAAGGACAAGGAGTTTGTTGAAAGTTTATTTGTTGATGTGTCAGATGATATTACAGAGGAGTATCAATTTAAACATCTATCACTGATGGAATTTCTCTCAGCCCTTTACATATGTAAAAAAGACATGAAGAATTTATTGGAAATTATAAAGGACAATTTGAAAAAAGAGTTTATTGAAGTTGTCTCATTTGTATGTCGTTTATTGTCAGGATTTTCATATGAAGGAATAATAAAAGAAATGTTAAAGAATGTTGTTGGATTAAAACAAGAAGTAAATGAAAAACAATTATTAGATGATGTAATTGAGTTGTTAAATGAGTGTGGGTTGGATGATGATACTAAATTAAGTAGATCACTTGAGATTATTACTTGGTTTTTCAATAAGAATTTTAATGATAAGGAGTTTATTAAGTCAACTCTCCGAAAGTGCATTGGCAATAACTTCATATCAGACGAAATTACAAGTTGTAACGTTTATGAGATATGCAGGCACATGGAAAGTTGTGGATGGAGAGAAGACGATATTCAAATGGCATTCGCTAATGTTCAGTTTGAATCGTTCATTATTTCGAGACTTCAGCATTTGGATGTGTTTTCTGTGAAGGAGCGCTTTCACATCGGAAGTGGCATCAGATTACACGGGTTCAAAACAACTGTGAATGCAGCTCGTAGAAAATTTCAAGGAAGTAATGAGACTGGATATTGTGGAATGGTATCTATGATTAATTGTGAGTTTCATGATGAATTGGATCGTCATGGAGAACTTGACAGACAGTTGAATATGTTAGAGATATATGACTGCGCATTGAAAACAGTGAACAGCTTTATAAATTTATGTGACTGGGGATTGTCATGTAAACAGCTTGCCTTAATGACACTGGACATTGACATTCGATGGTGGAAAAGAATAGCAGAGGTAGTTGAACAGAGAGCGAGAAAAGCAACTATTACCATGACTGGACTCGATATAGAAAACTGTACTACAAGAATGAGCAAACAGGAGGAAATGAGGGTGAGACGATTCACTAAGTATTTATTTGTTATGTATTAATTCATACAGTTGCACATTTGCCAATTTAGAAGTATATTGCATCTAGGATAATCACCAAGTCACTAGAATTATAATAGGATTATTTTATAGACAAGGATTGCATTGTGCATCATATGTGTCGCATGTTTATATAATTTAATGCACAATAACAACAATATATGAAGTCAATTCATTCCACTTCATTTCTATTGTAATGGGTATCAATGAATCAGTTTTTTCTTCATTTATGTATTTATGTAATTACTGGAATCTAATGGATTTGTATAAAAATTTGCATTAATTTGATGAAAGTTGGCTACGTTAGATGCACTTGATGTCATCTTTTGAATGCGTCATAACTCTAAGTAGTATTCTAAAAGAAGTCTCAAGAATCTGTATGAGAGTGCATTGTGAATCATGCACCAACATGGTATTGCTTCATATCATAAACGTGAACATTTGCGCAAAAGAAGCATTATTTGTTTGCTCTTCACCGTCTCAAGTCTTAACATAAATTCCATGAAAACCTCTATAAGATCATGACAAATATACTTTGATATAATCTTTTAAGATTAACCGAGCATCAAACAGGTAATCCTCATGTGTAAACTTTTATAACTCATTTCAATGAATAATGGTCACCATTAGGAGAGATTGAGACTACTCTTAAGTCTCTAATAAACCGGGGGACCCTAAGTGACATTTCATGTTTCTCTGACCCCAAGAGCTTATTAGGACTGTCCAATTTATTAAATCCAAGGTATGGACCATGATTTAAAGGTTTTTTCTTAAGAAAAGGAATGTCTTCTTTCACTAAGTGATAGCTTTTCATCCACCAATTGAATGTGCTTTCTGATGTTTGTCAGAAATGTAATAGACAGCTAAATTGCCATTATATTTTAGAAAAATTTTCAACCCAACCCCCGTTTGTTAGGTTTTAGAAATAATTCTGATCCCCCCAATTTATTAGGACTCCCGCTTATAAAGAACCTAAGATTACCAATTGGGATATTCGAATATCACTTAAATTTTGTAAAATTGAATCTAGGAAAATACTACAGAGATTTACTTTTGTATTATGTAATAATTTGGCTGTAAACATGTTTGGTTTTTTAACTGTGAAAGTTTGGAAATCTATTTATTGGAAATCGCCACTTGTACATAATGTGTAGAACAATCGTTTCCAAAATATTTTTGCTCTCAGTTGTTTAGTTAGTTAAGTAAGTCTTTTTAGGAATCATGAATGACCACGTTCTATAGCTTAGCAAAGATAACCTCTTGCGCATGCGTCACACAAAGCACAATAGATTTTAGCATAACACAACATCAGTCTCTTAATATACATTATATATCAATGGTAATATCTGTCTGTTTATATATCAAAGAAGTGATCTGTCTGTTATCTAGCTTCAAAATGCACTTCATCGATAGAAAGAGCAGAATGCACACTCCTTGTTAAATTGTACTTAGCTGGCACTTATTGAAAGGTCTCCTCTTGTTCATTTTCCAACACACTACTCTAATGAATGCACATCGACATTGCAGAATTAAAATGTGAAGAAGTTATTGCTATGGCGTGACATGATATTTTATTTGAGCTATATGTTCTAACACAATGGTGCTATTGTCTACTATTCACTGATAAAGAACTTAGCTGTTCTATCTATTCTTACAGATAGTACAATGTGGCGTTAGACTGTGGATTGATAAGGAAGAAGTGGTAAGTTTATTGTGGTTTTCCTTAATGGTGACTGTTGTCTAATTAGAAGCTAGTATGATACTACTGAGGATGACTCTAAGTACTTTTACTATTGTGAAATTGATTTTCTTGAAAATGTTCTTATTTCACCAGGGTTTTGACCCTCTGTACTTTGCCTGATCAAAGCCTTTAAGTTTTCATCATTCTTCAAGTCTTCTAATCAAGGGACAAATAGATCTGTCAGATACAGCTGATGTTGTAGGCCCTTATCTCAAATTTCCTTGTGATGAAAGGCAATGCCGCAAGCTCTTAATGGTCGACAGACTCCAACTGTTTCCCCTAGAGTTACTAGATAAGTTAGGCAGATTAATTCTATTACGTCATCGGCCTAGTTCCCTACAGAGCTGTATGAGATAGTGTGCCGCAGCGCATGTGAATGTGAACCAGTTGTGTGCGAGTGCTTGTGCTAACCAGTCACAGAAGGATACAATGGTGCATACGTTGCTTTGTATTTGCGTCCTTTTGGGTATCTTGCTGCGCCATTTTGGTGTCCACGATCTCCAGTTAAGTATTGTATTTCGTATTTTCTCTTTTGATTTTTCGCTAGCATTTATTCCCTTTATTTCACAGAAAGCTGCGACCTACAGGCTATGGCGCTAGCCAATATCGGCCTATTCGAGGCTCAACCTGTACCAGAATGTCGCATAGTCATTGACTCATACTTTATCTCAGAGCTAATTCAATATTTACAGGTGTTTTTTAATTGTTCTAGAATGGATGTATTTGTTTCTCGGTCTGATCGATTACAGTAAAAGCAAAACTATCGAGGTGATGTATCTTGTGGGCGTTCACATTTTAGCCCATGGCAAAGAACAAAATGAGCCCTTTTTATATACCAGAGGGCGTTCAAGCTCCCCGGGGTTTATTATTCTGCCTTTGTAACGTAACAAATGCATAATGTTTTGTAGGCTATAGTTGCTGAAGCATGGGTAGCAGTATTACTGCCATTGTACCTATTGCATGTACCAAGGTTGGGACGCCATAGCGCTGTGATCTGTGGCCTCTGCAGTACAGTGTGAATGTTATGTGAATACCTATCGCCCTATGCGGTCTACGTGTAGAATACCATTTTCTATTGTTCTTCGCTCATGAACCACCAGCCCGGAATGTTGTTGAACTACTCAAAAGCCCCGGTGACGGGCATGCTACTGAGCCTGAGCAACTCAGAAGCCCCAAAGAGGGACTTGCTACTGAGCAATCCACAAGCCCTAAAGACGGGCATGCTATTCATTGAACAACTGACAAGCCCCAAAGATGGGCATACCGTTGAAACAACTCAAACAAGCCCCAAAAGCCGGGCATGTGTTTGGAACTACTCACCAGCCCGTAGCTGGGCATGATCTTGAGACTTGTCCACAGCCGACGATATTCAATCTCTGGTGAGGTGGACTATGAATGAAATGTCCATGAAATCCACAGTGATGACTCTGTTTCTGAGACTCGTCCTTCAGTTGACAATATTATGGGTCTCAATGATGTACAGTGCAATGGATGCCTTGAAACTGATTTTACTATTGACAGATAAGTTTTTTCTGAACTAAGTTCAGTCCTTATATACAATCTAGTAAAGGCTTACAAATTACTTCAGAAGCACTAGATTTGACATCAGAAAAGCTGTAGGACAGTTCTACGTAAAGAAAGCTTGGCAGCTACATTTTTAACGAAATGGTCTGCTGTGGTTTTTAGGAAAAGATCTGTTGTAATTTTGAGATTTCTCAACTTTGCTTGGCCTTCTATCACATGATGCCAGATGTATATGACAGTTTGCTAGTTAAGTACAAGGCATGCACATCACTACCTTCAGTGTAGTCTGATATGCCATTTACAACCAATTTATTATCATACATTTAGAAGAATCCTCCTTTAGGTTTTTTCAAAATGTTGTCGAGTTTGCATTTGATGCCATTAGCATTGTTCACTACATTTATGCTGATCGTTAGCACTTCTTTGCAACATTTCTCTTGGGTAGCACTATTGTAGCAAAGGGGCATACTTCCCTTCTCTTTGTTATAAAGAATTATGATGTTTGCAGTTTGCGGTATACAGAATACTGCAAATCGGCCTTCGCCTCCTGACAGAAAGTTTTTCATGTCAACCCTGGGAGGTATTGTTAAGCCTTTGTTCTTGTCCACAACTTGAATTGGCAAGGATGGCATATCCCTCGCAGAATAAATTTCTTCCGGATATTTTCTATGAGATTTCTGTCAAGAGTTATATAGCGAAGCTAGAGATGTATTCTACTTGAATCCTTTTATTTGAGAATCCCTTTCCATTCACTCACCATACCGTTACAGGAACCTTTTGCAGGTTTAATCGTTATATTTGCCTTTCAAAAAAGAAACAAAAAAAAGACTAGCTGCGCGTCCCTCACTGTCATGGTTTGTAGAGAAAATCGCCTACACGACAAACATGATTGAGGACAAATTGGCGGATGGCCTTGACACTGACGTAGTGGCTGCTTTGTCCAGAGATGTCGACAATGTTTGACCATTGATCAAACAAAGTTATGTGTCATGTTGTTAGGCAACATATTTTATTCCTTTCATTCGTCACTATGGATTGGAAACTGTTTGACTGCACCTCAGTGTTATGGAGGTTGTAAATTGCGATAATTTGTCTTGGTGGCACAGGGTATAAAGTTGTCACCGGCACTTAGATACATGACGCCATTGTGATGGAAGTGTAGAATGCTATCCTGTGGCGTAGAGTTGCTTGCTAGCTTGCTGTGTTGTACATTAGTAACATCTATTCATCATCTCTCTAATTAGCAGACAAGCCTTGAATGGTTTGGATTAATAGTAACTGTTTGGCATGTTCAGAAAACAAGGACGTATTCATTGCCTTTCCTTTATTTTAATACATCTACCAGCATGTTCTTCAAAGATAAAATTGCACCGTACCAGTAATTGATCTTTTTATCCCAGCAGTGTCGATGTGTTTTTGGGGGTACATATATATCTTATGAGTCATTTAATAATGAAATAGCAATATACTTGCGCTGCTTTCTGTTAGCTGAAATTCTTCGACATATATCGTTACCGATAGCCAGCATTCCACTTGAATTTGCCGATGTTTTCGCTCATGGTTTCGCAGTGCTGGCGAATGATATGGATTGATCGAATGGACTACCAAATTTCTGAAGTTGAGGTTCTATTCAACGCCTCTGTGCGTGGTTTTTCGTCCTAGTTTTGTATTTTAGCGACTAACTAAGAGCAGCTTCCTTCATGTTAGCAGCTTGTCTCATTTGTTGCAAGTCTACCGATTCTATCTGATGCAATATTATGTTGTTAATGATCAAGAACTTATGTATGCCATAGATTTTGTCAAAAATGTTTGGTAGTGACTGTAGTGTATTTCCGTTCAATTGCTATCAGACCCTCAGCTTTTCTTGTACAACTACATCTATTTCGCTGTTATATGAAGATTTCGAGTCCTAGTATATCAACTTTTTTGCAGATGAGGAATCTAAGCAGCCTATTATCAGGATGTATGATGAATGATACTTATGAATGCTTTTTATAAGTTATCATATTGCTTGAAATGTCACCCGGTCAGTTAATTGCTCGTGTCAAGGCTTCAAAATAAGTTTGCAATTTCTGTACAATGTAGCCTGACAATGTTGCTATGAAATTGATTGATTTTATGTATACACGATATTTATAATTATCAAGATATTAATAACCTACTTTATTCGGGTGCACAATTTATATTTTCCCTTCCTATGTTTCCAGTTGCTACCAATATCTTACATGAAATCTATTTATCTCAGAGCCAGTGTACCTGCTACATTGCTATGTCTTTTTTTTAATGGTCTTGCTTCATCAGGAACATCAACTGCTGTTTTGCAATCTTAGGCAACTGTTGTAATGTACGTTAGAATTTGTACTGGGTCATCTGGGTCATCTTGTTCTTCTTCCGTTTTGATTGAATGTTTGTACGCATAAGCAGCATGTCACGTGTAAAGCCTAATCAGTATGTACGAACACAGTATTGTCTCATCAATTGTATCTATGCTTTCTGATCTGTTCTCCTTTCCCTTTATGCTTTGTTAATCGAATAGCAGCTACTAGAATATGTAATAATTTGTTTAGCGCATGTCACCTTGCGGTGTGCGCAGTGCTGCTATATCATATGCATGTTTGACATGCTGTGTGACATTTTGTGTTCACATTTATACCTTCTGGGACACCGTTGCATCAGAGCTCCCAGATTGATTGCAAAAATTTATCTGCTTTGTTAATTGACTGAAAACAGCAGATTATTGTTGATGCATGTTACGTTTAAACAGACATACTAGCCTTATTATCATTATCATTTATGTGTGCAATGGGTGTTTTCTGGTGTGATAAACAGTTATGGTCTGATCTGTTGATACCTAAGTCACTGCCATCATCTGCACACAATCTATTATTGTAGATGAAATTTATTCAGGCTGCTATCACCATCAGACATGGTTGTAGGACATTAATGCTGTACCAATGGCCTATAGTATTATTTTCTGATCTCATGAAGTAGTATCAACTTCATCCAACAAGATACACCTTTACTGAACGTTATATCGTGCTGCCAAGTCAGCCAACCTTGCTTGGCGTTGACAGATTTCATTTGTAGGTGTTGCTGCGATCAAAGTTAACTCATTGTCTCTTCAGTTAATTAATGTGTTAAAAATGAATTATTTGATCTACTGTTTCTCTTTGTGACATGTAATGTCCATAGGCATTATGTGTATGGGATTTTCTGAAGTTTTGCGTACAAGCCCAAAAAGTAAATGTCTCA
This sequence comes from Mastigias papua, assembly GCA_964019165.1. Classification (NCBI taxonomy): domain Eukaryota; kingdom Metazoa; phylum Cnidaria; class Scyphozoa; order Rhizostomeae; family Mastigiidae; genus Mastigias; species Mastigias papua. The sequence continues at coordinate 7,184,021 of OZ025271.1, read as the reverse complement.
ATGCCAGCTCTAAAATCTCGTACAGCTCTGTAGGGAACTAGGCCGATGACGTAATAGAATTGGAAAATTAAACGAACCTACCTGTAGGTGAAGTTTGATTGAAATTCTGTAAGTCACCGGCCGTGACCGGAAGAGCTGTACGCTCTCCCGTCTTATTTTATTACCCTACCCTTTTCTATTTAGGATCTTGTATTTATTTGTCATTGATACATTTACTACTCTAAAAACTGGTTCATATGCGCTGCGGCACACTATCTCGTACAGCTCTTGCGGTCACGGCTGATGACTTACAGAATTTCAATCAAACTTCACCTACAGGTAGGTTCGTTTAATTTTCCAATTTTGTGGAACTATAGATTAGGGTATAATTTTATGTTATAGCATAGCTGCTAAATGTGTGATTGGTTTAGGGCTCCGACAAATTCTATTTTCTCCAACTTAATTGACCAATCATTAAGCAGTATTGTGACTACACGTGAGCTCCACAGCTAAATTTAGGCGTTTCGGCGTTTTGGCATGGTTTTACCACCCTTCCTACAGAAAACATTGCATGCCCGAGGAGTGCAATTTTATCGGTGATTTTTGTCCAACTGGTATTCGTACATTGTCATTTAACCAATAATGGTGCCGTCGTATGATCTCAAAGGGGAAGGGACCAGGACCCACCCAAACTCTGATAATTTTTTCATTTTCATTTTTGCAATATTTATCCACGGCTCTCCATCTGCAATAATATATATTGACGTAGATTAAAATACATAAGCATGCTACAATAAATCAGCTGTAATACATAGTGATATAAATTAAAATATATACATTAAAATAGCATGCTAAAATAAAGCTTAAACAATGAGGATTACTATATACGACTTAAAAGTAAGTTAATGCGGCTCTCCCTAGAGACCGTGCTTATGGGAAGTTGCTAGTGTAGCATGTACGCTTTTAGTTTTCATTTGAACGCGGGAATGGTGGGACTATGTCTTATTGGAAGAGGTATCTCATTCCACAATTTAGCGGCAGAGTAGTGAAAACGTCTTTTGGTTTTGCTTTATGATGTTGATAGTTTCTTGTCTCATATACAGATATCTGAGATCTCATGGTGAATTTTTCTTAAAGACTGTCAGGACATAAGCTAATCAATATCTTATATGCCATTAGACCTTATCATAGGCCTTATTATGTTTAGCAAGGTTAAGGACTGATAGCCAATTGCACACACTCTCGTTCTTTGAATATGCATTTTCAATTAGCATATGAGCCCTATCTTATAGATGCTATAAATTATCTAGCTTTGCATCTAATAAGCTACCCCATAGGTCGTTTCCATATCTTAGACTAGATTCAACAAGGGATCTGTAGATCTGCTCTAGCTCGGTTTGAGGTAAAGTATTTGCTAGTTTGCGAATTGAGGATAGCCCACATTTAATTTTGTCCTTGAGACTTTGTATTGTTCAGCGCAAGTTAAATTTTCATCAACCGCTAGCCCAAGATATTCTACTTTCTGAATCCTTCTTATCGACTCATCGCCTATCTTTAATTGCACCGTTTGCTGGGTACTATTGAGTTGCCTTTTATGACTTCGGATTTGCTAGCATCAAGACTAGGTTTTTTGTTTTGCACCTACTTTGAGATGATGGCTAATTCCTGAGAAAATAGCATTACCTAAAATTCTCTAAAGCAGTGTTATTTATTAGTAAGTTATTGAAAGCACTGCCAAAAAATTTGTTATTTCATTTAATGTAGTTCACTTAACTGTATTCAAGGAGTGGACATTTTCGTAGCATGTAGGTAGCAGTTCACGTTTTTCAAAACAAATTCGGAATGACCAGAGGAAAAAAGAAATTATGGTCAATCAGCAAGGTGCACATGAAAGACGTAGTTGATTTGCTAACTACTTTTGGAGAAAGAAATGTCACAATTTAGAGAGCTATATGCTAGCATTTAGGAACATTTTTGAGGACTTCAAGCTCTAAATATCAATCGGAATCACTATTCTGGCTTTCTAGTCCATTCAATACATAGATGAAATTCCTGAATCCTTTCTACTACGAATGATTAGAGGGTCACAAACTACGAGGATAGGAATATTCAGGAGGTACTTATTGCATTTAATGAGGGTGAGATCAGGGAGAAGAATGCAAGCACTTTCAAAGGAAATGAGGCCAGTAGGTAAAACCCCATTGTCTTCAGGAAAAACATTGCTCAAACCACAAGATCGCAAACAAGGCCCATTGGAGTAAGAATCGAAATTGGGTTTTTTTTGTGGCAAAGAACACAAAGAAGCGCTAGCTCTAGAAGGAGGCTTTAATTGCAGTGAACAGTTTAATACACTTAATTGAAAGATTACTGGTGGAGTAATAAAGAAAATAATAAACGTAGTCCTGCGATCCCAGCTGTGTAGTATCTATGGTATGTAATAAAAAGTAAAAATAAAGAAGCAAACTGCAGCTCAGTGAATAGCCTATAGGATCTTAGGAAACTTATATTGGAGGCTGGTAGTTGAATGTAGGGTACGTAATTATTCTAAGGGTTGTAAACAGAAGCATCATGCTTCAATCAATAATGAGTGTTTGCAGGGAATGAAGGCCGACAAAGAGGTACCTAAGCCAAGCACACCCCTTCGCAATTTGGCTAGCATTACCTCTTAATTATGCAGCGTAAGAAATGAGGTAGGGTATTTGTGCAGACAGCTTAAACGTTAAGGTCAATCTCCATTAATGCGATATACAATATAGTGACCGCTAAAATTTGAACATGTGCAGTTAACTTTTTGGGTCTATCGAATGATTGTTGGTGGCCCAATATTGTCAGCTATTGTCATTAACAGCTGGTTAGTCAAATTTTAGCTCCTAATTACATGCTGAAACTGCCTTTGGAACAGATTGGATGTGATACACGAGAACCATTGGTCATTTGTGCTAAAGACTCTGAGTTATCTTGCTTATTGCAGAAAATGACCTGATCTTCCTTACAAACATCATTGGCAACAGAGTAGCAGAAAGCAACCAAAAACTCCTACAGCTTCACATCACTGACAATGGAGAGGGTGAAGAGAGCAGTAGCCACTGCAAAGAAGCAGGAGCCCAATTTCTGCACACCACTCACAAGAAGAACAAGGAAGGTACATTCTAGGGTATATCAGGAATTGCTAGATAACCTGTAGGCTACAGCAAACTCTTCCTACAGTGCAACTGCAGACAGAGGGATTCCAAGCAAGGTCAGTCAACTGATGGATTACTGCTTCATTTAACTTAACAATGAAAAGGTGCTTTAGACAATGGCTTTAATGTTGGTGGTGATTTGTCTAAAATTTTGCAAAGCAATTCATACTGTCAACCATATAGTTTGAAACAAATATGAATTGGGCTGGTATAAATGGTAGGCTCTTACACTGGCTACTTAACAAACAGAAGTCATTTTACAAATGCCAATGGACAGCTCTCTGAAGCAAGAGTAATAAATTATGGTGTTCCCCAGGACTCTCTTATTGGAACTCGGTTATGCACCATATATGTCAATGATTTCGCAGAATCTGTCACCAAAAGAGAGTTGTACATGCCTACAGGTGACACAACCATTTATACCATTTGAGATAGTGTTGATAAGATATCTAAGTGTGCTCCAAGAAGTAATGAGTGAAGTTATGTCATGGTGTGAACCTAATCAGCTGATCATTCACAAGGGAAAGACAGATGTCCTTATCCTAGATTCAAAGAACCTTATCGGTCTTTTGTTGCCAATCAAATTAGGTCAAGCTGTGATCCAATATAAATCGTACTCTGATTGCTTAGGAGTCAGAATCGACAGCACATTGTATTGGAACGATTGCATAAAAGGGCTAGTAAATCCTTGAACTGAATGATCAAACCTTTCAATTGCTGTCAGTTGGATGCAACTCAGTGGCAAATGAAAATTGTGATTGAATAAGAGATATCACTTTGCTGGTTTCTTAATAGAAAGGGAAACACGTGAAACAGTTTGAGTTTTCTCCTTTTCTCTACACTTTATGAATACGTTACAGCTATTAAATTAATGAAGCATTTACGCTTGCCAATGCCATTGTATTTTAGAACAATAATGGGACTATCGCTCTGTACCAGTGTTCATTGAGTTAGAAAGAATACATGTAATGGCGGCAAGATTAATCCATGATATTCCAAGGGATATTGACAATGAAAAAGTTTTAATTTTTTTGTTTCAAAAACACCGAAGTACTTGTATACAAGGAGAATCATGGCTCTAACTCATAGTGGTTGCTATAATGATAGTATTAATTAAATTATTAATTTGGTACTTTAAGAAACCAACAAGTATTCAGTTAGAGGCTAATTCAAAATTAAACTAAATCGACGGAGAATTGAAATTGGAAGAAGTACATTAAAACATAGAGCTGCATTAGCTTGGAATACTATTCCGGATGATCTTAAGTTACAAGATAAGGAGTTGTAACATTCACTACAGGAAGTGAATTTCAAATTTTAAGTAGATAATTGTGTAATTCTTTAGGGTAGTGTATTTGTTAGGCTGCTAGGTCGTGGAAAGTACTTTCACAACATGCAATAAGTACAAGTCAGTCCGTTGGAAGAACTGATAGCTTCATTGAAATATCTTAAAACATCATAGAGGCAAACCTTTTAAGACATTGTAAGGACGCTAGTTTTCTGATAATAAATATGATTTTTTGGAGATTCTAGACATGTGGGAAGGTTTTGATTGTTCAAGCGAGCTAGACAGCTTTATACCGGTAGGACTTAACATCAGTCATTGCTAACGTTTAGTAGTCTTTTACGTAATCCCTCTCCTTTTACGTAATTCCACCACTTATACTTTTGCCTAGCATTCATATACACTCTCAATCAATGCCGTTTGTCGCACCAACTCCATTTCTTTTTCCTCAGATTCGTCCCTTTGTCATAAATGCTTTTTCACCAGATTAGGGTGGCATGGTAATTGCCACAAATTAGAAAGTTCGCGTTACTTAGAACCTCTTTATTTAATTCACTGCATAGATTTCTCCTCCGTTAATTTATTTCTGGCACTAAGATACTGAAACCCTTGTTGATTTTGTAGCAATTACATTTTTAGTTACTTTATCTTCCACTCCATTCATTCATTCATTGCGTGTTTTTTCTACAACTCATTGCCATCACTTCCTCTCCGCTAACACTAAACTAACATCACACTAACATTCTATTGCGTCATAACACCGTGCCCTTTTGTTAGGCCTATTTTTATACTAACTTTCCCTCAACACATTGTCTAGCCTTTCCTTTACCACATCGATTTTTGTTATTCCATCTTTATACGTAATTCCGGGGAGCAAATGTATATACCAATTCAAATTGTAAAATAGTCAGTTGAATTTCTATCTTGGCGAAGAAACACACACAAAATACAATTCGCGTGTAGCTTATTGTCTCCAGTCTACAACGACGAGAGAAAAGAAAAGAGAAATACAGTGGTGAGACCGTTCAATTAATATAGTATAAAACTTCATTAGTAATTCGAATATTCAAACGAAGAGAATTACTAAAATTTTATCCAACCTCAATTGATCAGTAAATTTTCTTAAAGGAGAACTGCAAACCCAAAACTATTTTTTGATATATAGTAGAATTAGACTCGCTGATTCCGAATATCACCTTCGTTTTTGAGAAAAATCACGCGTTTTGAGACAATTCCGGATTTAAAATTCCTGTGGTCCCCTGCAAACCTCTCGACCATTGTTGGCACTTATTCGGTGTGACGTCATAGATACCATGTTAGATTCCTCGAACGTAGACTCACGTACACAAGATCATCATTTATATGAGAATGCCAATAAGAATCAAAGTCATTTTAGTCATGTTATGTGTCTAGGCTATTGATATTTAGTAATATAGTTTCATGTGCAGCATAAAATTGCACTGGAATAGGAACGTCCCTGATTTCTTTTCCCAGAGATGTGAAGCTAGGAAACCGCCTGTGGGGATGGGGAGGACCTTGAAAGAACAGAACCCACCAAATGGTCATGAATTATAGTATATCAATCGATAAGTTTTACCCTCCCAAGTAAGAATCTGCAATAATATTTGCGGAATACTTCAGCGTTTAGAAGTTATGACCTTTTTCAAAGTAGGGCCTAGCACACCTTTCCGCGAATATTTAAAACATTGGAAGATAAATTCCTACGTGATTTATATACGATGTGAAAACACTCATCATTTATATCAAAATATGAAATAAAATCTTCCGCATTTAGTGTGGGGGTGGGGAATTACAGAAGAATAATCACTCACCCAGATAACTGCCTCCGCCATGTCACTAGAGTCATGTTTACGCTATCTTGTACGCAAACCATAAAGGGGTAAAGTATCAGTCGTCCTCCTTATTGCTAACTGTACAAAGCAACGAACCATTTGATAGTAATTTGTAAATATCAGCTCTACCTGAGTGGTGGAAAGTGTCCTCTCTCCATAGACATGAACTCTTTCGATATCGTAGAGATGTCTACCTTCGGCGCCAACCTGTTGAATAGTCACTGCAGGCATCTTTCGGTATATGTGTTTACCCCCTAAATCTAATTGTATCACTTAACGCTTTTGCTAAGGTGTAAGTGTTAAGTTAAACACTAGATGAAGGGGATAGGCACATGTGCCGAAATGCCTGCAGTGATTATTCGAAGCGTTGGTAAACATCTGTACGGTATGGAAAGAAATCATGTCTGTGGAGAAGGGACATATTCCACGACTCAGATCGAGCTGATGCTTACAAATTACTATCAAATGGTTCGTTGCTTTGTACAGTTAGCAATAAGGAGGACGACTTCTACTTTACCCCTTTATGGTTTGTGTACAAGATAGCGTAAACACGACTCTATTGACATGACGGAGGCACTTATCTGGATGTTTCTGTAATTCCCCAGCACCACGCTAAAAGGGGAAGATTCTATTGCATATTTGATATAAATGATGAGTGCATTCACATCTACATAAATTACGTAGGAATTTCACTTTTAATGTTCTTAACATTAGCGGCAAGTTGTGCTAGCCCCAACTGTGAAAAGACCATAACGTATAAGTGCTGCATTATTCCGCAAATATTATTGCACATTTTACTTGAGAGGGTGACACTTGTCGAATAATTCTTTAAAGATTCAGAATCCAAACAGCTACTTTTCCAAAAATGTATCACGGCTTAGTCAGTTCACTAACGTGAACGAATAACATGGTATCTGTGACGTCACGCCACTCCCGGCCTTCTCGGAAGCGCTCGCAAATAATCGGGAAAATTTGCTTTTGAAACATTAATAATTTCATAACCAGACAGAATTTCTCAAAAATTTTAATTGTTATCTTCATTCCAAGACAACCTCTTTCATCTGTAAAAAAATAGTTTTGGCTTTGCAGTTCTCCTTTAACTCCTTAAATTTTCCTAACTATATAGTTTCAAATGTTTGCTGAGGATATAAACACAAGAGATCGCAAAAGTGCTAAATTCTTTAAATTTATCTTCGTTAATAATGATAAATCACATTTTCCTATTACAAACATTTGCTATGTGCTATCTTCATCAACAACTATATCCATCTGAAAATTAATGTCATTGACATCGCAATAAGCACCATCACTGTTATCTCCACGTTCTTCATCAACCTCTAACCAAAGACCATTGTGTCCTTGAATGAGCCCTGATGACTATTATTATTGATGATTTCCATATTTGGACACTCCGAGTGCGTGTTGAAAAAGGTGTGCTACACGGGAAGCAAGCTACGAGGAATAAGGATTGATTACTGCTGTTTTATTACTGATAATTGTAAAGGTCTTCTACATATGAATCATCATTAAGTAAGTTTATTTATTGATTATCCTTGCCGGGTCATGTTTTGTTATATTTCTGTTGGTTATGTTTCTTGCTGTGATACTAGGCCAGAGATATACATCTACTAATTTTGTATTTTTATCTACTTGATTTCGGATCGAATAGCTTACTCTTAAGTGCCTAATTGCCGGGGGGTCAGAATTAGCGGGGGGTTGGAATTTTATGGAAAATTCAATTAACGGGGGGGGTCAGAATCAGCGGGGGGGGGTTGGAATTGTTTGGAAACTTCAGTTAATGGGTGTCGGACTTAGCGGGGGGGGGGCTGGATTTGTGCAATCATGTAAATACATGGATTTTAAAAAGTACTCTAAGCTGGTTTGCCTTCTCCACTTAAGGAGCAAATTTCCTTAGCAACTATGGCTTCAATATTTCAGTGTAATAAGTAACCAATAATGGAAAATCAGTTTGAACAATATCAATAGAACAATTATTTAGCTATGAATTTGTAACATAAATTCCCAATATCCTGTGGTATAAACTTTTTGCGTTTGGCATCGTATCGATTCTTTCCCCTCAAACATTCCACTTGAGCATCGTATTCTTTTTTAAATATTTCAATGCAATCCCAGAGCTTTTGCTTCTCTGCCAATGTATTCTTCTCCGACTGATGAACAAAGTTTCTTCTGCTTAACTCATTGTTGTCTTCCATCATTTATTAGAATAGTTGCATCGCATGGACTATCATATGTACTAAATGGTTTCAGAACACGTCAAACTGACTGACATTGCGCTACGCTTAGAAATGTCTCCGCCTTTGACGATACATCCTTGTGGCGTTTTCTGTTCTTAAGGAACGCTAATTGTTACAAATTCTAATTGTCAAGTGACAACGCAAAATATGTTAAAAATAATTGCCGGGGGGTCCTAATAAGAGTGGGGGGGTTGGAAAAATTTTCAAAAATTAATTAGCGGGGGGGGATGGCAATTAGGCACCTAAGAGTATTATTACTAGTCAAGAGTTATACGATCTGTTCCATTGACGTTCTTTATCGGCATAATATAAAAATTCGATTTAATGATTCGTCAAAGCATCTGGATAAGAAAATGTCCAACGAAGCACAGTTGAAACGAGCGAGGGTAGAGAGGAGGATAGCGCAAGCAGCATTTACGAGAGTAGTGAAAGCTCTAGAACACGTTATTGCGAACAACATACCATGGAAAGAAATAACAGCTATACTGAACAAACTACAAGAAGCGTTTGAGAACTTAGTCAGAAAGCATAAAGAATTTGCTAGTTTAGTTGAAGATGACGAAGAATGCAATAGGGAAGAGAAATGTCTTGTAGAATGTCAGGATGTGTTGATGGAAACTGAAACTAGGGCGAAAATCAGTATTGATAAAATGACGGAAAATACATTAAATGAAATAAAGATGAAGAACTGGAAAAGCCTTCTGAAAGTTTGAAAATTCCCCATGATTAAACCCTCAGTGGAAACCTAGACGTATCTGATGCCAATGAGAGTACAAATTGTGTAACACAAAAAGAGGCGGGCACTGTTGACACAAGTAACAAAGCTGATGAAACTGAACTATTTACAACATCTGAAGGGCAAGACAGAACACAAGCTAATGACAGCTCTATCGAAGACCAGCAATATTGAGTTTTTAAGCTCGAAAAACTGAAATTTCCGTCATTATCGGGTGATGTGCGGGAATATGCAAAACTCCAGTCTGATTTCAAGCATGCAATCGAGGCCAGGTATACTAAGAGAGATGCTATAACAATGCTGAGCACATGTTTGAAAGACAAACCTTTAGAAGTGATAAAAGGAATTTGCAGTGATTATGAGGTTGTGTGGAGATATTTGGATGTGAGTTTTTAGTGACCCGCGCTTCATATCAGATACAGTTTTACACAGGATATTATGGAGTTTAAACCCCGTAATGATGGCAAGGATGCTCGTTTCTATGATTTAGTGCACCTTGTAAATCGCAACTACAACACACTAAAGGAAGTTGGAATACCAGGTGACATGGGCATAATCATATGTGTCGATTATGTGCAGAAAATTGCCAGACTATAGGAGAATGTGGGCGAGAGAACTAGAGCGAGAAAAGAAGACTCCAACATTACAAGCACTTTTGTCGTGGATGACCATGGAGATGAAATCACGCATGCACGGTGCAGCACCAATTAGAGTTACTGCAATTCAGAGAACTTTAGTTCACCATGTAAGTACTAATAGCAGTAGGAGAAACTTTCCAACAAGGCATAGGTGTTGGATTTGTATGAACTCTGCACATTGGTCAGATCAATGTCAGACATTTGCCCTGCTTTGCATAGATGATCGTTACAGAATTGCAAAGGACAGTAAGTTTGTTTTAGTGCTTGAAAAGGGGAAAGATCATAGGCCAAATTGCAGCAAGGCAACCCTCAAACTTGACAATAGCATACAATGCATTAGCTTTCACCATTAACATATGCACATGACTATACCAGTTCAGATCGGCATTGCTACAGCAATTGGCGAAAGTGAAGCGGTTTTGCCATTATCTCAGCAGATCTCTCCAATTCAAGTGGGTTTTGTTTAAAAGAGAAAACATGCTGTTGGATTCCAGTGCACAGATTAGCTTGATACGTCAAGACACTGCTGCAACTCTTGGATTACAAGATATTTTTTGGGACTAGACAAGGGAAAAATTTAGATGCAATGCATATTCTTCATGTTAAATATGCTGTCCCAGCTGGTCTCACTGAATTTTTGACAAATGAATCAATGGGAGTAAAAGTAAAAGGGTGTGTGTGCAGTGCATACAAACTAAATCCCCCTGAAAGATATAAAGCCAAGATAATAGAAGATTCTTGTATCAAAGTCAATAACCAATGGATGATGTCATATCCTTGAAAAAGAGACCCAAATGAACTACCTTATAACAAACAACTAGCAGTTAAGCATTTAGAGTCCATAGGACGATGCCTGAAGAAGAATCCTGGTCATGCAAAGGCTTATGGCAATCAGATGAAAGAAATAAATGAAATTAAATGGAAATTGGAGACTGTGTGGGTCCTGTATATTACATCCCTCACCATGCTGAGACTAGACTAGAAAAGCACACCTGTAAGAATTGTATTCAACTCATCCTCAGTATTTGCAAGTCATAGACTGAACGATTAGTGGATGAAGGGTCCTGATCTGCTAAACAATTTGTTTGGAGTAGCTCTCCGCTTCAGGGAAAACAAAGTAGCATTGATGGGTGATATTTCAAAGATGTATCATTGAATACTGGTTCCAGAGAAAGATCATTATGTACACAGATTCCTTTGGCATAACTGTGAAACAGAAAGAGAGCCTGATATGTATGTAAAGACGGTGCTAACTTTTGGTGACAAACTTGCTCCCGCAATGGCAGAGATCGCATTGAGAAAGACAGCACAGGAATGTAGAAATCTGAAGCAAGAGGCAGCTAAAGCGCTTACAGAAAATGTATATATGGACGATATTTGCGAATCTGTTGAAACAGTAGAAGAGGCAAAAAAGCTTGCAGAGGACATTGACATTGTCCTAAAGAGTGGAGGTCTTCAAGTAAAAGGTTGGATCTCAAAGAAAAATCTGAAAGAGGAGAATCAAGATGCAAATGAACTGAAACGTAATAGGTAGAAAAGGTACTTGGAATACCTTGGAAAAGAGAGACTCGCACATTATCATGTCAAATTGAATCACACTTAACGAGTCCAATTGATGAAAATGAACATTTCAAGAAGTTGAAGATGACTAAAAGAAACTTGCTAAGTGAAATTGATGATCCTGTTTGGATTTGCTGCTGAGTTCATTATTACATTGAAGATTGGCCTACAAAAGTTATGGCAAATTGGAATTTACTGGGGTGATGAAATTCCATAAGAACTACAAAGTGACTGGGTTGAACTGTTCATGGAAATGAAGAATATAAACAACATTGTATTTAAGAGATCTCTGATGGCAGCTGATGCTACAGAAAAATCTTCTTTGTGCCGCTAAATATGCCGCTAATTATTCTTTCTTTTTTATTAAGTATATTTTTCTTGTAAATAGTTGGTATGAATTAGTATTTTATTATCTACTATTGTAAATACCAAATTTTTAATATGTTGTAAATGAAACAAAAATGAAAATGTGCATATTTTCAGACGCATAGCAAGAGGCTATTGGTGCTTGTGCTTACATTTGTCAGAAAACTAAAGATGGGAATTTCGATATAAGATTTATCCCTGCAAAATCAAGAGTGGCATCTGTCAAACAGCTCACAATACCACGACTAGAGTTCCTAGCCGCTTTTCTTGCACCACGATTGGCAAAGACAATCAAGAAGAGTCTGGAATAAATGTCAATGATGTAACGTTCTTTACCGATAGCATGATAACACTCGGCTGGGCTCAAAGCCATTCACGCAATTGCAAGCCATTTGTGTCAGCAATAGTAGGGAAAATACAAATCAATGGAGACACATATCAAGTGAAGACTATGTAGCTGATGACCTATCATGAGGAATCGGTGTGCAAGAACTGAGAGGAAGATGGATGAAGTGGTCAGAATTCCTAATATTACCAGAAGAGCTTTGGCAAGTGAAATCTACACCCATGTCATTGAAAGAAGATGAAGAGCATTGTCACGTGAAGAATATTTGTTCAGTAAACTTTGTAGGAGCTGAGGGCTTAATTTACTATGAGAGATTTTCAAGTTGGAGAAAGCAAATCTGAGTCAAAGCATGGATAAAGAGACTAGCAAAGAATATCAGATTACGACAACACAGATCAAGTTGTGAAAGGAAGTACTTAACACCTGAAGAACTACATGAAGCAGAGATATTTTTTATTAAAGACGCACAAAACTTATTACATTGTAGAGTAAAGAAAGGCGAATTTAAGTCTCTGAGTCCATTCACAGATGAAAAGGAAATTATAAGAGTGGGGGGCAGAGTAGACAAGACAATAGTATCCTATGACATGAAACATCCAGTGCTTTTGCCAAACGAGCATATAATCTCACTATTGATTACAAGACAGGTGCACCAGTTTGGGCATTCGGGTGTAGCAACAACAACGGTCAAAGTAAGAAGAAAGTAATGGATTCTGAAAGGAAATAAATTCAGTAAATCTGTCAAATACAGATGCAAGTTTTACAGAGAGATGTCCCATTTGGCTGAAGAGCAAATGATGTCAGACCTTCGATATCTTCGACTGGCACCACAAACACGCCCATTGTACTACACATCATGTGACTACTTCGGACCTTACAATGTAAGGATTGGGCGCAACAAAACAACAAAACATTATGGTGTTATCCTTACATGTCTCAACACGAGAGCCGTACACCTAGTGCTGGCAATGGATTATTCCATGGTGGAGTTTCTGCAGGTTCTTCAACGATTCTTTTGCATTAGAGGATTTCCAGCTGTAATCCTTAGTGACAATGGTTCCCAAATGGTTGATGCAGAACGAGTGTTGCGAGAAATGATAGAAGGACTAAGTATTGATAAACTCCAAGAGTATTGCTCTGAAAGAGGAATTAATTGGACTTTCATCACACCAGCAGCACCTCATCAAAACAGTGGCATGGAGGCATTTGTGAAAAGTTGTAAAAGGGTACTAAAGATTGCCATTGGAGATCAAGTTCTGAGACCTTTTGAATGTTATACCTGTTTGCTTGGGGTCGCAAACTTGCTGAATCAATGCCCAATTGGAGGAATTACGAATGACCTCGATGATGGAGCATTGTTATGCTTATATGCTTTACGCTTAAAGAAATGAATATTAAAATGAGTGTAGAGCCTCAACTAGATGCTGTCAACTATTGCATATGACTATTTAATGATCTGACTCATGTATGGCATTCTCTGTTATGATGTCTCTTGAGAATTTCCGACATTGAGATTACCCATATATTACTTTTTTGATGTTAGCAACTGGAAATACAGAGAATGAACAAATCTGTTACGGATTTGCAATTTCATCGGGTCAAATAGTACCCACATTCCACCCCGTACATTCCACTTCATACATCATAATATATGCTCAGTATTACATGCGCAGACATCATAATACTTACTGAGCTGCTTTAGCATAATGTTTTTCAAAGTGTCAGGACTTGTAGCTATGCGCAGAAAACTTCAACTAAAAACTACATTCTACTGCATTTCAAAAAATCTAAAAAGCTCTAATGTGAGCACTTCTTATATGTGTGAATCAATGAAAGATAATTTGCCAAACAACATTCCTGCAAGCAAACTTTAAAAGGTGCATACAATACCTGCCAAAAGTAGTTGGAACACCCACACAATTGCATTCATTTCTGACTCCTGCCTCTTCTCCTTGACACCACGTAAAATGTAGACCCCCTCCCCCCCCCTGAAACAATGTTGATTCGATAGCGGAGACCAGTAGCTTTAAAAACACGCATCACTTTTGGCCTTCGAGTTGCCCATATTTGCTTCATACAACATTGCTTAACGGGGGAGGGGGTGCTATAGCTCATCTATAGTGTAAATCATAGCAAGTGTTCCAAGACTTTTGGCAGGCATTGTCTGAATTTTATATTCGAACCTATACGATACAGCCGTACAACCTTTCCCAAACATGGGGTAATTGAGGGCGCTGATGTCATTTCCGCTGACGAAATCTCAATTACGTAACACCTTACCGAGATACTGGCAGGGGGCTTGACAAATCCCCTAAATTCAATGATGATTATGATGTCATGTTTCTTTGCTAATGAATTGTAAATGAAGGAAGTAAATTCACAAATGAAACAGATAGTTAACCTCTCTACCAGCATAGGAAAAGAAGATATCGACTTGATTACACCTTTTCTTTGTGTATTTCGATAATAGAGTTGCGGAGTCGTTTACCTATAATTGATCTTACAGTAGCAACAGTGCATCATTGTCTAAGCAATAGGTAAGCTTTAGGGCTTCAATCAAATATTGACTGGCGCATTGCATCTGTTGTCTATTTTATTTGATGATTAACTCAAGCTGATCAGCTAGATCTGCCATGGGGATTTAAAGCATAGCTATGTATAGATAAATATACATATAAAAATATAAGTATAAATAAATATATAGAAATATAGGCAAATACCTTTATATATAAATATACATTTATACAAATATATATAAATATGTATGAATAAATATATATATTTATATATATGTTGATACCTATATTAATATCTATATCTTCATATACACGATATATATATATATATATCGTGAATGTTACAGGTATAGAGCCCTCGTCTTAGTATTGAGGCTACTGACTTGCATAATGACTGACGTCATGCCCGACTATCTCAACGGTCTACACAACGGTCTACAAACGTTGGAAAATGAAAATAAATCTTATGGTAGAGATTTCGACATTGAGAACTATGCACAAGATAGCTTTTCTAATGAGTATTTCACCTGCAATAGATTGCGTACAGTTATTGTAAAAATTGCCAAGGAAAAGATGAAAACGTCAACGGTCTACAATTTTTGTGAAATAGTTTAATACTAGGTCAAATTTATTTTCAAAAAAGTGTAGACCGTTGAGATATTTGCTAATTTTGCTGAAAATGCTCATTATTCGGCAGAGAATACACAACATGCACATACTAGCACATAAAGCACAACGTTTGGGAACCATTTTTAGGGTAATACTTCTCACGGGAAGGGACAGTGGGAGTTATAGAAAGTGTAGACCGTTGTAGACCGTTGCTCGTAGCCATTGTGTACAAAGATGAAGTCATGCGAAGCGTGGAAACTGCGAAGGACAATTACGTGTCTATGGAGTTGATGACATAGTTATTGTAGTAGTAAAGTTGCGCAACAATATTCACAGGATATAGCTGCTTTCTGGCTTTGAATATCAACATCGTGCTTGAAATCGGAAAGTTTTCCAGGAACAGTGATAATTTTTAATGATTTCTATTTCCCGATCGTCAATAACGGAGCGATATTCGGGCGTTTGGTGGGGTAAGATGGAAGTATCTTTGTGTCCTCTCTAATAGCACGGCAATTAAAAGATGTAACTGCCAGTTTTATGCTGCTTCATACACTAGACCGATTGAATATAACTTCTGATGCTGTAGCAGACTGAACGGATTGGAATATTGCAGGGGAGAACTTTATTCTGCCTACTACCTCAGTGCCAGCGTTACTGTAGGCAATTAAATAAGCTTTGTTCACACTATTCCTGCATAGTTATAAGGACATTGCAGTGTCATGAGAGTCTGAAATAGTCTTCTACGCTTACTATTAATGTTTTCTTAACTGGTACAATATGGAAACGCGGTAAAATATAAATATTCAGCTTTGTAACGGCTCAGCTTTTATCCGCCATCTCATGAGAGGACAGATTTCGCTTCCAGTTGATGTAGCTCAGGTTGTTATCTAAAAGGCAATTCTTTGAGCGCATAAGTTGCAGGCTCGAAACTTCCTACATAATTTTAATGATATATAAAAATAAGGTTTACTTATTATCAGTTAAACTTACCTCACTTGTACTAGTAATGTACTGCACTGTATACATTTTTGGATACCCCAAAGGCATAAAAACGTATAACATGTTTATGTATTTTCTCTGCTGTTTATCTAAAAATTCTACCCATATGTCCGATATATGCTAATAATATGAAGAGGAGATGATCGCAGTGCATTTCAATTAATTTGGACAGCATTTGTACTATAGTTGAGATTTCTAGACATGTTGCTGAATTTTCGTCAATAAACTGCATATAAAGACATCAAAGTAGCACGAAAGCTAACGATCCCGTGGAGATATGGCTCTGATTCCACTAAAAATGAAATCAGCACCCTCGAAAACCTATTAGTATGATCCATCGTTGCAACTCTACCTCTCCTCCTTAAATATGGGTTTCAGACAATGCGTGCCAAAAGTAGTTGGAACACCCACACAATTGCATTGATTTCCGACTCCTGCCTCTTCTCCTTGACACCACGTAAAATGTAGACCCCCTCCCCCCCCTGAAACAATGTTGATTCGATAGCGGAGACCAGTAGCTTTAAAAACACGCATCACTTTTGGCCTTCGAGTTGCCCATATTTGCTTCATACAACATTGCTTAACGGGGGAGGGGGTGCTATAGCTCATCTATAGTGTAAATCATAGCAAGTGTTCCAAGACTTTTGGCAGGCATTGTAGAAGTGTTTAGGGTGTTCAAGTAGATATGGAAGAAAAGTTATCGATCTATGCAGAAGCAGACTAACAAGAAATCATTAAGTATGCAAAAGTTTCAGGACCCACCGCCACTATAAGAAAAATCCAGCAGAGGTTACCGCATTGAAAAGAAAGTACCCTGCTACATGGGAAAAACGTTGCATATTAAGAATATAAAAACATCAAATGTGGTGCTACAGGTCGGGAAAACTAGAAGCCGCCCGTTGCCATTATAGGAAGCACATGACATCAATTTACGATCGATGCTAGTAATGCTACGCCTAGCCAGTGTCCACGTGTTATGTACTAAATGTCTTGATTCGAATGAACCCAGAAAGATTATGCAAGTACGTTGAATTGAAGAAACCATTCAGTAATTACATAACACCAAAATTCTCCCATTTTGATGACCGCCTACCCTTTTAAAGTATCGCACTAAATCTAGTGCCACTCACCCCCTGGTTGCATAGTATTTTGAATCTTAAAATCCCCTATCAATGTATGACCTGTGTGACTGGTTCTTGTATTAGAGACTCTTCCAATGCAGAAGTTAAGAAAGCATTCCGAAGTTTAAGTAAACATCCGAAAGTGACGCAATTGGCATTTATAAATGTCTGCAGAGGTCACAAAAAGGTATCAGAAGGATGGAGGATATATACATGCCAAACAGAGTTGAATTTTAAGCTCAATCTTGATGCAATCACAGGAAAAGACAAAATTTGAAGGAATATCTCTAAAAAATGACCATACCCCATCCCTCAGGCATTACATAATTTTTGACTTGCCCGTTAAAATATCAAAATCATAGACTCAATCATTGTATCAATGGACGAAGTTTTCACGCCGTGCAATCACTACATCAAGACCAGTAACTACCAGGTCACCTTGGGTTAAAGTTGGATCTCACTTTCTCTTCGAGATTACCGACAAATATTCTATATGAGCTATTCATAAATGCAGATGAAACACCATAAAAATTTATTGCTACTGAAAACGTCACAATGGCTGCTAAAGGGGAAACACATATCTACAGTACTGAGGCATCTGATAAAAGAGCCATAACTGTGAAAATTTGCAAATCCCAAGATGGTCACATGCAACTGTTATAACAGGGACGTTTCTCTAGTCACTCCCGTTACCCAGTCTTTGTGCTCCCTCCCAAGCCAGGCACGAGCGGCACGGAATACACAAATCTTCAGATGTATGACTATATGTGAATGACATGAACTACTTACAAGATAGCCAATCTCCATTGAGACAAGGAACTGTTGCGTAGCTAATCACGTAGCAATAAAGAATAAATCAACTAGAAAAAGTATATTACAAATTACATGGAAATGTTAATTATAACTAATCAATCAAATGTCTAAGATTCAGAATTTAATTAAACACTATGTGACAAAAAGGAAAAGTGTATATGAGAAATTATACAGAAGAACATTAATCATAATACATTCATAGCCTAAGACTAGATGTAGAGTGAGTGAAAGAGAAGCAATTATGCAAATGAACATGAAACTGGGACTAAACTCAATCTACAGGGAAATATGATTCAGTAAGTAACAGAGGAGGAATGTTTTGAGGTACTAAAGATGAGAAGTAACGACGAGAGAAAGTGGTATCGTGACACTATCATTGCAGCTTTATTTTTTCCAGAAAACACAAAGATCCTTACTAAACATCTCATTTCCTTCTGGATTTTACGTACCTTATAATGAGAAACATTTGAGCAATGCAACTAAAGCTATTTTTGATTTATAGAAGATACCTTGATCCCTCACATAGGAAGAGTTAAGAAAGAAAATTCATTACTACTACCAGAGAAGAGCCTATTACTATGAGATGCCTTCAAGGCTTAGTCAACTCAAAAAGTAGTGGACATGCTGTCAAGCCAGAGTGTAGAATCTGTCATGGTCGTAATTATATGACTCATGTCTCTCAACGGTTAGAGTGAAGAACGATTGCATCCTTCAAAAATGCGACAAAGGAGCATTTAATGAGTATTTCATTACCCGTATTTTGGAAGCTCTACAAATCGACCCTCATCGAGATGTCATAACCATAGAAGTGGATCTTCCTTTTTCGACTTTGAAACCTTACCTCGCGAAAGTAGTGACCGATTTATGTGACCATTTTCAATCTCAAACAAGAAGACATATTATCAAAGTAGGATGGAAGGCAACGGGCGTCACATACAACTTAGAAAATCCCAAGAAAACAAGAAGAGCACTAAGATAACCCTTTGTGAGATTTTCAATCATTTTTATCACAGTATGTTTGACAGGTATAACAAGTGTATACGTTAACTTATTGTACCATTTTCTGTTTGCTTTCTCTCAGATTGATCACGAGAAAACATAGCTGACACATGGGGAATTAGCGTTAATTAAGTACCATGTGAAAAGTTATATTTTGTCGATTAGTATTAATTATTAAGGTAAAGGTAAAGGTGAGTCCCATGTATGATTCCGTACGTTGGGGAGTGCCCGTTAGAGAGACATTTATCCTGAGCTCCCAGCATAGTGAGGTAGGGTGGCCAGTTCCTTTCCTCGCCGCCTTTAACTTCCCCAGTGTTGCCACCAGGTACCCATTTGCTGCTGGGTGAACAGTGAGCGAGCATCCCAACTATGATCCGAGGGTTTGGCTCAAACCATCGATGTTTCGCACGGCAGTCAAGCGCTCTAACCACTTGGCCACTCGCCCATTGTTAATTATTACACAATTTAAATCCAAATTGACAATTCGCGTAAATTCCTGATCACATTATTGTTGACCCGTTAAAATCTTGTCCCGTTAGTTTTGTGTAATAACGTAGGCTCACATTGGGTAAGGCCTATTGTCACACAATTTTATATAGGAAACATAAGCCGGCCAGGGTAGCAGTTTCAGTATAGCATTGAAGAAGGTATCATATCAAAACATCTCACACAAGAAAGTATGTTTTTGCATTATTCTATAGCATGTTTATGTACTTAATTAAGGAGGTCCTGAATTTGTATACTGTATTTACTTGATGTTGACGCTTCTCCTTTATTACCGCTTCCTCGTAAATTTTCAAGTCTCTATGCCCACTGTCCAATGTTCCGTTTTGAATGCCGTGTACTGACTTGAAATGAACAATTAGCATCATGTTACCGGTCATCATCATAGTTACTGAAATTGACACTAATGATGAAGTTCTTTGGTGTTTTGTTTTATTGAAAACTTTTGTCGCTTTGAACGTTCTTTAAGTTATATGTCTTGTACTCTGATTTGCCACAATAAGTTGTAAGGGCCTTGTTTCATTGAAACCGTATCTTTAAGCTAGACTTCAAGGCATTGAAAAAATAATCCCGCCTCTCCAATATACCCACCTCTCTAATAATTTCACCTGTTTTTCTTAGGTTGAAACGCTATTCCAGAGTAATTAATGTATATACATTATGTATTAAATCTCTAAAGCATATTCACATTTTGTCCAAAAACAAATATATCTTCATCCAATAAAATGAACAACTTTTTACGTTTCACCTATCAATTCATCAGATGGAACTTTTCATACACAGGGGAATACATATATGTCAAAATAACGGTATCATTCATTACACGTACTTAAAGCTATTTTTTATCTGATGCTCGTCAGAGTATGAAACTTAAATATTCAGGTAGATGCGGATACTTGTGATATAGCGAATAGTGCACCTGGTTGGCCCAATGATTTGCTACTATGCACCAATTCACCATTGTCTACCTAAAGAGTCAAAGTGAGGAAATTAGCTCGTTCTGCTTTTAATAGCTTTCAGTATATTCAGAATGTTTTCATTGAAATGTTTGCTGTTCCTAGCAAAAGCCATCTGACATATACAATTGACTGTATGTACTTCACAATGTAGCTCTGGTGAGCTACTGAATAATTAGTATTTATAATGTGTGTATATATATATATATATATATATATATATATATATATATATATATATATATATATATATATATATATATATATATATATATATATATATATATATATATATATATATATATATATATATATATATATATATATATATATATATATATATATATATATATATATATATATATATATATATATATATATATATATATATATATATATATATATCATCAATCGATATGTCTTTATCCAAATGCAGAAAAATACATAGAAAATAAAAACCACATTATGTATTGTACCGATTTCATCCGTTTAGTACGGAATCCTCGAAGGCATCGGGCATTGTGAACTTAAAAAAGATGGCACTGTAGTCATCAAAGAATGCGACAAAGGAGGTGCATGTGTCATAATGGATGCTAAATTTTACTACGACAAAATGTGTGATATATTAGATGATAAGGAAACTTACAAAACATTGGATAAGAATATTGACAACAAAACAATGACAATGATAGAAAAACTGACTAAAAAATGCAAAGAGGCACTAACAAAAAAATAAAATTGAATACTTAACTGGATGCCAAAATAAAACAAGCAATCTATATCAAGCAAGCAATTCATATTCAATCAAGTCTATTACATTCAAATTCGTGGGACAGCTATGGGAAATAAAGTAGCACCCACATATGTTACCATTGTTATGGGATACTTAGAAAATAAGCTCTATAACATAATCGAAAATAAATATGGACTTGATCATAAAAAAGTTTGTCACCAGCTGGAAAAGGTATTTAGATGACTGTTTTATGATATGCGATGAAAGAATTGACAACATTGACAATTTATTCGAGATTCTTCAAAACCTACATACAAATATTAAATTCACGATAGAATCTAGCAAAACATCCATCAACTTTTTAGATATCCATATTAGTGTGAACGATTACAAGATTTCCACTGATATATATCACAAACCAACTGATAGTCAACAATATGTTCACTTCAAGTCCTGTCATCCACCCCACACAAAACAGAACATTCCTTTTAACCTAGCCAGAAGAATTTGCACAATTGTTGCTGACAAAGAGCAGAGAAAGAGAAGACTAATTGAATTACAAACCAACCTTACGAACAAGGCTACCCTGAAACACTGACACAAAATTGCATAGCTAGATCAGACGTCATCCCCTTGACAGAATTACGCAAAGAAAAGGAGCCCAAATCTAACGACAATAAAATTCTAGCCTTTGTTTCAACTTTTAACCCAAGAAATCCAAACTTCTTTTCAATAATTAAAAAGACATTCCTTTTACTTAATGCCACCCCAAAAATGCAAGAAGCAATAAAAAACAACTTAGATTGATAAATAGCTATAGACAACCACTAAGACTTAAAAAGATATTAACTAGAGCTAACTTCTCATATACTGAAAGCGCACATAACATTGGAACAACAATAATAAATGACAAAGCAGTCACAAATTATAATGACAAAAAATGTGGCACATGCCCTCTAATTACGACAACTAACACAATCACGTTTAAAATTAGCGAAAGTTCATTCAAAATAAAAAGCAACATGGATTGTAACGTTAAAAATACTCTATACCTTATAAGATGCAGTGGGTGCAATAAAGAATACATTGGACAAACTTCTGATTTACGAGCCTGGGTTCGAATTCATAAACAACAAATCCTAAATCCTAACATGCGAACCCTGTATGTAAGTAAACATATAGCCCATTGCTTTATCGGTGAAGACATACCATTTACAATTACACCATTCCTAACCTTCGATCGAAATGATGTAATAGAAAGGGAGGAAAAGCAAAATTATTTCATTCAAAAGTATACGCCAGAATTGAATCGAGACTAAATGGCTTAAACGTCATTTATGTTGATGCTTAGTACTTCCATCTAATTTAACGCAACACTATTTACAACTTCTCCATAAATTTCAGCATAAGACTGGCAATGTCCAGTTCGCTGAGTATTCCGTACTAAACGGATGACACCGGTACAATAAACAAAGTGATTTTTATTTTCTATATACATATATACATACATACATACATACATACATAAATACATATATATATATATATATATATATATATATATATATATATATATATATATATATATATATATATATATATATATATATATATATATATATATATATATATATATATATATATATATCTAATATATATATATATATATATCTAATATATATATATATATATCTAATATATATATATATATATATCTAATATATATATATATATATATATATATATATATATATATATATATATATATATATATATATATATATATATATATATATATATATATATATATATATATATATATATATATATATATATATATACACATGTATATACTACTGTGTGCCACTATGGTCTAGTAGTTACGATGCTTGTCTGGAATGTGAGAGACCCTGGTTTGATCCCAGGTGGTGGCAAATTTTAATTTTCTCCAGGTTTTTCTGAGCATTATATCAGCCTTTCCGTTTGCACCGAGAAAGGAGAAATCCTGGTTACTCGCTAGCTACAGATTGTATATATTAGATCTTCTTGATAATGGCGAAAGCCGAAAGTGACCATAAGGTGCTAGAAACCAGGGACATTAAAACAAGCCACTGTGGTCTAGTGGTTACAACGCTTGCCCGGAATGCGAGAGACCCTGTTTCGATCCCAGGTGGTGGCAAAGTTTAATTTTCTCCTGGGTTTTCTGAGCATTATATCAACCTTTCCGTTTGCACCGTAAAAGGAGAAATCCTGGTTACTCGCTAGCTACTGATTGTGTGTATATATATATATATATATATATATATATATATATATATATATATATATATATATATATATATATATATATATATATATATATATATATATATATATATATATATATATATATATATATATATATATATATATATATATATATATATATATATATATCTATATATATATATATATATATATATATATATATAGGAACGTGAATTTGTGTGCTTTGTAATAAGACGTTGTCCTATGGCCGAATCCTACATAAATATATATATGTATAAATGTATGAATGAATGACTGTATTAATGAATGGCAACTAGTTAGTCCTAAAAGATGAGTATATATATTTATATATTTATTTATTTCCCTAATTGCATTTCGCATTCAATACCATGTCCTATTTTGTATTCTAGATTCCTCCAACCATTGATGGCAATACTTCTCTTACTTTAGAGGTATGTTATGATGTTACGACGTAACCTTAGTGAGTGATTGTCTCACATCAATTGTCGTTTGTTTGATGTTGCCTCTTGAATACAGTGAAGCAGGTTATCTTCTCATTATCTCTTCATAATGTCTAATGTCATAGTTCAAAACATTTAGCTGTCTAAAACATTTGTATTCTCCAATGTAATTACATTGGACCTGTTGCCCATCGGGGTCCCTGAACTGTAATGAATGATTGAATATTCAGCTTACAATGACACAGATTCCTCCATGAATATGAATATAGACGTTCATAGCCCAAAGGAGTCTGCATGCAATTCCTTTTTATAGCGGATATTGCTAGTTAAAATTCTGACTTCCAAAACCCCAACACTCACATTTAGGTAAAAATGACGTCCTAAAAATGAAAAAAACACTCTATTCTGTAAGCTAAGCACAATGCTCGGTGCCTTCATTGTCTTCTTCTCTTTCCATATGAAATATACGTTAACTTTATAAGTGTTTGCATTGGCATGGGTGGGAGTAGAGTGAATTATCATCATGTAGAATGTCACCTGAATCTGATTTAGTTGCACATTTCTACATCAGAATTAAAAGTTTCCTAGCTAACACAGCTAATTACTGTTTAGGAATAAGTCAAAGTCATGATTTGAAAAATTGTAGTTTAGGGATTCTCTTCCCTGTCCCCTCGTCTTTGTTACCAGCACTCCTACGTTCCTCTGCTGGAATACACTTTAGTCAGATAGTTATTTTGATTTAGTCTTGTATTTTATTAGCATACAGGTAATTTCGGCTTAAGCTCTACATGCTTAAGATTCTCCCATTTTGAGCCTGACATTATACTTAAAGTGTGCTTAATTTTAAAACTCATGTCATGGTTTGATATTGCGCTTAATATGAACACTGCAATGATCTCTTTTATTTGCATTGTTACTTTTCATGGCCATCATTCTCAAAAGATACTTTTCTACAGGAATGCTATTTCCTATCACTTAACCTCGTCCTTTTTGTTATACTATTTTTTAAATTTGATATGGGAAGAATTGGAAGTGAGAAAAAGTTCCAAGGCTGAGAAATATGCTTAGTATAGTTTTATTTTCCTAAGCATTTGAGCTTAAGTATGCTTATAAGCTTTACGCTTATAAAACATGAACTATTGCCTATGACTATTCAATGATCTAACACATCTATGGCATTCTCTGTTATGGTTTTTCTTGAGAATTTCTGATATTGAGATTATCTGGATGTTAGCAACTGGGAATACAGAGAATGAACAAATCTGTTACAGATTTGCAATGTCATCGGTTTAAATAGTACTCACTTTCCATCCCGTACATCCCACTGCATATTTAATTTGCGCAAACATCATACTACTTACTGAGCTGCTTTAGCATAATGTTTTCAAAGTATCAGGACTTGTAGTTATGCGCAGAAAACTTCAACTAAAAACTACATTTTACTATCAGTTGTAATTTTGGCTTCAGGCCTTAGCCTAAGACAAAGCGAAGCTCAAAATTCTGAGCATCATAAATTTCACAGATTTTATGCTGGCAGGATGGTTCAGTTTAGCAAGTTTTAAGGAATGTAGAGCTATTTGTGATGAATAACGTTTGAGAAAGTAAAACTAAGTCAGTGTTGTTATAAATGTCCATCATTTACAATACAAGCGTTTTCAATTTGATGCCATTATGTTTAAATTGGAATGCTGCAATGTTTGCTTAATTATTTATGTGACAGGATTGACAACTACCACAGTGTATACTAGGACAGGGACAAGATTTTAAAGCATCATGTTAATTTTCTCTTTCCTGATATTGTTATTGCTTCAAAAGATATTATACATACTCAACAATTGCTTTCTTGAAGATAATTGGCTAGTTAGTATCCATTTTCAATTCATTTCAGCTTAGTTCAGATTCCTCAGAATCTAGTGATGATGATACCGAGGAATTGGTACGTATCTATGACTTCTGCATCTATGATTTTTCTATAGAAATTGTGAAGTAATATTTTATTTGGAATGTAATATGAGGCTTTCATTGCGGGAATTTTTTGCAGGAAATTTCTTGAAGCTGGAAGAATTGAGAAAATATCTTCTTAGCGATGAGCAGAAAACAACACATTAAACACACATTTCTGGGAAAAAGCGTTTCTTCCACCTTGTACATTTGTGTTGTTGTACTTTACTTTTTTGTTCATTGATTTAGCTTATTGGATATTTTTTAAGAATTTTAAGAACTGCTTTTGAAAAGCTTATTTCATAAATAGAATATTAGTAGCTACACATTCAAACCTGACAATAAGATAATTTTAATGTGGCTGGCATTATAAAGAATTAGCATATTGTACATTCATGTCAATAACAGCAAAACAATAACATAGAGAACAGGAATATTGATAATTTAGCAACTATGTCCAAGATAAGTAATGATTCATCTGCATAATGACAGTGGAGTATTTAGAAATAATAAACTTAAGCTGAAGCTTATGCAATATATATATGGTATTGTCGGCTGAAGATAGAAAGGTGTTTGGTCGTTAATCATTTCCAGAAATGATAAAAGAAGAGCAATAGCCAAGGAAAACATTATTAATTTGTGCAGACCTTACGGATTGGGTTGTTTGAGTGAGAAATTGTCCAGCTGAGTTAATTTGCCATTTAAAATTAACTTCAGTTTGATATGGTTTGCAACATGCAGCACTCTGGAGGAACGATTGGGGCTGAAGGCAAAGAGATCAGTCAAAAGGTTGATGAGAGTAATTTGGGATATTTGATGGTGAAGTTAAAGATATTTGCGGGTAGTTTAATATTTATGGTAGACTGCAGTGACGTGAGTTCTTGTTAAGAGATTTTAAGAGGGAGTATATAATGAAGCCGTGTGATATTGTCTGTGCCTGGCATGGATGGGCGTGTTCAGCTCAAATAGTTCTCAAAGCTTCCTTTGCATCGAATAAGTATCATGACAGTTATTCAAATGCAAAGCAAGTTTCGCATTTGAGTTTGAATATTGAATATTTTTCCCATAGATGGCACTTTCCTGCATATTTGCTATGCTTTTGTCAGAGGATCACTTCAAAGTAGAGTGTACTATTTCATGACCTTATAAGAAGTTTATATAAGGAAGCTGAACAGCTTGCCAAAATGATTGTGAGTTGGAATAACAGAATTTATGTGGTTGCATATATAGGAAGATCTATCCATTGACGGACATATGTCATGACTATTTCACCTAAATTCTCACATATCCATGAATTAGTTAGGACCATATAACCATTTTCTGACAATTTTGAAATAATGTTAGATATAACCATTTTCTGACAATTTTGAAATAATGTTAGAAAAATTATCTCTAACGCTACTTTTGGCATTGCCTTATTGTGTCATGCTCCTCAATTTTGTTGAATGACTTAGACAGGATACATATTATGATAAGTCTATAAGGAACCAAAGAATATTGGTTTTGGGGAAGCGCGAAATCAAGTTGCATAGAATACATTCAAGTGCATATATGCATAAAGCGTCCATTGTATTTCTCATATTTGATACTATGAGCTTGTTATTGATGAAAGTAGTAATTTGGCTGGTAAGAAACCTGTCAGGTATTTGTATAGAAATTCGTTTAACATAAACCAATAGAGTCCGACCACTGACCTTGGAAAGAGGACATTTATGCATATTGCAGATCTTGCGTGGAACTTAACTCCTGATAGTATATATATATATATATATATATATATATATATATATATATATATATGTGTGTGTGTGTGTGTGTGTATATATATGTGTGTGTGTGTGTGCTGACATGACCTACGTTGTGGGGACAGATATGTAGCTACACACCAGCCTTGTGGGGACTGTCGTACTTGTGGGGACAATTTTTCTGTCCCCACAAGGTACATTGCCTAGATGCCTTTAAAACGTCATTTGCAGACCTTCTACACGGTTTTCGTGATGTCCCCACAAGGTGTGTGTATGGTGTGTATGTGTATATTTGTGGGGACATTTTAACACTCATGTCACTTTTCCAACCTAGTGCTTGTGGGGACAAATTATACACAAACTGAAAAAATCCTATTTCTGACCACATTCATTCATTATTACATCAGCCAAACTGTTTCTCTTTTAAAATCGTATCTATGAAGTCCTAAATTACCGTTAAAACTAGCTTAACTCTGCCAGGATGATTGACTGCAAAATTCAACACAATTTATATTTGATTTCCCTGAAAATCACATTCTGTAATCATTGATATCCCTTTGCAGTAGACTCACTTTGTGCAATTGTAGATCAAAGTTGCGTATATATATTTGGGGAATGTGTGGACTGTGGTGAGAGCATAGCTGTGGATTGCACTGACGTTAAACGAGTTTCAACTATCGAGTTGCTTTCTTTTACTTAGAGATCGAACGAAAGTTTGAAAATGACTCTTTCCACCATGTATTGAGTGAACTGAATAAGCATATGGGGAATGAAAGTAAATAGGAAAGTTGTTCATCGAAGTATATCCATGTGTTTTATGTTCAAATCCGCATTGTTGTTCTATCCCCAATTATTAATTTTCAGATCATATTTGAAACCCAAATATCATTCATGATCCCCGATTATGTATTGCTGAAGAGTAGCTATATAGCTTTTTTCAGACTTATCCTATAGTACTGAGCTCGTCCAATTCTGTGTTGTGTTGCTAGTAACATTTGGGGAACATCTATCATAAAATTTGCTCATCTCATTGTCTGTACTTTATGTTATATAACATAAATATCTTCAGAAGGAGTGCGTATATATTTCTACAACATATTCATATATCTACTGTGAACCCCAAAAGTATCTACATATCAATGTTTGAACTATATGCTTATATACCTTACATTTCCCCAGAACGTGTGAATATATATATATATATATATATATATATATATATATATATATATATATATATATATATATATATATATATATATATATATATATATATATATATATATATATATATATATATATATATATATATATATAGATATATATATATATATATATATATATATATATATATATATATATATATATATATATATATATATATATATATATATATATATATATATATAGATATATAGATGACTCAAATTGCTCCAATCACAAAGAAATTTTTAAAGACATAAATAGACCCTCAAGAAAAAACTCCAACTCTTAAAACGTTTCGGCACAAGCCTTCATCAGTTATTAACAGCTTTCCGAAATGTTTTAGAGTTGGAATTTTTTCTTGAGGGTCTATATATATATATATATATATATATATATATATATATATATATATATATATATATATATATATATATATATATATATATATATATATATATATATATATATATATATATATATATATATATATATATATATATATATATGTATATATATATATATATATATATATTTATATATATATATATATATAAACATCACAAAGCTACAACCAAGCAAGTAATTTATAAGTATAGAGAGAATTTAAGAAATAAAATTACACTATTTAAAACGTTTCGGCACAAGCCTTCATCAGTAATATCATACCAGCCACATTTTGCGCATCTATAACCATAATCCAAAGGAACAATATATAATTATGCTAAAACAAAACCGTACTCTACACAATACAACAGGACTACAATGAATAACACCTAAAATTGAAAAGAGGGGAAATGAGAGTTCGCACAGAAGATAGGGGTGTTAAAGCGGATGATGCTGTCCCTCCCACTGGAGTTAGGAGAAAACCATGCAAAACAAATGTAAATGGGGAATGCAATAGAAAGAAAGCCAAACACAAACTAAAATAGATTATATAAAGAGCAAAGACACCTAATACGAACAAAGACTGGATAAATAAAATGTAGAGCAACCTAAATAACTGGAATAAAAACAAAGTACATAGTATACAGCGGAGAGTATGTAAATAAAAACAAACCAATAAACTGAAATAAATAAGAATACTATGTGTCTACTTCCCTAACATTAAGGCCCTGGGGTGTGACAGTGTCTAGCTTATGTTGCCAGAAACTCTCACGTATCCTATCTCCCCCAACAAGCTTATCAATTATAGTAACACGAATGTCTTCCAGAAACCCATTATGTCCCTCCTCAGAAAAGTGCCTAAAGAAGTCCATCTGGGGAGCTGAAGACCCTGACCTAAACCTACGATAGCATGCCTTATAATTATTAATCCTAAGCCTAAAAGGCGTGCTAGTACTACCCACATACTGGAAATTACACACAACACAATCAAACAAGTACACAACATTCGACGAATCACAATTAAATGAAAAGTTAATCTTACATTCCTTCTTAGTTACGTGGGAATGGAAACTATCACTATCAGACATAGATTGACACACTTGACATCTGGACTTTTCACAACGAGCACAACCCTTTGTGTACAGTTATTGTTGGTAGTAAGTCTAGCACTAACTAATATATCCTTAAGGTTCTTACATCATCTAAATGCAGTGACCGGAGGTTCAGGAAAAACCAACCTATGCTCTTCCAAATTGGACAGCATAGGTTGGAGATCCCTTAATGTTTCCCCACACCGTTGAGCGCTGGATGGTATGTAATAACTAATGGAATTCTATCATCCCTCCCCGGGTTGGGTTCCCTGCCTGTCGTAGCTAGAAGAGTCCCCCTATCCAATCTATGTACCCTGTCTATCTGTTCATTAACCAGTGACTCTTCATAGCCCCTATCGTTTAACCATCCAGTCAACTCACCTAACCTACTCTGAAACTGACGATCCTCCGAACATATCCTACGGTACCTAAGGGCTTGACTATAGGGGATCGCCTTCTTAGTATGCCATGGATGACAAGATGTCCTATGCAAGAACTGATTTGTATCGGTTGGCTTGCAAAACAAATCAGTTGTCATAACTCCCCCTTCCCCATAGTGACCTGGACATCTAAAAAGTTAATAGTTTCTCCGGGAATACTCGCTAGTAAATTTAATGGTGTCATGGCTACTGTTGAGATAGTTGATGAAAAGCTTCAGGTTCTCCTCCCCATGGGTCCAAATAAAGAAAACATCATCGATGAATCTCATCCAGACCAGTGGTTTGTTCACCGAAGCCTCCAATAACCTCTCTTCCAACCCACTCATAAAGAGATTAGCATAGGCCGGAGCGAACTTCATACCTATTGCTGCCCCTTGCTTCTGCCTAAATATCTTACCGTTAAATTCAAAATAATTGTCATTAAGGACAAGGGATGCCAACCCAACTAGGGTGTCAGTAGCCACGGTTGAATTAACTCTCCCATCTGATGCTTCCGTCATAGCCCCAAGACCCTCCCCATGGGGGTATACTTGGATAAAGCCCTACTACATCAACAGTGCAGAGAAGAGCCCATCCGGTATGCTACCTAACTTACCTAGTTTAGCTAAAAAGTGGTTAGTATCCTTAACGTAAGACCTAGTGAAGCTTGTTGTTTTCTTGAGAGCAGAGTTTCGATGACAGAAATACGATAGTATCTGATATACTATACTACACAGATCACTGAAATTAACTAACTTGTAACAGAACCCTAACCCCTTATATACCATATGGGATGATAATTATTTAATGTTTCTAGAATAAAAGTAAGCATGATACAGCATAAGTCATATACTAAATTAAATGATATTACATCATATCAAGTAATCATATTGTTTACGTCGGCATTACGGTGAATTTCCTATGCAGTTCCGGTTTGCTTCGTCATCAATGTTGAGTGTCTATTTTTAACAACGCTGACAAACGGATTGAGGTGGTGTTCTAAATACTCCGATACATGCTCTGTTATGCTACCACAATTAGACATGACTGGACGCCCCTTAACACTACTAAGACCCTTATGGAGCTTAAGTAAAAGATTAAATCTACCTAGCATAGAATCATTAACTTCTACATAGTCAGACACCTCTTCTATACACGGATCCTCCTCCCTTAATTTCTCTAACCTATCCTTAATAGTCTTACCCAGTTCTACAGTAGGGTCCACCTCAAATTCCTCGTAAACTAGCCTATCATATATATATATATATATATATATATATATATATATATATATATATATATATATATATATATATATATATATATATATATATATATATATATATATATATATATATATATATATATATATATATATATATATATATATATATATATATATATATATATATATATATATATATATATATATATATATATATATATATATTTATATATCACTACACTATAGTAAGTCCATACGGAGTCATCGGACCTAGAACATTTAACGTGTATAGTATAATCTTCTAGGATGGATAGTTGCCATATAATAGTACGTCCTATATCCACTGTTGACCCCAAGAGTGTCTAATTATCAGTGTCTGAACTCTATGTTATATAACTTAAATGTCCCCACAAGGTGTGTGTATACATCACTATAATATATTAAGTCCTATATCTACTGTTGACCCCGAGAGTGTCTAATTATCAGTGTCTGACCTGTATGTTATATAACTTAAATGTCCTCACAAGGTGAGTGTATATATCACTACAATAGAGTAAGTCCTATATCTACTGTTGACCTCAAGAGTGTCTAATTATCAGTGTCTGAACTTTATGTTATATAACTTAAATGTCCCCCCAAGGTGTGTGCATACATCACTACAATATAGTAAGTCCTATATCTACTGTGGACCCCAAGAGTGTCTAATTATCAGTGTCTCAACTTTATGTTATATAACTTAAATGTCCCCACAAGGTCTGTGTATACATCACTATAATATATTACGTCCTATATCTACTGTGGCCCCTAAAGTGTCTAATTATCAGTGTCTGAACTTTATGTTATATAACTTAACTGTCCCCACAAGGTGAGTGTATACATCACTATAATATATTAAGTCCTATATCCACTGTTGACCCCGAGAGTGTCTAATTATCAGTGTCTGACCTTTATGTTATA
Organism: Mastigias papua; assembly: GCA_964019165.1. NCBI lineage: Eukaryota > Metazoa > Cnidaria > Scyphozoa > Rhizostomeae > Mastigiidae > Mastigias > Mastigias papua. Next base: position 7,150,874 of record OZ025271.1, on the reverse strand, counting down.
TAACTTAAATGTCCCCACAAGGTGAGTGTATATATCACTACAATAGAGTAAGTCCTATATCTACTGTTGACCTCAAGAGTGTCTAATTATCAGTGTCTGAACCTTATGTTATATAACTTAAATGTCCCCACAAGGTGTGTGTATACATCACTACAATATAGTAAGTCCTATATCTACTGTGAACCCCGAGAGTGTCTAATTATCAGTGTCTGAACTTTATGTTATATAACTTAAATGTCCCCACAAGGTGTGTGTATACATCACTACAATATAGTAAGTTCTATATCTACTGTGGACCCCAAGAGTGTTTAATTATCCAGTGGCCGCGCATTGATGTCAAAAGTGGGGGGCCAAGCTTACAAATATATCTCGTAATATATTTTTGTAATTCTCGTATATATATATATATATATATATATATATATATATATATATATATATATATATATATATATATATATATATATATATATATATATATATATATATATATATATATATATATATATATATATATATATATATATATATATATATATATATATATATATATATATATATATATATATATATATATATATATATATATATATATATATTTATATATATATATATATATATATATATATTATATATATATATATATATATATATATATATATATATATATATATATATATATATATATATAGATATATATATAATATATATATATATATATATATATATATATATATATATATATATATATATATATATATATATATATATATATATATAATATATATATATATATAATATATATATATATATTTATATATATATATATATATATATATATATATATATATATGAGTTATGTATAGTTATATTACCGATTATCATTGTGCTCTAGACCAGCGTTTCCCCAACCATTTGTATGATACGGCACCTGTTCTACATACAAAAATCACACGGGATACCACCAAATAAATATGTGACAAAATACAGCTAGTGAAGTACAGCCCCTGGTTGATTCCTTATTTCCTAATATCTAATATATTTATCAATCGTTTGTCACTGCTGCTGTCTCTCAAAGCATCACTCATTACCAACTGCAGCCAGTTCATTAAGATAAACATAAGACGATTCATTGTCTGCGTGAAATCAGTAATTTTTTGACAAATGAAGCGAGAGTTTGCAGTTTTTCACAGCACACCTGATGATCTCTTACAGTACACTAGTGTGCCGTGGCACGGTGGTTGGGAGACACTGCTTTAGACAAAAAGTATAGAAGTCTAAATTTTAAGATCTCTGTCCAGTTGTTGAAGCTATTGGCTCTTTAAATCGCTCTCTGTAAACAAACATAATTCGTTGCTGCGATTTGGACGCTTTTCAACAAATTCATTAGCAACTTTGACCAGTGGCAGCTTATCTACAAGAACTTTGCTTGAATTCAAAATAGAAAGTGAGTTGAATCTCTGCTGTTTCATTGTTGACCGTAGCCATGTTTTAATTCTTCTAGCCATAGAAAAAGATCTTTCAGGTGTTGCAGTCGTAGCACCACTGACCAATACAACTTTCACAATGAAAACGATATTTGGTATTAGTGATCTTTTGGTTGTAGAAATGGCTTGAAGACTGGTTGAAATATAGAGGAAAGCATGATCTCGAAAGTCAACAAAAACACGTAACGTTTTCTCATATCACCACACAGAAGGTCAGGGAATGTAAGCCAACGAAAATCAATGGTCACAGGCTTATTATAATCAACCTACTGCTGATGATAACTTTTTAATATCGGAGCTAATCTTTTATAGAAATGAAAAGAGCCAAAAAGCCAAATAAATCGTCTAAACCAACCTAAATTTTCTAGGCCAAACAAGTTCAGAAACAGCCAAATTTCTGGAATTTGGCTTAGATAAAGCTAATGCACCAACTCTGGAGTAAAATTCCTTTCCTCTATGCTCCTAATTCTTAACTAAAATCATTATTACCGGTTGTAGAAATGTCACTGAAGCAAAGCTACTACGCATCACACAGCTTTCCAACTGAAAAATTTATATCTGAACAAAAGTGGAGGGGCCATGGCCACCCCGGCCCCCCCTATTGCGCGGCCCCTGTTATCAGTGTCTGAACTTTATGTTATATCACTTAAATGTCCCCACAAGGTGCGTGTGTATATCACTATAATATAGTAAGTCCTATGAGGACCCCGAGAGTGTCTAATTATCAGTGTCTGACCTTTATGTTATATAACTTAAATGTCCCCACAAGGTGAGTGTATATATCACTATAATGTAGTAAGTCCTATATCTACTGTGGACCCCGAGAGTGTCTAATTATCAGTGTCTGAGCTTTATGTTATATAACTTAAATGTCCCCACAAGGTGAGTGTATATATCACTATAATGTAGTAAGTTCTATATCTACTGTGGACCCCAAAAGTGTCTAATTATCAGTGTCTGACCTTTATGTTATATAACTTAAATGTCCTCACAAGGTGAGTGTATACATCACTACAATATAGTAAGTCCTATATCTACTGTGGCCCCTAAAGTGTCTAATTATCAGTGTCTGAACTTCATGTTATATAACTTAAATGTCCCCACAAGGTGTGTGTATATATCACTACAATATAGTAAGTCCTATATCTACTGTGGACCCCGAGAGTGTCTAATTATCAGTGTCTGAACTTTATGTTATATACCTTAAATGTCCTCACAAGGTGTGTGCATACATCACTACAATATAGTAAGTCCTATACCTACTGTGGACCCCAAGAGTGTCTAATTATCAGTGTCTGAACTTTATGTTATATAACTTAAATGTCCCCACAAGGTGAGTGTATATATCACTATAATGTAGTAAGTTCTATATCTACTGTGGACCCCAAAAGTGTCTAATTATCAGTGTCTGACCTTTATGTTATATAACTTAAATGTCCTCACAAGGTGAGTGTATACATCACTACAATATAGTAAGTCCTATATCTACTGTGGCCCCTAAAGTGTCTAATTATCAGTGTCTGAACTTCATGTTATATAACTTAAATGTCCCCACAAGGTGAGTGTATATATCACTACAATATAGTAAGTCCTATATCTACTGTGGACCCCGAGAGTGTCTAATTATCAGTGTCTGAACTTTATGTTATATAACTTAAATGTCCTCACAAGGTGAGTGTATACATCACTACAATATAGTAAGTCCTATATCTACTGTGGACCCCGAGAGTGTCTAATTATCAGTGTCTGAACTTTATGTTATATAACTTAAATGTCCCCACAAGGTGAGTGTATATATCACTATAATGTAGTAAGTTCTATATCTACTGTGGACCCCAAAAGTGTCTAATTATCAGTGTCTGACCTTTATGTTATATAACTTAAATGTCCTCACAAGGTGAGTGTATACATCACTACAATATAGTAAGTCCTATATCTACTGTGGCCCCTAAAGTGTCTAATTATCAGTGTCTGAACTTCATGTTATATAACTTAAATGTCCCCACAAGGTGTGTGTATATATCACTACAATATAGTAAGTCCTATATCTACTGTGGACCCCGAGAGTGTCTAATTATCAGTGTCTGAACTTTATGTTATATAACTTAAATGTCCTCACAAGGTGAGTGTATACATCACTACAATATAGTAAGTCCTATATCTACTGTGGACCCCGAGAGTGTCTAATTATCAGTGTCTGAACTTTATGTTATATAACTTAAATGTCGCCACAAGGTGAGTGTATATATCACTATAATGTAGTAAGTTCTATATCTACTGTGGACCCCAAAAGTGTCTAATTATCAGTGTCTGACCTCTATGTTATATAACTTAAATGTCCTCACAAGGTGAGTGTATACATCACTACAATATAGTAAGTCCTATATCTACTGTGGCCCCTAAAGTGTCTAATTATCAGTGTCTGACCTTTATGTTATATAACTTAAATGTCCCCACAAGGTGTGTGTATATATCACTACAATATAGTAAGTCCTATATCTACTGTGGACCCCGAGAGTGTCTAATTATCAGTGTCTGAACTGTATGTTATATAACTTACATGTCCCCACAAGGTGAGTGTATATATCACTACAATATAGTAAGTCCTATATCTACTGTGGACCCCGAGAGTGTCTAATTATCAGTGTCTGAGCTTTATGTTATATAACTTAAATGTCGCCACAAGGTGAGTGTATATATCACTATAATGTAGTAAGTTCTATATCTACTGTGGACCCCAAAAGTGTCTAATTATCAGTGTCTGACCTTTATGTTATATAACTTAAATGTCCTCACAAGGTGAGTGTATACATCACTACAATATAGTAAGTCCTATATCTACTGTGGCCCCTAAAGTGTCTAATTATCAGTGTCTGAACTTCATGTTATATAACTTAAATGTCCCCACAAGGTGAGTGTATATATCACTACAATAGAGTAAGTCCTACATCTACTGTTGACCTCAAGAGTTTCTAATTATCAGTGTCTGAACTCTATGTTATATAAGTTAAGTGTCCCCACAAGGTGTGCGTATATAACGGTGGAGTACAGTAAGGGCTGTATCTATTGTGGATCCAGAGAGTTTCTAATTAGTAGTGTCAGATCATATGCGAATCCCAAATATCATGCATGATCCCCTATTATATATTACTGAAGAGCAGCTATATAGAACATCTATCATAGAATTTGCTCTCTCTTGCGAACCCCCTGCATCCCCCACAAAACAGCGACAATTTTACCGATTCGATCAGTTTATCCGCTATGTTTTATGTTTCTTTCTATTTGTCACTCTATCAAAGTTTTTCACTTTAATGGTTATAGCCACCATATATTCTTATGCTGTTGACTGTAGGTTTAACTGGTACAGAAGCTGAAACAGACATGGAAAAGCGCGAGCGACAAAATTTAACACACAATCCATATAACTCACCTGACATAAGTCATCATCATCATCATTATCAGTATCATCATCATCCCCATTATCTTCATTTTTATACTCAATTCAATCATCTATAGCTCCTTAATTCTACTGTACTCTGTAGGTCCCTGGTATTGCTTTTCCTAGTCATGGAAATATCTCTCGAAAGTCTAGAAGTTGCTCTTTTAACGTGATGATACCCAGCACGATGTTTTGCATGCAACTTTAGAAGCCACTTGGCAAGCTTTGTCCTTTAAATTCTTTGAAATAGCGTGGGTCTAAACAAGAAAGATCTTGATCTTGATAGTGTTCCTTCTGGTCAGAACACTGACTTCTTGTTCATCTCATAACCTGATCCATTACTACATTGAAGATCTCAACTGCTCAAATTGTCTGTTTGTGCTAGTATTGTCATCAGGGTTTACAACAATGGAAGCTTTCATTGCCTTACTCTTTCTCAGGGACAGAGCAGCCCTTTGGTTCAAGAGTAGGTCTACAAGCTATTATAAATGCGCTCTTTTTAATTCTGATCAAAAACAACTGATGCACAAGATAAGAAAGCACTTCCAATCAACAATGAACGACGCGGTTCCTTTCAAACACACAACACCAAAGGCAGTCAGGGGTGTTTTGAACGAGGACCATGAGGACCCAAGGCAATTCCAGACACGGTCCTGTTCCCTTCCGTTGCTCCCTACCTCTACAATTCCAAGATGATATTTTGTAATACATATTGTTCTTCCCAAACATAAGATGGTGTAACTCCTTTCATGCATGACATGTATTTTCTTGTTGATTACACTGAAGTTAGCTGTTTCAATCCTCAAGGAGTGGAGTTTTACATTCTATCTCACTTCACTTAAGTTTTGCGTCATAAAATTTTGCATTTGGATAGTATGCTGACTTTTCAGAGTCTATGCAGGAAACAACTTATTTTAAACCTTTGCTGGGACATATTATATTTACAAAGGAATCTTTTGAAAAGAAACTTAGGAAATGTATAGTCTAGCTATCTGGTAAAGCAAAAACTCAAAATTTCCCTCCTCTCCGCGAACCATGGTGGCGCCTTTCGAAGAGAGCTCCAAATAAGTAGCAACATTCACAATCACTAAGCTTAAGAAATATGCCTGATCATAGCTCTCAGACATGCTTGATGGCAAACTGTAAGTATACAGTTCAGTATTTTTCTTGAAAGCACCAGATTGAGACTATGAACAAAACTGTGTTTCCCAGATATCTCTGGCTAGACTAGCCAATAGGCACAGAATCAAAACTTGTTCCCACAGCAATTCGTCTAAATTCGTTTGTCTTTCAACCCCCCCCCCCAAACACTTTTAAAAATGCTGTACAGTTCCTGCTCTTTCAAAAGAAAGACATTCTTTTCCCAATGTTAAGTTGAAATAGACCAATATTTATTTATTGTTCCCATGTCCATTCCACATCATAGTTCCACTACCAATATAGTACCATTCTCTTTACTATATAAAGATACTTACAGATGTATTACTGTCACTTGATAATACACCCAATAATAAGTTTCTTGCTATCTTCATGAACCTGTACACACAATCTGTGTGTATTCTATTATATGGATACATCTGTCCCTTCTCCCCTGTCACCTCTACGTGATAATTAACAATCGGCGATAATCTCAAATAGGTTCTATCTACTGCATACAGTGCTACGAAGATGTCTATACCAGATGGGCATATCTTATTTTTCGCACCCCTCATAACTCAGCAATACTCACATACCATTTAACTTCCATTTATTGCATTCCACATATCCAGAATTACCTATACTCTCCCCCATCCACCTCCTCAATTCCCATTACCCAGCTTTTACGTTAGTGAGTCCACTAACAGTCATACCTCCAGTACCAAGATTATAACATTCTCTTTAATATTTACTGATTTTGACGAGGTAATAGGCCATATTCTATCTCGAACAAGACACTTTTCTCAATCAAGTAGATAGCAATAAGACACTATCTGATTCTCCGCACACATTAAACTTATATATTCATTCATGTCACTAGGTAATACACCCAATAATCTTTCCGTCCATTTTTACATGAACCTGTCCCCACAATGTGTGTGTATTCTAGTTATAGGATACATCTGCCCCTTCTCCCTTTTCAACCCTATGTGATAATTTCCAATTCGGCGATAATCTCGACTGCGTCCTATCTGCTGTATACAGGGCCATGAAGATGTCTATATCAGATGAGCACATCTTATTGTTCGCACCCCTCATAACTCAGTAATACTCATATAACATATTACTTCGATTTATTCCATTCCACATGTCTAGACTTAGCTATACTCTCCCACACCCCTCCACCCCCATTCCCATTACCCAGCCATTTACGTTCGTGAGTCCACTAAAAGTTATAGCTCTAGTACCAATATTGCAACATCCTCTTTAATATATACTGATGTTGACGAGTTAGTCGGCCATATTGTGTTTCAACCCAGAGACTTCTTTCAATCAGTTAGATAGCAATACGAGGTTATCTGATTCTCTGACCATACAACACTTTTATATTTAAACATGTCACTTTGCAATACACCCAATAATATTTCCGTCCCTGTCTTCATGAACCTGTCCCCACAATGTGTGTGTATTCTAGTTATAAGGATACATCTGCCCCTTCTCCCTTTTCAACGCTATGTGATAATTTCCAATCGGCGATAATCTCAAATGCGTCCTATCTGCTCTATACAGTTCTATGACGATTTCTATATCAGATGAGCGCATCTTATTGTTCGCACCCCTCATAACTCAGCAATACTCACATGCCATTTAACTTACATTTATTGCATTCCACATGTCCAGAATTACCTATACTCTCCTCGCTCCACCCCCCATTCTCATTATCCACCCATTTACGGTAGTGAGTCCATTAAAAGCCATAGTTCCAGTAGCAATATTGTAAGATTCTCTTTAATATTTACTGACTTTGACGAGCTAATCAGCCATATTGTATTTCGACCAAGATACTATTTTCAATCAAGTAGATAGCAATAAGAAACTATCTGATTCTCCGTACACATTAAAAAAGTATTTATTCATGTCACTTGGTAATACACCCAATAATATTTCCGTCCCTGTCTTCATGAACCTGTCCCCACAATGTGTGTGTAGTCTAGTTATAAGGATGCATGTGCCCCTTCTCCCTTGTGAACCCTACGTGATAATGTCCAATCGGTGATAATCTCAAATGCGGTCTATCTGCTGTATACATTGATATGAAGATGTCTATATCTGATGAGCGCATCCTATTGCTCGCACCCCTAATAACTCAGCAGTACTCACATAACATATTACTTAGATTTATTGCAGTCTACAAGCTCAGAAGTCCCTATACATCTCAGCCCCTCCCCCCTCCCCACTTCCCATTACCCAGCCAACTACGTTAGTGAGTCCATTAACAGCCATAGTTCCAGTATCAAAATTGTAACTTTCTCTTATATATTGATGTTGAGGAGGTAATCGGCCATAGTGTGTTTCAAACTAGAGATTTCTTTCAATGAAGTAGATAGCAATAAGTAACTATCTGATTCTCGGCACGCATTAAACGTATATATTTAGTCATGTCACTTGGTAATACACCCAATACTATTTCCGTCCCTTTGCTCATGAACCTGTCCCCACAATGTGTGTGTATTCTAGTTATAATGATACATGTCCCCCTTCCTCCTTGTCAACTCTACGTGATAATGTCCAATCGGTGACAAATACAAATTGGTTCTATCTGATCCATACAGTGCTATGAAGATGTCTATATCAGATGAGCACATCTTATTGTTCGCACCCCTCATAACTCAGCAATACTCACATACCATATTACTTAGATTTATTGCATTCCACATATCCAGAATTACCTATACTCTCCCCCCCCCCTCCAGCCCTCAATCCCATTACCCAGCCATTTACGTTCGTGAGTCCACTAACAGTCATAGCTCTAGTACCAATATTGCAACATCCTCTTTAATATATACTCATGTTGACGAGTTAGTCGGCCATATTGTGTTTCGAACTAGAGACTTCTTTCAATAAAGTAGATAGCAGTAAGAAACTATCTGATTCTCGGCACACATTAACCTTATATATTCAGTCATGTCACTTGGCAATACACCCAATAATATTTCCGTCCCTTTCTTCATGAACTTGTCCCCACAATGTGTGTGTAATCTAGTTATAAGGATACATGTCCCCCTTCCTCCTTTTCAACTCTACGTGATAATTTCCAATCTGTGACAATCAGAAGTTGGTTCTATCTGCTGCATACATTGCTAGGAAGCTGTCTATGTCAGATGAGCGCATTTTATTATTCCACCCCTCATAACTCAGCAATAGTCACATATCATATTACTTAGATTTATTGCATTCCACATGTCCAGAATTACCTTTACTCTCTCCCCCCCCCAACTCATCCCTTATTCTCATTATCGACCCATTTACGATATTGAGTCCATTAAAAGCCATACGTCCAGTACCAATTTTGTAATAGTCTCTTTAATATTTACTGATTTTGACGAACTAATCGCCCATATTGTGTTACCAACAAGAAGCTTCTTTCAATCAAGTAGATAGCAATACGAAGTAATCAGAATCTTTTAACATACTACACTATCATATTTAAACATGTAACTTGGTAATACACCCAATAATATTGCTGTCCCTTTCGTCATGAACCTGACCCCACAGTGTGTGTGTATTCTAGTTATAAGCATACATCTCCACCCTCTCTCTTGTTACCTTTACGTGATAATTTCCAATCGGCGATAATTTCAAATGCGTTCTATCTGATCGATACAGTGCTATGAACATGTCTATATCAGATGAGCACATCTTATTGTTCGCAGCCCTCATAACACAACAGTACTCACATAACATATTACATAGATTTATTACAGTCCACATGTCCAGACGTCCATATACTCTTCTTCCCCATTCCCATTACCCACCTACTTAAGGTAGTGTGTCCATTAACAGCCATAGTTCCAGTAACAATTGTGTAAAATTCTCTTTGATATTTATTGATCTTGACGAGCTAATCGGCCATATTGTGTTTCGAACCAGAAACTTCTTTCAATAAAGTAGGTAGCAATAAGAAACTATCTGATTCTCGGCACACATTAAACTTATATATTCATTCATGTCACTTGGTAATACACCCAATAATATTTCCCTCCCTTTCTTCATGAACCTTTCCCCACAATGTGTGTGTATTCTAGTTATAAGCATACATCTGCCCCTTCTCCCTTGTGAACCCTACGTGATAATCTCCAATCGGTGACAATCACACATTGGTTCTATCTGATCCATACAGTGCTATGAAGATGTCTATATCAGATGAGCACATCTTATTCTTCGCACCCCTCATAACTCAGCAGTGCTCACATAACATATTACTTAGATTTATTGCAGTCTACATGCTCAGAATTCCCTAAACACATCAGCCCCTCCACCCTCACCAATTCCCATTACCCAACAATTTACGTTAGTGAGTCCATTAAAAGCCATAGTTTCAGTGTCACGATTGTAACTTTCTCTTTAATATATAGTGATGTTGAGTAGGTAATTGGCCATATTGTGCTTTACACTAGAGACTTCTTTCAATGAAGTAGATAGCAATAAGTAACTATCTGATTCTCGGCACACATTACACTTATATATTTATTCATGTCACTTGGTAATACACCCAATAATATCTCCGTCCCTTTGCTCATGAACCTGTCCCCACAATGTGTGTGTATTCTAGTTATAAGGATACATGTCCCCCTTCCTCCTTTTCAACTCTACGTGATAATTTGCAATCGGTGACAATCACAAGTTGGTTCTATCTTCTGCATACATTGCTATGAAGATGTCTATATCAGGTGCGCACATCTTATTTTTGCACCCCTCCTATCTCAACAGTACTCACATAAGGTATTACTTATATTTATTGCAGTCGACATGTCCAGAATTCCATATACTCTTCCTCCCCACTTCCCATTACCCGCCCATTTACGTTCGTTAGACCAATACAAGCCATATTTCCAGTACCAATTTTGTAACATTCTCTGTACTATTTACTGATCCTGACGAGCTAATCGGCCATATTGTGTGTCGAACCAGAAACTTCTTTCAATAAAGTAGATAGCAATAAGAAACTATCTGATTCTCGGCACACATTAAACTTATATATTCAGTCATGTCACTTGGCAATACACCCAATAATATTTCCCTCCCTTTCTTCATGAACCTGTCCCCACAATGTGTGTGTATTCAAGTTATACGGATACATCTGCCCCTTCTCCCTTGTGCACCCTATGTGATAATGTTCAATCGGTGACACTCACAAATTGGTTCTATCTCATCCATACAGTGCTAGGAAGATGTCTATATCAGATGAGCACATCTTATTGTTTGCACCCCTCATACTCAGCAATACTCACATACCATATTACTTAGATTTATTGCATTCCCCATATCCAGAATTACCTATACTCTCCCCCCCCCTCCAGCCCTCAATCCCATTACCCAGCCATTTACGTTCGTGAGTCCACTAACAGTCATAGCTCTAGAACCAATATTGCAACATCCTCTTTAATATATACTGATGTTGACGAGTTAGTCGGCCATATTGTGTTTCAACCCACAGACTTCTTTCAATCAGTTAGATAGCAGTAAGAAACTATCTGATTCTCGGCACACATTAAACTTATATATTCAGTCATGTCACTTGGCAATACACCAAATAATATTTCCCTCCCTTTCTTCATCAACCTGTCCCCACAATGTGTGTGTAGTCTAGTTATAAGGATACATCTGCCCCTTCTCCCTAATCAACCCTACGTAATAATTTCCAATTCGGCGATAATGTCAAATGGGTTCTATCTATTGTATACAGTGTTTTGACGAGTTCTATATCAGATGAGCGCATTTTATTGTTCGCACGCCTCATTACTCAGCAATACTCACATGCCATTTAACTTACATTTATTGCATTCCACATGTCCAGAATTACATTTACTCTCCCCCCCCCCTCACGCCCTCTGTCCCATTACCCAGCCATGTATGTTAGTGAGTCCAATAAAAGCCAGAGTTCCAGTATCAAAATTGTAACTTTCTCTTTAATATATAGTGATGTTGAGGAGGTAATTGGCCATATTGTGTGTCAATCCACAGACGTCTTTCAATCAGTTAGATAGCAGTAAGAAACTATCTGATTCTCGGCACATATTAAAAGTATATATTTATTCATGTCACTTGGTAATACACCAAATAATATCTCCGTCCCTTTCGTCATGAACCTGTCCCCACAATGTGTGTGTATTCTAGTTATAATGATACATCTGCCCCTTCTCCCTTATCAACCCTACGTAATAATTTCCAATTCGGCGATAATCTCAAATGGGGTCCATCTATTGTATACAGTGCTTTAACGAGTTCTATATCAGATGAGCGCATCTTATTGTTCGCACCCCTCATAACTCAGCAATACTCACATACCATATTACTTAGATTTATTGCATTCCACATATCCAGAATTACCTATACTCTCTTCCCCCCCCTCAAGCCCTCATTCCCATTAACCAGCCATGTATGTTAGTGAGTCCATTAAAAGCCATAGTTCCAGTATCAAAATTGTAACTTTCTCTTTAATATATAGTGATGTTGAGTAGGTAATTGGCCATATTGTGCTTTAAACTAGAGACTTCTTTCAATGAAGTAGATAGCAATAAGTAACTATCTGATTCTCGGCACACATTAAACTTATATATTTATTCATGTCACTTGGTAATACACCCAATACTATCTCCGTCTCTTTGCTCATGAACCTGTCCCCACAATGTGTGTGTATTCTAGTTATAATGATACATCTGCCCCTTCTCCCTTATCAACCCTACGTAATAATGTCCAATTCGGCGATAATCTCAAATGCGTTCTATCTGTTGTATACAGTGCTTTGACGATTTCTATATCAGATGAGCGCATCGTATTGTTCGCACCCCTCATAACTCAGCAATACTCACATACCATATTACGTAGATTTATTGCATTCCACATATCCAGAATTACCTATACTCTCCCCCCCCCCTCAAGCCCTCAATCCCATTACACAGCCATGTATGTTAGTGAGTCCATTAACAGCCATAGTTCCAGTATCAAAATTGTAACTTTCTCTTTAATATATATTGATGTTGAGGAGGTAATCGACCATGTTGTGTGTCAAACTAGAGACTTCTTTCAATGAAGTAGATAGCAATAAGTAACTATCTGAATCTCGGCACACATTAAACGTATATATTTATTCATGTCACTTGGTAATACACCCAATAATATTTCCGTCCCTTTGCTCATGATCCTGTCACCACAATGTGTGTGTATTCTAGTTATAAGGATACATGCCCACCTTCCTCCTTTTCAACTCTACGTGATAATTTCCAATCGATGACAATCACAAGTTGGTTCTATCTGCTGCATACATTGCTATGAAGATGTCTATATCAGACGAGCACATCTTATTTTTGCACCCCTCCTATCTCAACAGTACTCACATAAGATAGTACTTATATTTATTGCAGTCGACATGTCCAGAATTCCATATACTCCACCTCCCCCTTTCCCATTATCAACCCATTTACGTTCGTTAGACCAATGAAAGCCATATTTCCAGTACCAATTTTGTAACATTCTCTGTACTATTAAGTGATGTTGACGAGCTAATCGGCCATATTGTTTGTCGAACCAGAAACTTCTTTCAATAAAGTAGATAGCAATAAGAAACTATCTGATTCTCGGCACACATTAAACTTATATAGTCAGTCATGTCACCTGGCAATACACCTAATAATATTTCCGTCCTTTTCTTCATGAACCTGTCCCCACAATGTGGGTGTATTCTAGTTATAAGGATACATCTGCCCCTTCTCCCTTGTGAACCATACCTGATAATGTCCAATCGGTGACAATCACAAATTTGTTCTTTCTGATCCATACAGTGCTATGAAGATGTCCATATCAGATGAGCACATCTTATTGTTCGCACCCCTCATAACTCAGCAATGCTCACATACCATATTACTTAGATTTATTGCATTCCACATATCCAGAATTACCTATACTCTCCCCCCCCCCACTCCAGCCCTCAATCCCATTACCCAGCCATTTACGTTCGTGAGTCTACTAAACGTCATAGCTCTAGTACCAATATTGCACCATCCTCTGTAATATACAGTATACTGATTTTGACGAGTTAGTCGGCCATATTGTGTGTCAACCCAGAGACTTCTATCAATTAGTTAGATAGCAATACGAAGTTATCTGATTATCTGAGCATACAACACTTTTATATTTAAATATGTCACTTTGTAATACACCCAATACTATGTTCTTCCATGTCTTCATGAACCTGTCCCCACAATGTGTGTGTAGTCTAGTAATAAGGATACATCTGCCCCTTCTCCCTTATCAACCCTACGTAATAATTTCCAATTCGGCGATAATCTCAAATGGGTTCTATCTGTTGTATACAGTGCTTTGACGATTTCTATATCAGATGAGCGCATCTTATTGTTCGCACCCCTCATAACTCAGCAATACTCACATACCATTTAACTTACATTTATTGCATTCCACATATCCAGAATTACCTATACTCTCCCCCCCCCCTCCAGCCCTCAGTCCCATTACACAGCCATGTTTGTTAGTGAGTCCATTAAAAGCCATAGTTCCAGTGTCAGGATTGTAGCTTGGTCTTTAATATATACTGATGTTGAGGAGGTAATTGGCCATATTCTGTTTCGAACTAGAGACTTCTTTCAATGAAGTAGATAGCAATAAGAAACTATCTGATTCTCGGCACACATTAAACTTATATAGTCAGTCATGTCACCTGGCAATACACCTAATAATATTTCCGTCCTTTTCTTCATGAACCTGTCCCCACAATGTGGGTGTATTCTAGTTATAAGGATACATCTGCCCCTTCTCCCTTGTGAACCCTACGTGATAATGTCCAATCGGTGACAATCTCAAATGCGGTCTATCTGCTGTATACAGTGCTATGAGGATGTCTATGTCAGATGAGCACATCTTATTGTTCGCACCCCTCATAACTCAGCAATACTCACAGAAGATATTACTTAGATTTATTGCATTCCACATATCCAGGATTACCTATACTCTCCCCCCCCCCTCCAGCCCTCAATCCCATTACCCAGCCATTTACGTTCGTGAGTCTACTAAACGTCATAGTTCTAGGACCAATATTGCAACATCCTCTTTAATATATATTGATGTTGACGAGTTAGTCGGCCATATTGTGTTTCGACCTAGAGACTTCTTTCAATCAGTTAGATAGCAATAAGACACTATCTGATTCTCGGCACACATTAACCTTATATATTCACTCATGTCACTTTGCTATACACCCAATAATATTTTCCTCCCTTTCTTCATGAACCTGTCCCCACAATGTGTGTGTATTCTAGTTATAAGGATACATCTGCCCCTTCTCCCTTATCAACCCTACGTAATAATTTCCAATTCGGCGATAATCTCAAATGGGTTCTATCTGTTGTATACAGTGCTTTGACGATTTCTATATCAGATGAGCGCATCTTATTGTTCGCACCCCTCATAACTCAGCAATAGTCACATACCATTTAACTTACATTTATTGCATTCCACATATCCAGAATTACCTATACTCTCCCCCCCCCCTCCAGCCCTCATTCCCATTACACAGCCATGTTTGTTAGTGAGTCCATTAAAAGCCATAGTTCCAGTATCAAAATTGTACCGTTCTCTTTAATATATAGTGATATTGAGGAGGTAATTGGCCATATTGTGTTTCGAACTAGAGACGTCTTTCATTAAAGTAGATAACAATAAGAACCTATCTGATTCTCGGCACACATTAAACTTATATATTCAGTCATGTCACTTGGCAATACACCCAATAATATTTCTGTCCCTTTGCTCATGAACCTGTCCCCACAATGTGGGTGTATTCTAGTTATAAGGATACATCTGCCCCTTCTCCCGTGTAAACCCTACGTGCTAATGTCCAATCGGTGACAATTTCAAATGCTGTCTATCTGCTGTATACAGTGCTATGAAGATGTCTATGTCAGATGAGCACATCTTATTGTTCGCACCCCTCATAACTCAGCAACACTCACATAAGATATTACTTAGATTTCTTGCATTCCACATATCTAGAATTACCTATACTCTCCCCCCCCCTCCTCCAGCCCTCAATCCCATTACCCAGCAATTTACGTTCGTGAGTCCACTAAAAGTCATACCTCTAGTACCAATATTGCACCATCCTCGTTAATATATACTGTTGTTGACGAGTTAGTTGGCCATTTTGTGCTTTAACCCAGAGACTTCTTTCAATTAGTTAGATAGCAATACGAAGCTATCTGATTCTCTGAGCATAGAACACTTTTATATTTAAATATGTCACTTTGTAACACACCCAATAATATTTCCCTCCCTTTCTTCGTGAACCTGTCCCCACAATGTGTGTGTATTCTAGTTATAAGGATGCATCTGCCCCTTCTCCCTTATCAACCCTACGTAATAATTTCCACTTCGGCGATAATCTCAAATGGGTTCTATCTGTCGTATACAGTGCTTTGACGATTTCTATATCAGATGAGCGCATCTTATTGCTCGCACCCCTCATAACTCAGCAATACTCACATCACTTACATTTATTGCATTCCACATATCCAGAATTACCTATACTCTCCCCCCCCCCTCTCCAGCCCTCATTCCCATTACACAGCCATGTATGTTAGTGAGTCCATTAAAAGCCATAGTTCCAGTATCAAAATTGTACCGTTCTCTTTAATATATATTGATGTTGAGGAGGTAATTGCCATATTCTGTTTCGAACTAGAGACGTCTTTCATTAAAGTAGATAACAATAAGAAACTATCTGATTCTCGGCACACATTAAACTTATATATTCAGTCATGTCACTTGGCAATACACCCAATAATATTTCTGTCCCTTTGCTCATGAACCTGTCCCCACAATGTGGGTGTATTCTAGTTATAAGGATACATCTGCCCCTTCTCCCGTGTGAACCCTACGTGATAATGTCCAATCGGTGACAATTTGAAATGCTGTCTATCTGCTGTATGCAGTGCTATGAAGATGTCTATGTCAGATGAGCACATCTTATTGTTCGCACCCCTCATAACTCAGCAACACTCACATAAGATATTACTTAGATTTATTGCATTCCACATATCCAGAATTACCTTTACTCTCCCCCCCCCTCCTCCAGCCCTCAATCCCATTACCCAGCAATTTACGTTCGTGAGTCCACTAAAAGTCATACCTCTAGTGCCAATATTGCACCATCCTCGTTAATATATACTGTTGTTGACGAGTTAGTCGGCCATTTTGTGCTTTAACCCAGAGACTTCTATCAATTAGTTAGATAGCAATACGAAGTTATCTGATTCTCTGAGCATAGAACACTTTTATATTCAAATATGTCACTTTGTAATACACCCAATAATATTTCCCTCCCTTTCTTCATGAACCTGTCCCCACAATGTGTGTGTATTCTAGTTATAAGGATACATCTGCCCCTTCTCCCTTATCAACCCTACGTAATAATTTCCACTTCGGCGATAATCTCAAATGCGTTTTATCTGTTGTATACAGTGCTTTGACGATTCCTATATCAGATGAGCGCATCTTATTGTTCGCACCCCTCATAACTCAGCAATACTCACATAACATATTACTTAGATTTATTGCATTCTACATGCTCAGAATTCCCTATACATCTCAGCCCCCCCTCCAGCCCTCATTCCCATTATACAGCCATGTATGTTAGTGAGTCCATTAAAAGCCATTTGTCCAGTATTGATGTTGAGGAGGTAATCGACCATGTTGTGTTTCAAACTAGAGACTTCTTTCAATGAAGTAGATAGCAATAAGTAACTATCTGAATCTCGACACACATTAAACGTATATATTTATTCATGTCACTTGGTAATACACCCAATAATATTTCCGTCCCTTTGCTCATGAACCTGTCACCACAATGTGTGTGTATTCTAGTTATAAGGATACATGTCCCCCTTCCTCCTTTTAAACTCTACGTGATAATTTCCAATCGGTGACAATCACAAGTTGGTTCTATCTGCTGCATACATTGCTATGAAGATGTCTATATCAGATGAGCACATCTTATTTTTGCACCCCTCCTATCTCAACAGTACTCACATAAGATATTACTTATATTTATTGCAGTCGACATGTCCAGAATTCCATATACTCTTCCTCCCCCATTCCCTTTACCCACCCATTTACGTTCGTTAGACCATTAAAAGCCATATTTCCAGTACCAAGTTCATAACATTGTCTTTAATATATACTGATTTTGAGGAGCTAATCGGCCATATTGTGTGTCAAACCAGAAACTTCTTTCAATCAAGTAGATAGGTATAAGACTTTATCTGACTCTCTGAACATACAACACTGTTATATGTAAGCATTTTCAATTGGTAATTCACCCAATAAAATTGCTCCCCCATTCTTCATGAACCTGTCCCCTCAATGTGTGTGTATTCTAGTTATAAGGATACATCTGCCTCTTCTCCCTTGTGATCCCTACGTGACAATGTCCAATCGGTGATAATCTCAAATGCTGTCTATCTGCTGTATACAGTGCTATGAAGATGTCTATATCAGATGAGCGCATCTTATTGTTCGCACCTCTTATAACTCACCCATCTTCACATAACATAGTACTTATGTGTAGTACATTGCATATGTGTAGACTTCCCTATACTCTTCCCCCTATGTCCATTACCAAATCTTTTTCGTTCGTGAGTCCGTTACAAACCATCTTTCCACTACCAGTATTGTAACAGTCTCTTTAATATTTACTGCATTTGAAGAGTTAATCGGCCATATTGTGCTTCAATCCAGAGACTTCTGTCAATCAAGCAGATAGAAGTTATTACAATTAGAACACAGATACAATTAGAAATTATCTTGTCCTCCGCATACACTAAACCTATAGGTTTATTCATGTCACTTGCTAATATACCCAATAATAAGTCTTTCGCTTCGATCATGAACCTGTCCCCACAATGTGTGTGTATTCTAGTCATTATGCTACCTCTCCCTTTGTCTCTGTTATACTCTGCTTGATATTGTCCAATATGTAACAATCTCAAATGCACTCGATCTGCTTACTATAGTGGTCAGATGATTTCTATACAAGATTTTCTAACGGTATTGTTCACATATTTTATAACTCAACCATCCTCACATAACATATTGATTAGATGCATTGCAATCGCACATCTCCAGAGTACTCAATAATGTCCCCCTTCCCTATTCCTCAGCCACTTACGGTCTTGAGTGAATTCCAAACCAAATAGTCAATAACAATATTGCAATCCCTCTACCCTCCTCCATTCAACTTGTGATACTGAGTAGCTTATCGCGCATAATCTCTCTTGCCAGAGACCCCTGTCAGCCACTGACAGTGAGACAAGGAAGTATCTTATACATCACGTACACTGGACTTATACTTTGATTTAATTCGCTTGTTACTGCAACTCATGAAAAATCTTTCTGTCTAGCTCTTCATTGTAATATCTGCGTCGTCTATTTTCAAAAACCTTCCACTTAACAAAGCCCCAAGATCTCAATGTCCAGAACAGTTTTGTACCCTAGCGGCAAACGTATTCCCCACTTTAGCAAATTATTCGAGATTCAACTGTGCCTATTTATGTACGTTACGTATGAGACACAGAAAAAGACGGAATAGATGCCAGCAGTAATTACTGTGTTATGTTTGCTGTTATGTCCCCACAATATTTGCGTATACTTCTGAGAGCTGTCTTGCATCTACAGAAGACATTTCGGTTATGAACCTGTCCCCACAATGTGTGTGTATACTAGTTATTTGGTTACTTCTCCCCGTCTATTGTCTACGCTCCTTGATAGGTATCCATTAGGTAACAATCTCGAATGCTCTCTTTCTGTTTCATTTAGTGCTCCCACCATTTCTATGCAAGATGAGCACCGCACTTTTTGTATGTGTTGTGACTGAAGCGTCATCTACTTACCTTGTCCTGAGATTCAATGTACACCCTACCTTCATGTCCAAGCTACAAAAGACACACTAATATTGCGAACGTCCTTCCTATCTAGATGTAGATCTTAACTCGTTTACTGCATCAACGATATTGTGTTTCATCTACTTCCCATAGACTATAAGTATTCTTTTGCTTACCTGGCTTGTTAGTAAAATCCATAGTTAGTCAGTCTTTCTAAGCACACTCTTGCAATGTCATTGTGCTCTGTGGTCCAAAATTCACATGTGCCCTAATTCCAAGCAATTATTTTCCAGAATGCTTTTCTATATAATTTCCTAAATACATTCCTGGAAATTAACATCTACAGCTAGAAGTAGAATAGATAGAGAGCACAGGAAGGAAGATGAACTGGACAGGGTATATGCTAGCACCAGAAATGTTCAGTCCTTGCAGACATAATGGTAGGAACATTGAAGGGAACAATTGAATTTGTGCGGATTGGTGCAATGTCAACAATCCAATATACAAGGATGATAGTTAATTAAAGAGTCAGAGTAATCCCGTCATTACACAACAGATGCTGTGGAAGAAGAAAGCACAAGATGAGTAATAGCATTAACTATTTCAATAAGAGACAACGTAAGTTTCACAAAGTAGGGGAAGTGCACCATCATGCAATATAAACAGTAACACAAAACACATCAAAACTAGTGCATAATTTAATATACGTAGATTACGTCAATTTCAGATGGAAAATCTATATCTGATCTCCAAAATGAACAATGTCACAGAAATATGAAGATGGGTGCAACAGATCACCAATTTAAACAATTTGAATGCTAGAGATGACAGTCATGAGACATTCATATATGTCTCCAGGGATTGAAAGAGATTGATTTCCATTACTACTTATATGTGTTCCAGACAAGCCACTTGATAATGATGATGATGATGATGATGATGATGATGATGATGATGATGATGATGATGATGATGATGATGATGATGATGATGATGATGATGATGATGATGATGATGATGATGATGATGATGACGAAGACGATGATGATGATGATGATGATGATGATAATGATGATGAATTGTAGAGAAATCATTGATCGAATATAGAGTCAACTGGCAAGTGAAGGGACATGAGGTACCCATAGGGTGATGCAGTGTTTTCAGTGAAGCCGTACATAACACTTGCTAGTTTGATAGAACATTGCTTTCACAATGTGACAGAGTACCAAATGTTGTGCAAGTAAGAGGATAATAGGGATGAAACGGAAAAGGGGGGCATATTATCTCAAATGGTAAAATGAATCCTTTACTCGCTTAATTTAAATTCAGGACTTAAACAGGTACTCCAGAAATGATGGGCTTGGTAGGCAGGAGCCCCAATCCTTTTTGCTATTGTTGGATATCAAGCTAACATAGAGTATGTAGGGTAGGTAAAAGTAATGCAGAGAATAAAGCAAGAAAAATTTCAAAGCAGTAGAGAATGTGGGTTGCTCAGCTATGCCTCACACAAACGACCGTAAGACCTATTTGTCTCTATCCGAATATGGAAGAGCTTGCTGCCAAACCACGAAACTGGTTGTGAACATTTGGAGTTTGACTTCTTCTACGGTCTTCATCTAAGTCATTGATTATCTACTACAAGGACAACTTGTCCAAATATCTGCAGTCTTAACCGTATTAGAATTGCTTTCAGCTCTTAAATTGTAAAAGGACTTTTAGTGGCAATCAGGCCATTGCTGCATTGGAATCATTTTCACTTACTGTGAATGTGAAATTTGCTTACTGTCCATTACAATATACTTTTTATGTCCCTTATAGCCATTGCTGTACTTAGGGGCATTAGGGATGCAGTCCCCTTTCAATAGATCTTTTTTGATGAGTGCAACCAGGAGGCGGGTCTAGCACGATTTCCTTGCAGTGGTGAAGACGGAGATGTGTTTCGATCTTGCCCTATGAACAAGAGGATCTCTTTCTGTAGTTGGGAAAGATTTTAACATCTATGGATAGTAACAACTAAAGCATGAGTCTCATCCAGTAGCAACACAGGTGAATATGAAATGAAAGGAATAGAAGAATGGATGATTGGGATTTAAGCTCCGGGAAAATGTATAGGAATACACCCTTTAGATTTAAGGAAACCACCTTTTCTGAATATAGAGATATGCCCATTCTAGAAGAAACTGTTAAATTCCACTGTGCATGAAATCTTCGATATTCAGGAGAGAAACTAAGTTTTTGTACCACTTTTGGTTAAAATTGTTACAGCTTCAAATAGAGAAGAGGGTATTTGCCATAAGCATACTCCACATAACTCCTCTAAAGGTTTTCTCTATGCATTTTCATTACATATATACATTGGAAGTCCTGGATACAAAATCTTGGCAACTTTCAGTGTTACTTGGTTTTTGACCCTATATTACAAAACTAGTATAGCATCTTACCAACTTTAGCAGGAGCTACGGAAAAAAACACTGAACATTGGGGATGTATCATTCCCCCTCACCCTCTAAGTAAAACCGTTCCTGAGTACAACCATCTGAAACTTTCTGGATTCATCTTCCTTCCTTCTACTACTATGTAAGTGTATTGTTATGGAGTTTTACTATGTGGAACATTACAGTCGCTCATAACAATTTATACTTTGTAATTGCAGAATGCACGTGATGTCCTAATTAAACATGACTTTCATACATGCACCTATAATTAAAAGGACGTTGGCGAACAGCGTGCTCTTCTTTTATCCCTTTGTGCGTTTAGCTATCCTTGCTAAAAATTGTAAAACTCACTGTTTAAAGTGCCCAAAATCGCACTCCATCCCTTCATTTGTCAAACATACTTCAACACCCATGTATACTTATAGAGCCAATATAATGAGTAATTGACCTATAATGTTTATGTAGAAAACTTATGATCTCCATTATTTTCAGAAAAATTAGCTATCAACAAGTAAGTAACCCCGGTACAATAATCTTACAGAAGTTACTATTGAAGTTCGTAAGTGCACGACTTATATTAAGTAATGTCCCCACAAAGTGTGTGTAAGATAGGTCCCCACAAATTGTGTATAGAGATCAGCTAATAATCTCCATTGCTAAGGCCCGTTCTTTCACCTAGTTGTTATTGTCGACTTACAATTATATATCAAAGCAAAGCGCTAAGCATACAGCATGATATTGGAATAATGTCCCCACAATGCTGAAATAAAACTGACAGTCCCCACTAAAATGATACACACATTCAAGTACCAAAACAAAAGAATGCATGCTGTGCGCCTTGAATATGCCTTTCATATCAATATATCATCCCATGTTTGTCAGTTCCCTGTAGCGAGTTATTACGTAGTTTATGCTGTCCTCACAATGTATGTGAAAGGTCATAGTCCCCACAACTACGGTCATGTCAGTATGTATGTGTGTGTGTGTGTGTGTGTGTGTGTGTGTGTGTGTGTGTGTGTGTGTGTGTGTGTGTGTGTTGTTTATATATGTAAGTATGAGTATGTATGTAAGACCATATTTTTTAACTTATCACATATACATGCAATACCTTACCTTGGTATTCTCAGATACGAAAAGAATTTGAGAGGATATATCGATAGTACAAGAGTAATTTATTTTCGAGAAAAAAATTCAATAAATTAACTGTTCCTGCACTTTGCCATCCGTGTCAACAGTTTAGACAATGACCGAGATATTGAAATAGGTCACCTGTTTTTATAGACGAGACCACTTCTGAGTTGATCATGAGTTTAGGTAGAAAGTGAAGAGTGCTAGTTGAGAATTTGTTAATGCCAAAAGTAATTAATTTGTCCACATGAAATATTATACAGGCCCACTAACACAACAGTGCGAAGCAATTAAGCTACAGCTACTTTTTTTCTTTCATTATTAATAATTACATCAGAATCATCCACAGATTGAAACCAATAAATGGGATGAAAGATGTGATCATTTTCATCCTGAGTAGAAAAGCCAAGTTATCTATATTCCTCATATTTAATGTACTGGATGAATGTATTTAGTTGTAGGATGAGTATAAGGAGGGCTAGTACAATAAACCAATAAACCAAAGCACATTGCCTGAAGGATGCCAATCTGAATTAAATATTATCTACTCTTGAGTACCGATGGCAAAAGTGCAAAAATTATCTGAAATATATATCAATGGAAACCAGTATATAGATTGATAATAATGAGTCAGGTTGTTTAAGCATGTTGTGATATGGGAGGACACTTCTGATTAAGCTATAGTGGAATTCTCCAAAAGCTTTTTGACAATAAAGCCGATTTGGTTTAACAAAACCGTATTATTTGCATATGACACCATGATGTAAGTGCAAAAACACCAGAGTCACTATAAATGCTTTTTGTTTTTTGAGTTTTATTAGACTATTTTGTGTGAAGAAAGCGAAAATGGAGTCATGTAAGCAAGAGGCGAATATCTTCAAAGGACTGTTTCTTACACAATAGGTTTAAAGTTGGCAGAAACATCACTGCTTCCTTTCCTGTAGATTACGTTTTGCAGTCATTTTACCATTCCTATGGGGTAGCTCCTAATTGCAAAGTGGCGAATAAGGTCCTTCTGATGACAGAAGTTGGTCAATGTAATTATAAAGGATTCAAGGCATCATGCTACTACACTAGATGAGTTTCTTCTATTATAGCTGAGAATGAGACGGAAATATAGTTAGCTGTTGGTTTTGATGAGAAAGGATGCCTATACCACTATAATGGAATGTGTGCTTTCAAAGGAAGGAATATTATGTGGCATATGACTTTCCTTCATTCCTTGTGTTTCCGTGTTATTCCTCAGTGATGGCGTATCCATGCACCCTTATCATTAAGGACATATGAAGCATTTGGAGGGTGGAGCTGGGCAGGAGTTAAGGTGCACTTTTCCCACCCTTAAGTTTAGAAGCTAGATCGAATCAAAACAATACTCTATTCTATATGATATATTTATTACAGATGGCGAGGAACAGTGATGATCTATGTAGATACTAAGTACTATTCTGAAATTACAAGACTTATCTAGTTCTCTTGATTATTAAATCTCTTTATTATCAATTGCTTTCAGAGTCCCACAGCATCTAGTGATGAAGATGATATAAGATCGGTAAGTACATTTCGCCACTAATTCAGTTATTTGACAACTTTTTCATATTTTAATGCGTTTTGCCTGCTTGTTGGTGAGGTGGCAAATTTTATACTTACTATGCTTATTGAAGCACAGAGTAAGAGGGCGTCTCTTTAATGGAGGATAGAAATTTAATAACGTCAATTTAGTCACTGCTACCAAGCACATGGATATACTGGCCGTATAGTTGCTATGGATTAAAATAGTGCCACAGACATGAAACAGTTCCTTAAAATAAAACAGGTTACTGCAAATAACAAATTGTGCTGCATATATAGCAATGGTGATGTAATTTCAAGAGGTGATGAAATAAAGTTGCTGAAATAGAACAATGTTATCAGCCAATGTAATAATTACGGCTCAGCAATAAGAAAACCCAATGCAATGCACAAGGTAGAAGAGACTATAAGTCAGAGTGCTAGTTGATCTATGATTTTTATTCTTTTATAGGCTTCTTTACTTGCACCTGAATTCGCTTTCCAATTTGTGTATACTCCTGATACCTTGGTTCCATCCTACGTATCATCATATCGATTCCTCACCTTGACTTGGACATCCTACAGTTGATATTCTGCTAATTTTGACAAGTGTTTAGAATCTCATAATCACAGTTGCTCCCCATAACTGAGACCGAGTCAAAAATAGATCTGATATTCATGATTTCACACACATCTTGGCGTCATACTGAATGTGACTGTTGTTGTATTGCCCTTGGGAGTTTGCCATTTAGGGGTATTATGTATAGAAAGCGTTATTTAATTATGGTTATATTGCAGGTTTTTACTTAGTTCTTGATGAGGTTATACTGATGGTAGAGAGTATTTATCAGTGATCAGATATGAAAGAATTTTAGTTGATGTATCCTTTTAGTATACATGGGCATCAACTAACTCTTCAACTCTCTTGTTTGCCAGAATTTCACACGTAAAGTTATGAAAAATCAACAACTAGTAAAACGACACCCCTAGGTGTCAAAATCATTAGGATTGAAGTTAAACATGTTAAAGAAGTCATCTAATATTTGTATATAATTATAGATAAAAGCCTTGGGGTGATAGTCCCCAATCTTACCGCATCGTAAATAAGTGGAAGGTATATTTGTTGCACAGACACAGCACCCTGTTTTTATTAACCAATAAACCAAAGCATCTAACTGCTATTCCATTATATTATAAGGACACTCAAATCAAATCAAACATTAAGCATTTGGGATCGTAATCACATTAATATGGGGATCACGCCATCATTATCTTTCTGTAGATGGGAGGCCAATGCGGAATATAGTGCTGGTGTTTAAAGGCATATCAGAATGATTTAAGCCATATATTGTGCAAACGTGATCTATGACAGGTATCTCAGATTCATTTGGAAGAGGCAATTGAATTACTCATGCAGCCTATGGTTATAGTTACCTCTCTAAATAAGTATCATAAATGAATAGCTAACTTTACAACTGTCCAGACCAATATTGTATAAAGTTTTATGTCCACTGGACTTCTCCTTTAAGGAAACTGCTCAATCATTAGGTATCTTGAGAAATCTGCTATAAGATGGAAGAGAGGAAAACACAATAACTTCATGCTCTTTTTACTTCTATGTTAATCTTCTACTTTTATCCCCTTCATGTTTATACTAGACATAGGAATCTGTGAGATATGTCTGTTTTTTTTCAGTACAGTCAAGAGCTGTATTATTCGAAGCTTATTCTCTACGAAAAATCACCCAGCACATTATGGCTCTTTCTCGTCATTCTTGTTCTAAGAATCATAATACGAGTGCACACCCAGATATGTGCTGGAATTTCTGTATCTACATTGGTAAATAAGTACTAATGAAACACACACTAACGCTGTATACCAGATATCATACAGCAAGAATATGCCTATTGTTTCCAGCTTTATGTATAGTTTGCTAACATTCAAATAAATACTTTTACTATACGCAAAAATGTGCAATGCCATGAAAGCTTTGATTAACAGCATTAAAGAGCTCGGAAATAACAAATTGACGACGTATATAGTATATTGGTAGTACCAGCTCTTGATCTAACAAACAAATGACTGTTGCGTACTGACTGTTAGCCCTCTCTTTATTGCCTAACTAACATTAAAGGAAACAGTTTCCTCACCTCACAGATTCCACAGGCTTGATTTCTGCAACATCGTGGCCTGTGATCAATACATCTGCTGCACTTTGTACTTTTACACATGTATGATTTGTCAGAAACAAGGCTGCATGGTTTGCCAGAAACATGATTGTATGATCTGTAGTTTATTGCAAGCAGAGACAAAACGTGGCAGCATTCTGTGCAACAGAGAGTAATAAAATGTCTTAGAACCAACTAAGGCTAGTGCAGTTACCAAATGACTATGCATAGTACCGCAATGCACATATTACAGGAGCAAGATGCCACCTTACTGCCATCTAGATCTTACACACAGTATGTAATCAAAGAGGTGGAGGAATTTTGTGTTCTCCTATGTTTGCCTAAATAGGAGCGACATCTTGACAGCATGTATGACTGCAATACAACTAGTATGCGCTCAATGCATATGACCCTGTGACTTCCTATGAAAGAACATGTTGTCGCTTGTTATCAATCAAATAATTTAATTAAATTTGGCAATTTCATTTGTTTTACCATTAATGCACAGCTTTCAAGAATATATGATAGCATTTGATCACATGCCCTTTTATCATTTCATCACATATGGTTTATTTAAGTATATATAATTATAACATTGGCCTTTTTCATATAATTATAAATAACATTCAATAAATTTCCAATTACCTTAGTGAATCACTTTTAATATTCAATTAAAAAGATCTCAAAAAATAATTTATCTCAAACTCTTTCCGAAAAAACAAGACATGTGTATAAACTGCTCTCATCTAAGAGTTCCCGGTAGAGTTAAGCCAAGTGTCAAGATATTAGTTAAATCTACCGCTAATCTTCAGAGGACAGTTACTCATATTCATCTTCACAACTTAACACCACTTTTTAATGCAAGAGAGAGTTGCCATAATACGTGCCTTCTTGCAGTCAATCAACTCCATACCCAGATTTCTTGTTTCGTTTTACGGGTATTTAAGACATGTTATGACTTGGCAACTTTTGCTTTCACCTCTAGAGAAATTCATTCATTTCGAGATAAATTCCGGTTGCTTACGGCAATTATCTATACTCTTCACTATAAATCTTATATATAATTTTAATTGCCTGTTTTCATGATATTAATCTTTGAAAAGTCTGTTGGTATTACAGAACTTCAAGACTGCATGAAAATGTGGCGCCATGGTTTAGGCATACTGAGAAGCTTTTTTTTCATCTGACACTCGTCAGATGAATCTTTCTCAAATGTATCAACTGACAGTAAGATATCATTGCCACTTATTCGTACTAGCTCTGCCAATGTCTATCGTTTACTTCATTAATCTGGTTCTAAATTACAGGTAGGAGGTAATTGACTGTTCACTATGCCATAATATTCCTTGTTTGATGGCTTCCTCCCTCTCTTCACTCAAAGAGGAATAATTCAAATAGTTGTTTCTCTGTAAACTCAAAAGCTTGTTTTCAATATTCAAAATCCATAATTAGCATTTGAACTAGTTTGTAGCAGAGTCATTTTTACCTTCATGCTTTGTCATATAAAATTATTGCTTGAATTTTTTGAGATTCTGTTGTTAAGGAGAGTCTTCTCATTACAACTCATTTTGGTGGCCTAAGCTCAGCGAAGCAATGGCTTTTTCTTGGATCTCATTCTTCAGTACAAATCGATCGATACATTGGAAATGGCGCTAAATTTTTTTTCGAAGTCCTTGCATTTCGTAACTTTTTCCGTTGCTTGCTTTGATGGTGGCATGTAAAGTTTTGAACCTGTTTTACTTCGGTACCTCAAGCGCAAGGTTTGTGAGCTTCGTGCAATTCTTTTATACGTTTCCATAGTAGAA
Organism: Mastigias papua; assembly: GCA_964019165.1. Classification (NCBI taxonomy): domain Eukaryota; kingdom Metazoa; phylum Cnidaria; class Scyphozoa; order Rhizostomeae; family Mastigiidae; genus Mastigias; species Mastigias papua. The sequence goes on along the minus strand of OZ025271.1, from coordinate 7,121,778 downwards.
TTTTTATCTTATCCTTGTCTACTTGGTGCCTTAAGGAAAGTTTGACTGAATATGTATAAGATTAACAGTCAATGCTACCTTTTCAATATCAATTACGACATTTACTGTTGAATGCAGCCCTTTGTTGTTTTTTTGAAATCTGATTTCAATGGAGGACATGCAGTGGTCGCGGAATTCCTAGTGAGTTTTTTATTATGGGCTACCTTCATGGTTTGCATGGAAAGCTTTATTTGGAACATATTTACAAATCAGTAATATTCTGCTATTGAATGCTTTGGTATTAACTCATAGTTAAGTAGTAGGTTTCCATAGTACATTTTCTGCGATTGAGACGGCACCGAAAAGTTAGGCCACGATGCCTGTAACGAGGAAAACTGAAACATCCACTTCACAGTCCGTGAATTTGAACAGTTTCCAGCAAATGCTCGCTGAAAAGCTTGATAGAGCATATGAATCTATGGCAACTAAAGACTGTATCAGACAATTATCCAGAATGAAAAGATCGATAGTTTGGAAGCGAAGGTTGAGTTTTTAAAGCTGGAGGGAAGCGTGGACGATCAAGAGCAATAAAATCATAGATTATGCCTCCAAATAGCTGTAATTCCAAGTACAGAAGAGGGTAAAAATGAGTCTGGTGAGCAATGCTTAGCAAGTGTTTCAGAAATTGAATGGGAGTATACCCGATGCTGCCATTGACAGGGCTCACAGAATTGGAAGAAACCATCACATGATTGTCAAATTTATGTCCTGGAGGTATAGGACACTGGTATATCGTGCTAGAAAGACAAAAGATTCCCCTTACCAAATTCGATTGGATTTGACCAAAAAGCAACTAAACACTATTTTTGAGACTCTGATGATATTCTGAAGGCAAAAAAATTGGCTTCTCTTTCGCAGATGTCAACTGTAGACTTTGTGCCAAAATTGGTAACAAGTTTCAATATTTTTCAAGCCTAGAAAATTTCAAAGCTCTCCTTGATCAAATTGACATCGATAATGGTGGTTCCGATGACCATGATAAGGAATCTGACAGTGGCAGTAGGCAATGAATTCAAACTTAGTCAAGCTAATTTGGCTTTTGTGTTTCTTGCTACTTCCTTTGGGGATTCCCCTAGTCTTTATATTTGCAACTACGCTTAAATTATTATTTGTGTACGCTGAAATCATAAAAAATGTATGCTGTTCGTTTTCTTTAATGTCATGTTTTGAGGTTGTTGTCAACTCCAGAATTAAAAGTACGTTAGGCTCATATGTAGCTCTTCCAACCTACTACAATCTGAAATGGGCTGATAATTGAAAGGCTATGATTTCTACTTTGAGTTGGTAAACCAAATACCCCTATTATAAGAAATAAACTGTTTTTAATTTGCCATATTTTTTAGCAGAAAGGTACACCCATAAGATTGCAAAGCAACCTTGGCAATGCTTGATATCCCACGAGGTCCCCGTTTTCTTTTTGCTTTATTCGTGCTTATTTTCATGTTAATCATTTTTCCGTTGTCAGAGGATCGAAGATACGAAACCTTGTTGTTAGCTACAAGCGTTCCTATGTTAATTCCGTACATAAATGCGCCAAGGGGACTCTTTCCTTTCGATGCTGGTTGATTTAGAACAATGGCGTTCAGCAATTGGTGCTCTCAATCTTTCTCTTCCTTACAAAATGCGCAGGAAAGTCTTCCGACGTGCAGGATTTGCACCACCTCTTTTGTCACTAAAAGAATTATATCAGTTTTGCTATATTTTGTCTTTATCTCAGTTCCATTTCTCCCAGTTGCGATTACTGTTTATATTCTTGTTGTTCAACTTATTCACCCAGAGAAACTTTGTTTCTTGCATATTTATGCTCATCTTTACCTGCATGTTAGGCCTTTAATCTGTTGTTATTCAGGTAAAATCATCAAGCTTCCTCGATTAGTGAGTGCTTTTTTCTTACAACATAATCATATCTCAATGGAATACACAGACATTTAAGGGTTTGCTTATGTACTGTGTCAAACAAGCCACTTGCTTTACTTACAATGTTTTTCTTTTAGCTCTATTCTCTTGAGTGGTGATTTAGAGCTATACCCTGGCCCAAAAGCGTCTATGTTCAGCTTTTGCTCATGGAATTTAAACAGCATTACTTCACATGATTTCATTAAAATTCCTTTGCTTGAGGCCAATAACTCTCTATATAACTACGATCTACTTGGTATAGTTGAGACGTACCTTGACAGTTCTGTTGATGAGAACAAAGTAATTATTCCTGGCTACACTTTTATCAAAAGCAACCATCCATTAAATACAAAACGTGGGGGTGTTGGGCTTTATATTAAGGAAACCGTTCCTGCCAGGGAGAGACCCGACCTGGTGAAGCTTCCAGAGTCTATTGTTTGTGAAATTCAGCTAAATATCAGATGAATTTGATACTTTCATGGAAAATTTTGGGCTTATGCTATCCTCAATGTCTGTTGAAGAACCATACTATATAATCATAACTGGTGATTTTAGTTGCCGTTCTCCTCATTGGTGGAAAGACGAGCTTGAAAATGAGGAAGGTAGAATTTTTGAATCGTTTACTGCTGAACTAGGTTTGCAACAGTTAGTCTGCGAACCAATCCATTTCACAGGTGAATCTAAATCCTGCCCTGACCTCATATTCACAAACCAGTCTAACTTGTTTCTAGACACTGGTGTCCATCCAACTCTACATGAACAATACCATCATCATGTTGTATTTGCTAAAATAACTGCATATAACTTAACTCCACCTCCCTACAAAAGGAAACTGTGGCACTATGATCGAGCGAATATTCCAGCCATTAGAAGAAGCATTAAATTGTATAACTGGTAGGAAACATTTCAGAACCTCAAGTGTCCAAACCTACAAGTTGAAGCCCTTAACGAAGTGTTGGTAAACGTTTTCTCAAATTTCATTCCTAATGAGATAAAAATAATTCGACCTCGGCAGGCACCTTGGATAACTCAGTCGATCAAAAAGTTTATTCAAAAGAAAAAACAAGCATATGAAAATTTTGTTAAGAATGGCAGACCAGGTAACAGAATTGCTGATATACAGAATATGATATCGCAATGTTCCAAAATCATCGAAGATGCCAAGAGCCAGTATTTTACAAAAATTGGCAAAACTCTTTCCAACTCCAAAACAGGCCAGAAAACATACTGGTTCCTTATAAAGACAATTTTAAACAAAGCCAACATACCAGTAATTCCCCCCCACCCCCATTAGGGAATGACACCTTTGTCCTGGACTGTGGGTCCAAAGCACAAACTTTTAATGATTACTTTGTACGTCAATGCACTACAGTAGACACTGGAAGTGAAGTACCAGATCAGCTGGTGTATAATGCGCCTCCTTTAACTGAATTTCAGATCTCAGAGGAAAAAATATTGAACATAATTCGTTCTTTGAACCAAAATAATGCACATGGTTGGGATGATATATCCGTTTGTATGATTAAAATATGTGATGATAGCTTAGTCCTTCCTCTATAATTATTTTTCGAGAACTGTCTAAGACGAGGTGTTTTCTATGAGGTATGGAAAAGAGCAGAATTATCGTCCGATCTCCCTCCTTCCAATATTGAGCAAAGTAATGGAAAAACTGATATTCGATTCTTTGTATGAACACCTTACTTTCCATGAAATGCTAAATCCCAGTCAATCTGGCTTTCATCCTGGAGATTCCACAATCAATCAGTTGATTTCCATAGTTCACTCTATTTTTACTGCATTTGATTGTAACCCACCGTTGGATGTAAGATCTGTATGCAGATATCTCGATAGCATTTGATAGAGTGTGGCATGATGGACTAGTCTATAAACTACGGCAAAATGGCGTATCTGGGCAGCTTTTATCTTTTATCAAGATCACATGCAACGTACGGTACTAAATGGCAAAACATCTCAATGGGGCACAATCTCTGCAGGAGTTCCCTAGGGGTCTAGTTTAGGTCCTCTCTTTTTCCTTGTCTATATAAACGATTTAACAACAGATCTCAAATGCAATGTCAAATTGTTTGCTGACAATACGTCACTGTTTTCAATTGCTCACAACCCAAATGAATGTGCTGCAGCTCTGAATCACAATCTAGATCTTTTTAAACGCTGTGCACATGACTGGAGAATGTATTTTAATCCTGACCCTGCCAAACAGGCAGTGGAAGTATTATTTTCCAAGAAAAAGATCCCTATTGACCACCCACATATCTTCTTCAATGATACACCTGTTGTAAAAGTTGATGAACATAAACACTCAGGTGTCGTGCTTGATAGTCGATTGAAGTTTTCCAGTCATATCCAATCTGCAATAAACAAAGCGAGGCATGGGATTGGCATGCTTAGATTTTTGTCAAACTACTTGTCAAGGCAAACCCTAGGCGAACTTTATAAACTCTATGTACGTCCACATCTTGACTATGGGGACGTCATTTACCATATCCCACAGAAAGTGAATGATTTCAGTGATTAACTCACGCTACATAGCCTAATTGAGCTACTCGAATCAGTCCAGTATTCTGCTGACTTAACAATAACTGGGGCGTGGAAAGGCACCTCAAGACATCAAATATACGAGAAGCTTGGTTGGGAATCTTTGAATACTAGAAGATGGAGCAGGCGGCTAGTTCTCTTCTATTAGTTCATCAATAAACTGACACCTGAGTACACAAGATATCCAATCCCATCATTTGGCTGTTCAAATTATAATCTTAGAAACCAAGCTGTCATTGGACGAACAAATGCGAGAACTGAGCATTTTTGGTCAAGTTTCTACCCAAATTGTTTAAAAGAATGGAGCGATCTACCTCCTATGATAAGAGAATCACCTACAATAGCTTTATTCAAAAGCAAACTCTTCTCTCTCATCCGGCCACCCCAGAAACCTACCTATGGAATTTATGATCCCAAAGGTCTTGCCATTCTCACGCAGTTAAGGGTAGGCCTCTGTAAACTAAAGTCACATAAATTTAATCACAACTTTCGTGACACAGTTGACCCAATGTGTCTAATAAACGACGGAATTGAGGACATTGAGCACTTCTTGCTGCAATTCCATGCTTATAGTGAACAAAGGTGTGATCTCCTTGGTGCGATTAACAAAGTACTTCAATTACATAGCATCTCAAATTTACCAAATGAAACTCTTGTGCAAACCATGTTGTACGGTGATGAAAGATTTGCTTATAGCCAGAATCGACAAATCTTAGAAGCAACAGTTCGTTACAGAGTGTTTCTCATAGGACCACAAATATCAAATTATCTATCTCATCCTCCGCTCTATCACTCTATTAGTTACACATGTTGTTATTCCTCTATGTATTGTCACTATATACTAAGATGCCTATATGCTAATTTATGCCAAACCAATCAGATTGCTCAGATTTGTACCACATGACCCGATTCCGCATACACGATCTCCTCCCAGGGTATTTGTCCAATGGCCCCCAAATTTCTGTTGAGGGTAGCCATTTGGGTCTACCACTGACATAAGAAGAGATATGATTTTTATAATTTTTTTTCGCCGAGTGATTCAACTGTCTTCCCATCGCCATTCACAGCAATACTGTTGCTCCTCCGTGCTGGACCTCGTGTTGTCAGTTTGGCGAGCGGTCCAGTAGGACTATGTAACTGTGTGTGTTATCGAGAGGAGACTTTGGATGCAGTTCTTCCTGGTAAGCCTGCTCTATTTTCCTGAAAATGGTTTGATTTAAGAATTCCTGTATTTCGTTTGTCCATTTCATCTGTATTCTACTGTTGCCAGCCATTTATTTCCATATCTTTCAACGAGATTTAGCCACCTTCACTCGAGTGTATTACTGCCATGACAGTTCTACTCAACGTTCTTCGATTCTGTGTACTAAATGGCCGTGCTTTTACCGCTAAATTGTGAAACCATATTCAACATATGTTTGACTTTGTATTCGGTGCTAGATTATGGCAGGTTGTTTGCTTTTCGTGCCTATTTAGATGACTTGGAATGGCGTGCTTGCTGCTTTCAGTTGGCAATGTTTTGATTAGGGCTACCGTATAGTTGCCGTGTGACTTGGAGGAGAATTTCGTCGTTCTGCCTCCAGTTTAGTGTTTTTTTTCGCTTGATTTCATTCGCTAAGGTATCCTACATTTCTTACTACATTGTGATGAAATGATTACGGTATGTTTACTGTTTTATTCCTTGCTAGCTTGGACTTTATCCATTGCTTTTACCACATGTATGTATGACATAGGATAGGGTTGTGTTTGGGGATAAAGTCTTGGTATGTGGAATGTTTTCACTGAAGTATGTATAGGGCCATTGCTGAATTTGTTTGTTACCCTAATATTGCAGTTTTTACTTTCACTCTTTACTTTTGTCGTAGTGTGTACTGTGAACTGCGAGGGGATTCCCGAGTTCATCTCACGCTCGCAGATACCTGTTGTCCTTTGCTTTGGATTTAATTGCGGTCTTTTGAGGGTGATTCCATAACTTTGCTTCAGGGGCAATAAGATCACGGCAGTTCCCCTCAGTTTTGCTTGAGTTTCTCTTCTAACTTACCGTTTTGTTACCGCAGAAGTATGGTTATGATATTGAGGAAGTATTTAATGCAAAATTTTTGCTGATGTACTAGGAGCTTTTAGCTTGCTCTTGATTCTTAGTATATGCACGTGAGTTGGATGTTAGGATGTCTCAAGAGTTTGGGCACTTTGCTTACATTTGAGATATTGCCCTTACAGTCGAATATACTCCTTGATTTTATCATACACGTTTTACAGGCAAACACTAAGATGTTACCATCTTTATTCTCAGCTCAGTAACTCTCTTTTTATTTTGTTGTCACTGTATTTACAGTAGGCTTCATAGCTATTTCCACCATAGATGATAGAGTTATTCTGGTCAAGTCAAATTTAAGAGGTTCCACTATACTGAATGGTCTTCTTTTGGGACACAGTTACCCTTCTTTCTGAGATCATTTGTTATAAATGCCATTACCCAATTCCATAGATCATTCTGCACGTGATGATATACTCTTAAGGGGTGAATTAGTACTAGATATGACCATCATTTTTATTGCCTAGACTTAATTTATGAAGCCCCTTGCCCCCACTGAGGTAATGCCTTCGTTTGACATCTGAGTTTATGATACAGGATATATATTATTACTCATTTCAAAGAATTACTGACTTACATAGATCATTCTGCATATGATATTATAGTTTTTTTAGAGATGAATTAGTACTAGATAGCAATATTTGATTTATGGGGCCACTTTCCCCTATCCAACTACAATTATTGGTTGAAATCTGAATTTCACATGGTTGTAACAAATAATTTAGTACTGGAGAGCTGCATTATTTGTTTTGTATAGCTATAACCTATGGACTCCCCCCCAAGAACTTTGGCTGATATCTAATATGATTCACGCTGCTCAATCATGGGTTTTACAATCTGTTATACATTATATAAATGTGTGATATAGGACTACTAAGCAATATTCTTTTGTTTTATCACCTTGAACTACCAAGTCCTATCACAGATTCCAGTTGTATAACACCTACGTTTATGGATCAGATTTGATTGTGTACCTCTGTGGACAGGATTAGTGGTCACCTATATGATAACAGAACCACTGATACCTGCCAATTCATGTGCTATATTGTATATGGTATAACATCGTAAAATTATTCCCAAGACTCCTTAAGTTAGAGTTGAGTGAAGCAGGAGACAATATGTCATGTAGTTTCATTAGTGCCTCATTGTAGAGAGCATTTTAAACAATTCTGTGCATTCAACAATTCGTATAATAGAGACTAGCTTAGTACTGATAGCTCGCTACATGCGGGCTTCCCTAACCCCAGTTCAAAAGTTGCATATTAGCCTTGGGAAGACTAACACTGTGCCCCCATGAAAGTTGCTTGGTCTGGTCGCATAGGATCACGAGAAGGTGACGTCATGGGCCTCTGCGATGGAGCACGTGACTTTCGGCCTTGCATTGTGCACATCGAAGAAAATTGCGAGAAAAAATTGTGCATAAAATGCTTGGATACCTGCGCTAGGCTACGGGGCTTCTTGATTTTCTTCCTTTCCCTTTACTGGCCCGTAGCCTAGCTCAGGTATCCAAGCATTTTTTGCACAATTTTTTCTCGCAATTTTCTTTGATGTGCACAATTCAAGGCCGAAAGTCACGTGCTCCATCGCAGAGGCCCATGACGTCACCTTCTCGTGATCCTATGCGACTAGACCAAGCAACTTTCATGGGGGCACAGTGTTAGTCTTTCCAAGGCTAATATGCAACTTTTGAACTGGGGCTAGGGAAGCCCGCATGTAGCGGGCTATCAGTACTAATTCATGTATCTATTTTGCCAAGGATTATACCACAATCTACTATTACTTTTGATTCATCCTAGATTTTCTATCTTCTAAGATTTTCTGAACATACTTTTTAAGCTAATCCTCTTTAATGAGGGGCTACTAGGATTTTGGTGTAGTCCTTAGCATTTGTATTATCTGTATTATCTGTATTACTTTGTGTTAAATGGTCACTGGGTAGTTATGCCTTTCATACTCCCAATGGCATCCTTCTTTGTTTGTTAAAGTGTGGCATTGCATATTTTATTGTATTTTGTATTAAGTACAGGTGTATATATAAAAAAATGCAGACCTTTTCATCACGGGTTCTTTCCTTTATCTGTTAACCCAGTTGGGCAGTAAGTGTCTAGGAGGGTACTCTGACCCAAATGCCCCTTCATATGGGTAGTAAAAAGAATCACTGTTTCAGGTAATCTGGTTAAAATCAAAATTAGAATGAGGGGCCCTACTCCCTCATATAAGAGAAATTGACCACGTTATACCCAAATTACCACATATTCGCATTCTGGGCCTACTGTTTGCCAATAAATCTCCATGGATTTTTCAATTGCCCAATCTGGCTCAGGCTTTGGCCAGATTTTTTGAGATTGCGTTACGCAGACGTACCGCAATGTATGCTTAAAATAATGCGCCGTTGAGATATCAGCGCCCTCGTATTCGCTACAGAGTCTGGACAGAACTTAGGTCTTAAAAAATTTTTAGAAGCATTCTGTTTACTACCATGATTACTTACAAGAAGTAAAGTTGATAGAGTTTAACAACATCTTGAAGTTTTCTCGCTGGCTATGATGTCTGTTCGTAGCCTGGCGCCATTGCAGCAGGTGTTTTAAAAGCTCTTGTAAGTACTTTGCAGCCAGACACCGCCAGCAATTTGTTTGTGGTAGTTTATATTACCTACATCTATGTTTAATCTCTGTGATGGATACAGATACGATTTCAAAGATGAAAGATGGGGTATTAAAAGAGCTTCTTTGTCTGCAAGACTTTAAGTTCCTGGCTATAAAGAAGAATATGTTGTTAGAGTATGGATCACATATGAAAACAATGTGTCATTTGGCAAATCAGCAGAAGAGGTCGAAAAAGAAATTGTTTGCTGAATACAAGAATGACCTGCTCATCGATGGTGAGATATTACACGACCCACTTCATATTCAAGATGGCTTGGTAAATGAAGAAGATAGGGCTAGTTTGTGGCCAACAATGCTCTATTAAGATATTCTCTTTACTTTCATTTCACCCAAATATCAAGATATTCTCTGTTCCTTCATTTCCAGCAAATAAACTACGAAAAAAAGGTTTGAGTGACAACACAACATCAAAAGCATATAGCTATTGCATTACTGAATAGCTGAATCAATTCTCATATCATCCCATATAAGACGAAAGCAAATTCTCCAGTTTGATAGCAGCTTGTAGATCATCACATAGATTATCTGATGGGTCTTACACGCTTTGGGCTTGTTTTCAAAAACAAATGACAATATGGTTAAGGCATACTGTTCCTGCATGGGTGGAATGTCACAAACATGCATCCTTGTTGCTGCAGCTCTCTTTACAATTGTATCTGTTTTGAGACTTGGACTGAACAGCCTATCATGCACTTCTACAGCTAATTCCTGGCTTCCATGCAATAAACAAGTTGCCCCTAATAAAATAGAGAATATGAATCTAGCCAGTGGTGAATTTGGACAAAGGAAGGAAAAGGTGTCCAAACTCAATTGGCTCTCCCAAGAAAATATATCATCCAGCGATCAGCTTTGACTACTCATTATCTGTTTCTACAGCATTTAAACAGGTCTGTGACGATGCAATGGTTTTTACAACAGAGGCTATGCATCCTACACAAATATATTGAGAAGATAATCAAAAGCTTTACACACTAGATGCTTTACAACTTTCTTGCCTCACCAGCAAGAGGTGAGTTTTTTCTTCATAAGGAATATATTCCATCTCATGTGAAAGATATTGAGCTCCAAACAAAGAAAAAACAGCAACCATTCATGGCCTGCTATACAGAAGCGTATGATAACAGCTGCTGTCAAGACAACACTGGCAGGTAATGATAAGGCCAAAAGTGAAGACAATGTTTTAGATTTCTTCTTCCATTTTCAAATAAATAAATCGAGGACCTTTCATAAATATGCCTTCATTGACATATGGAGAGGCTATGGAATTCTAGGCGCTTTCTATCTCTTTTTCTAGCTTTTACGATACACCAAAAACGACAAGAGCTTCAGGTCATGGAATCTTTATTTTTCAGGACAGAACCTTATAGGGAGTAGTCTAGATTAAATTTATGAATGCGAGTGTTGTGGAAAATGTTGCATTGAAATAGAGTGCCCTTTTTCCATCAGAGACAAATCCCCAAATGATGTAGAAAGTGAGTTTGCGTATTTAACTGGAAACCACAATCTGCCATTATAACACCATCATATTCCAAAAAATTCTAGATGTCAGTGGTCTGAAGAATAAATCTGTCAGTTTTCATAAATCCTTAGCAATCAGAGAAGTACATAATGTATCATGCAGGAAGGACTGCGACAAGCAACTTAAAAGTGTTGTACTTTATGGCAACTGAACAGTTCAGGGCTGGAATTGAACAGAACTGGAGAGGCAAATGAAGCTAAATTATTTGGGAACATTGTCAACATCCTTACCCGTATATTGTGGTGTCCCCCAAGGCTCTATTCTGGGCCACTTCTCTTTCTCCTTCACTTTAACGAAATGCCATCCTTGCTAAAGCACTGTAAAATGATCATGTATGCTGATAACACAGTCCTGTTCGATAATCACAAGGACCAACAAGAAATAGACAAGGTTCTCTCAGAAGAGTTCGGTACATTGTCAAGCTGGCTACGAAAAAATGAACTTATTTTGAACTTAATTGAAGGAAAAATGAAGATATTGATGTTTGGTACTAAAAAACGTTTGAACCAACAAGAATGCCAAATCAATGTAAAGTATAGATCACAACCCATCAGCACCACCCAGAGCTACCAATACCTGCGAGTCCAACTTGACCCATCACTCAACATGAAAGAACACGTCAAAGGCATATGCCAAAAGGTATCTACCCATATACGCCTACTAAAGAGAATAAGGCCTTTTATCACTGACTTAGCGACGTTGAGAATCTACCAAGCGCTAATAGTCCCAAGCATCATGTTCCCTAACAAACTTCTATCATCAACCCTACTGGACAGCTGCAATATTGTTATTTGAATCTCGTGTCGGCAAACAAACAGACAATGACATACTATCAATTGATAAAATTTTGCTGAAGAAGATCTACAAAACAGTATTTAAGTGCCTAAAGGGAGACATGCCAATGTTGAAAAACTATTTTGAACGGGTTTCTTACAACATAGAAACTCGCAAACAACAACATAATGTCGAGAGTCCCTAGAATTAAACTTGAGAGCACCAGAAGAGCTTTCTTTTATAATGGGGTCGTGGCCTACCATACTCCCATTGGAGTTGAGAACCGACATTAACTATGGTATATTTTGTAATAAATTGGACCTTCTCCTAGGTTAACAAATATGTTCAGGAACACGGATTTTTGTTTAAGTATGTTCAATGTTTAGTATCTTATTTTAGATATTAGTTTTAGGTATTTGTATCCCTTACTTAAAACATAAAGTTTTACTATTGCTTTATGCAGGTGTTGCATGAAAAACAGTTAAACCAACTGATGCAGTGTTGCCTGGTTAAATATTATCATTAATTATTAATTTATTATTTACATTCAGGCCGGGTTGTGGCTTGTCATTGAATAAATCGGGTATTCCTGTAATGCTCTTTATACACTATGTAACGTATGACATTACAACCTCTTTAGGAAGCCAGACAATGAGTGCATTACCTAAAAATTTGGATAGAAAGTTTATCCATATGGAAAATACATTTGAAGACATGCATGTAAAAATTTGAAAACGATCAGCCAAATGCATTGTAAGGAGACTATGCCGCAGTCTCATCAAAGAAAGAATAAATTGATCTCTATAGCACAATTTATCTGATGGTGTGTTGTATTTGTTGTTAATTGCTGATGAGATAGCTTTTTCCCTCTTCAAAAATCAGATTTGAATGCATAAGGCTTTATCATGACAAAATGCATTGAAAACAGGTACAGTTTGAATGCCTATGTAGAAATTCATTTTGAAATCAGATTTGATTGATGTAATATATTGGATTGCAGCAGATGGAGTTGTTGAGAAACGAGCATCAATTGAGAAAGCGTGAATGTATTAAGATGACCAATGAATAAGAATCTGGAATACAAAATAGATAAGTAAGGCGAAAGTGAGGTTGATAGAAAATGGAAGATTGGGCAAGTATTAGGTTCTATTAGGATTAATGTAGGAATAGAGAAATGAGGATTTGGTGAGATAAATGAGAAGAATAGAGAAATATAAGAATATATTTGAATTGGTTTACACTTATGACAGTTGAGACTGCTAACAAATGTCTCTTTGTAGTGTCTTTAGTTTCAAATCATGAATCTCTTTATAAGGCTCTTCAATATCTCCTTTTAAATTCTCTTCAATTTTAATTAAGCTTTGTTATGCTATTAGTCGTAAAAAGTCACATGTTTCGTGTCAGCACAAGCTTCACCAAGCTGTTTGTCTGAGCTAGAGACATGATCAAAAAGAAGAGTAGTGTCAGCTGTTGTACTTACCATTGAGAACTCTAAATCCTGTCGAGCAAGCTTTCTTCTTGGCCGTTTAGAAGGTTTGCCATATCCAAGTTTTACGGTAGAATTGGGATTGTCATATAAAGGCTCACCATCAACAAGAATGAAATAAGAAAACATATGTTGTACATATGAAGTAAGAAAACTATATCCCTCTGCCAAGAATTCTAGCTTCTTCTGTTCTTTGCTGTGTGATTTTTAAATCTTTTCCACTCCTTTTGTTCTGATAAGTTTTGTTAATGCTTGGAAAACTGAAAAGCCGAAAAGATGGAAAGCATGGAAAATCTGTCTTCAATGCCCAGAATGTAGCTTGCAAATTGTCTCTCCCAAAAATGCCTGAGCTGATGTAAACTGTTTGTACCAACAACGACAGCATAGTTCCCTTTGATCATTGTTGTAAGTGTTGCCTGACAGAGCAAGGTACTTACAAGAGCATTTAAAACAGCTAGTCCAGTTATGTCAGTCTACAGAAAGATAGTATAGCCAGCGAGAAAACTTCAAGCAATTGTTTAATTATATCGACTCTATTTTGTACCTGCAATCACTGTCGTAAACAAAATGTTTCTCACCCCAAATTCGTATCCAGACTCGTATGGCGTATACGATACTGTGGATTTCTAAAAGATGTATTCATATATTTCAAGCTAAACCAATGGACTTCGTATTCGTTGGTGTATGTTCAAAGGACTCCCAATATTGCAGTGTAAAAATGGCAGTTTTGTATCATTTCTGGGAAAGAATCGTCATCTCTTTTCGTCAGAAAAGTATTAGCTTCAGAATAGAGCTTTCATAACAATAATCTGGATGCTGGCATCCACATAGTGCTGTGGTTAACTTTACAACAGATGGCGGATTTTCTGGATTTCAATTGAAGTTGCGTATGTGATCTGTTCAAGAAACTTGAATTTAAATTATTGGCAATCCCAATATTTGAAGTATCATCTATACAGCCGCGTGTGGGAATGCGATTTGGTGATGTCTCCACCATAGGAACGGATACTCAGCTCTCCAACTTGCTTTTACAGTAGAGCACTTACAGAATGGAATGAAACACCCACTGACAGTCATGCATTATCAATACTATGTCCTTGCAGGTACCTAATACACACATATCTAGAGAGCTAGAACATACAAACCCTCTAATAGAGCAGGGAAATGGGTTGTAAAAGCTTCTCATTGATAGATTTTCGTTTGTAAAATGTAGTTAAATATTTGCATTGCCGTAGGCTGTATTTTCATAGTAATATTAAGTAAAATTACATTGGTTACAATGAACTACTGATTTTGCGACGATTGGGTCTCCATCACAAGTAATAGGGAACATCAAATTGCAATTTCTTTTCAATGAACAAAGTACCATGGCTTAACGGTTCAGAGTACATAGGAAATCCGGCCACTGTGGGCTAAAACACCTGGTCCCATTACATATTATTTCGAACTACCTTTTAGTTTACATTTGGCTAAAACACCTGTTCCTGTCGTACTTAGGAAAATCCGACTTAGTAAACTTCTAGTATGTACCTTATTTATGTTTTGATATCGCTTCATTACAGTGTTCCCAATAAAATGATTTCAGATTTTTGAGAAAAAGTAGTGCAATGTGAAGGTGTAAAGTTGCACCATCTAAGTGAAAACTGAGTCCTTCATGTAATTCCTATCATGTTTCATCTCCTAAGCTACTTGAAAGGTAAAGAGTTTTCTTCTATGCTTGCTGTTTGTTTTAGAAGTACATGACTTTGAGTTATGGCTCATTGATGCATCATGCTATAATAGTCTCGAGTCAATTATTTGCATCATAAATGGTCAAATCCCTGATATTGCTTGACTTCAGCTCCAGGTATAAATCAAATATTAGTTATTATTAGTTTCGAATTAAATGCTTTGCGCATATAAGTCTCAATGGATGCTTGACTGTAAAAGTCCTGACTAGCATCATGTCTATTGTAGTCTACAGATTATCTTGGCTGGCGCACCTATACATACTGCTGTTTAGCAAGAAGTACGCAACTCGTAAGGACAATGAAGAACTCCTCGTGGTTCAAAATGAAATTGAATATTGAAAAAGAATTAGTCAAACTAGGGAAATGTAGGAGTAGTTTTGGGCCGACAGACCAGGGAAGAACCTTCATAGCTTATTGATTGAATGAAAGACCAGCTGTGAGACATATGGCACAGACTTTATGCTGCCCTCCTGGTAAGAAACAAAGATATAAATAGTGTTGTGAATGAGAAGGGCATAACTGGCACTGAGCCTGCACTGGGGATGCACCGTTAACAGCAAAGCATTGCTTTGACAAATCATAACCACCAATTGTGAGACCTGCTGTCGTATGTAGCCTAACTGTGTGCTCAAACGAGCTTTCAATAAAGCTAAAATATAGTTCTACACATGCCTAAAGCAATGTAGCTTCAACAATATCCATTCCATTGGTCACAGGAAGCAAGCCTCGTTCAATGAGATTTAACCATAATAGCCAAAATTAGGCTATATCTACTTTGACCAGTGAGAGCATGAGTGAAACTTGGTGTTTAAATTGACTGGATTTCGCTCATTACCTTAACTCGCGCTGTTGTCGATCTCAATTGAAATTGATACTAGTACAGCTCATCAAGGAACCTTCGGATGACCTCTAAGACATATAAAATAGTAGAGATCCAGATGCTGTTGAGCAAAGTACCAATGTTTGTTCATTTTTGCAAGGTTCAAGAAGAAATGTAACCTTTCATTGAAACATTTTGATGAATTTCCTTCTAGGATTATTTTCTAGCCAAGCTGATGAGTACAATATTCCTCGCTTTATTATCAAAGACAATCACTTTGTGTTTAGTTGAAAACTGTTGTTGAAATGCAATGCATGCGCCTTTTGGCCAAACCTGGCCAATATCTTGATGTGCACCGTTGAGGACATTTTCTAGGTAATTACTCACCTATGATTCTGCATTTCATTTCATTTTCATTTTCATTTATTTAATTTTCATTTATTTAAGGAGGGTTGCCCTTCAACAAGTTGATTTTCAGGGGGCCCTCCTATAAAAGTATTAATTACAAGATAAGTAGTAAAAAGTTGTTAATTTAAATTAAACTGTAAAACCATATTACAATATTCAGAATCAATTAACGATGATATTAGAATGCAAACCTAAATAAAAGAAATAAAATGCGAACCTAAATAAATCAAAATAAAGTAAAACAGCTTAGATAGTTTTCTTGAAACTATACAAGGAGGTTGCCTCCCTTGACTCGGCTGACAGGCCATTCCATAACTTTGCACCTCTATATGAAAAGCATCTCAGTCATCCAAGGTTTTATTTTGACATTTGAGAATGTTCTGTTTCTGCTTGGTAGAAATAAGCATAGAATGAGGTTTGGCAACATTCAAGGAAAGCTTGTTGCCTTCTAGCCAAGTGTCGAGCTTTTGGAGGTCGCTATTTATAGCCTGATTCAGCCGAGTCAAATCATGAGACTGGTAACATAAACTGGTGTCATCAGCATACATGGATATGATAGAATCTTGGACAGCTTGTGGGAGATCATTGATGTAGATGAGGAGGAGGAGAGGGCCAAGACACGAGCCTTGTGGAACACCAACTTCTATGTCCCCAATTTTTGAATCCACGCCATTAACCCTGCAGAACTGCTTCCGATTGAAAAGGTAGGATTCAAACCAAGAGAGTTTACATTGTTGTACACCATAGAGTTTAAGCTTTATGCAGAGAATATTATGATCTACAGTATCAAATTCCTTTTTGAGATCAATGAACACTAGACCCACAGGCCTACCAAGATCCATTCCGTTGTACCAGTCATCAGTACTTTTGAGTAAGCACGTTACTGTTGAATGAAGGCGTAAAAAGCCGGATTGGCCAGATGACAAATGCCTATTATCATTCATGTACTGGTACAGCTGGTTTGCTATTAGCTTTTCAAAGAGTCTTGAGATGACAGGCAAGACTGATATAGGTCGATAGTTGGACTTCTCAGTCTTGTCTCCATCTTTGAAAATCGGAGTAACTCTAGCAACTTTCCACGAGTCAGGAAAGGGACTTGTTTCAATAGATGTAGTAAACATTAAAGCAAGCGAATTTTCAATAAAAGGGAGCGCAAGCTTCAGAAAGTAGCTAGAGATCTTGTCAGTCCCAAAGCTCTTTGCTGTCTTAACAGTGGCAATTGCATCCCTGATGTCCTGCACGTCACTAGTCCTGAAGCGGAATATTGTCTTGTAATTGTTAATTTCATAATCACCGGTGAGAAGGGGATTTGGGGCGGGATCTGTTTTGTCAGCAGGATCTTTTCCTACAGAGCAGAAGAAATTGTTCATTGCATTAGAAATGTCTTTTTTGTGAACAACTTCAGAACCAGATTCTTTAAGACAATCAATGTTACTAGATTTTGATCTCTTACTGAGGAGTTCATTGATTGCCTTCTATGATTCTTTCATGTTGACCTGACATGCAGAGATCTTATTAGTATAATACTGCTTCTTTAGTTGGATGTTGAGGACATTGACCTTGTTACGGACATGCCTGTATGAGTCCATAAGCAATGAAGACTTTCTTTTGGCTGCAGCTTTTTTTAACCTATCCCTGGTGCGCATAAGTTTTTTAAGGTCATGATCAATCCAAGGGCAGTATTTCTCTGATACACGCATCTTCGTAATTGGGGCATACTTTTCTATTATCAAAGAAAACAACTTTGACCAATTATTAACAAGAACATCTATGTCATCAGTTTGAATAAGCATTTGCTCCCAACATATGCCAGAAACATCAGCCGGAAATGCTTCTTCGCAAAAATGTTTCATTTTCCTTGTTTTGATCATTTTATGGCCCTTTCTCACTGCGCCATTAAATCTGCAAATGCAGTAGACCAGGTAATGATCACTAAGGGAAACTTGTAGCACCCCCGACTTTACGATGTTTCTTGCACAAGTTGTAGCAACATGATCGATGATGGAAGATGTAGTTACGGAAGACACCTGGCAGGTGTCATCAGCATCTAGGATTTAAAAAAGGCATGGCAATTGCATCCCTGAACATCAACGGTCTTTGCAGTCACCTAGATGAGGTTCATTTGTTAATCAGGGACTTTGGGATTCAAATCCTTGCTTTAAATGAGACTAAGCTTGATCCAGACTACCCTAAGGAGCTAACCAGTGTGACTGGCTACCAAAAAGAACGTCTTGATAGGACATGCAATGGGGGAGGGGTCTCCATTTACGTTAGGGAATCTATCAAGTATACACGTCGCCTTGATATCCCTTCTGATGACCTGGAACTCATTTGTATTGAGGTGGATCCACCTACAAGCAAGCCCTTTCTTGTCCTTGCTTGGTACCAGCCACCCAGCGCCCCCGTTGCATCTTTCAATAAGCTGGAGAAGGCTCTCTCTTTTTGGATAAAGAGGGTAAAGAAATGATCCTCATTGGTGATACTAACTGTGATCTCACTGCCAAAACAACTGACCAACCAATTGACAATGATTCTAAGCACATGGTCGATCTTTATGGGTTGTTTAGCTTTGTACAGCTCTTAGTGAATATTTCTAGGTAATGAAGAGGGGTGTAATTTTCTAAATCTATTAGTTCTATTTGTTAAAAACCATATTTCCTGATATAGCAAAACAACGGATGTGCTGGGCTGAACAAAGCCTATTTGTCTTTGCAAGTACCTTTTCATTAAACTGAGAATTGGTCGCAACCATCTAATGGTGTAGTCTCATCCTGCACTGAATGTCTTGCACTGTAATTTCAATGAAGGGCCATTCAGCTGCTTTCCCTGAACTCTCCAGCCAAGATTTTCATGCAATCGGACATATATATCGCATGACTGGCCATCTGATTTTATAACTAAGGCTAATTCACATAGTATGTATGCACAAGACAGAAATAGCCCAGTTATAAGCGTATTTTTGTATAGGAAGGAAGGACGCATCATCAAACAAATTAGGTACGCAATGTTACATGCACACAAGGATTAGACTATTCTTACCTGTCAAGTCAGATTCTTAGTAATGACCAAAACTAATTTGATTCAGCATTACTATCTGCTCTGCTACAAGTTTTCCGCTATCATGAACGCAGGATGTCGAATTAAGGCTTATCAGGTTGTCATTTATCTTTTCTTCACACATGTTTTCAGTGTATATGGAAGAAATAGTATCCTATTTTACTATTATGGTCAATATGTTTTTTAAATTTCAAATTGGTTAGTAAGTCTCTTGTAGAAAATATGTAAATAGGCCAACTTCTGACTTATCTCAATCTCCCGGAAGTAGTCTCATTGCTGTATTCTGTTTATTTGTTATGCTATTTTAACACTGTGTTAATATAATGTACAACTAAAACTACAGAATATTTCATATTTACTTTATATATATTTTATGTTGACATAATATCTTACCTGTTTAGCCTGGTGACCCTCAGAATCAGAATCATGATAAGTTCACTGGCTTTCATCCTGGGTATGATTTTACAATTTTCATCATCCTACTTAGCGTGTATTATATGAATTTACATTACTCTAAGTATGTCATTTACGCTGCTCGTCTACAGGACTTTCATAATCTGTGCTTTTTTCAGTACTGTTTCTCGACATTGTCATTCTTTTAACCATCTGTCTTTTGGTTTCTTATCTTTTCAACACTAAACCAAACATTCAGATTTTCAGTTGTTTTTTGAGTTATTAAAGCTGCTTTTGAGATAAATCAATATTTAGCATAGAAGCCACAGTTTCATCCATGGACTTAGAATAATTAAACATTAGAGTGCCAACTCGTATTGTTCATCGGTATGATGCTGCAACTGTGTGCGCCATCTTGCTAAATGGCAGCTCCGGTGAGAAATTAGAATGGATAACTAGCTACAGAGCAAAGTTCCTGTTATGTTTTGTATCACATTTATCGATGTCATGTGTAAATTAATAGCCTTTACTTTACTCAAGTATAGATTTTGTGAAGATACAGCTTTTCATTCATTTTAGTTACAGCTTTGATAGTATTTATAGTGCTTATGTTGTGTATTGGAGTTAAGTGAGAGAGAGAGAGTGAGTAAGTGAGTGAGTGAGTGAGTGAGTGAGTGAGTGAGTGAGTGAGTGAGTGAGTGAGAGCATCAAATTAATCATTTATCAAAGACAATACCACACAGACACTAATTCCGCATATGACGTAGCACCGTCGCATATAGTACTGGCTGACTGGGACAGGTTCCTTGGGCGGTTGTACCCTGATCTAGATCAACAGATGAACGTGTGATCAGTGACATAGCAGTGCAAGTCACACGAGGCCAAGTCGTTGATGAATCTAGTTTACAATACACCCCCTCAGTAAATGTGATTGTCCGACGAATTAATTCACAATTCTATTCTGTAGTAGTGGGTAATATAGCAATAACAAGTTGCGGCGTTGACCGCAATATTCCTAAATATGTATAAATGTCTTCTTGTCCAGCTTGCTTATCACGACTGAATGCTTTGCCTATTATAGCATCATTGCATTTACATCCATAAAAGTGGTTAGCAACTCATGTGCACGGCGGTGCAATGGATTGCTGAGCTGGCACAAAGAATTTGGCTGTCTTTCATGATTCTGGACTGTCTACTCCTGACTGCAGAAGTGTACTACTACTATCTCTTGACTGTATCTCATATTATATGAAGTGCTATTAAATCTAAGATGCTAAGAACACAGCAAGCATAAGACCATCTTTTCTTAAAAGACTTTTTACGTTATAACAAAATTTCCAAAATGAGCGTGTCACATTTTCATTCTTAAGAATGACAAGATACACAACTTCTGAGAAACTAGTCGCTTGAAAGGTATACATTTTTCAATGAAGATATTTTGCTTGTCTTCAGAGTATTTGATACAGCATAGTTCAATAGTGGCAAGCAGGCAATAAAATTGGTGTTATGTTTTTATCAGAAAGTACTGACTTACGTAAGCGAAACTTGTAGCTTACAACTCCCTGTTCGTCATTAAATTAATTGAGTTGAGTTAAAATCGTGGGTACCTCCACCCTCTTACATTAGCTGTTGATAGTACTTCAACTGAGGAACCAACTTCACCGGTCTAAAGGTACATTTGAAGACCTATACTAGTGTGTAGGTATATGTCTTAAAGTTTCAGAAAATGATGCTAGCAAGTTTGAATTGACTTCTGTCTGTGTATTTTACCGACCAGGTTTCTCGCCAACAAAGTTTTTTATGACTATAAATATTTGGCTTTGAAGCCTTAACTGTACCTGCCAATTGGCTACGATTTGGGTTGTTTAGTCACAAGAAATTGAAGCTTTAGGGAAATTAAATATAATCACTATAGAACCGATATGTTGGTTTGATATTGAAACGAAATTGTAAAGACATTGATTTTCCTGCTATTTCACTGGGCTTCCTTTGTTGTAACTCGTCATTGGTGATACCAAATAGAATTTTCTGGGTAGGTTTCGAAATTCATGCATCAAATGAGTCAATCTTGTGTTATCACAGGTTCTATCTATTAGACAATATTACGTCAAAAGTAGCTTCCGTGAAATTAAATTTAATTCGACATTGCCTATGAACTGCCATAGTCACTTATAAGATAGACTGAACGTTGGTGAGTCTGTGCAACATAATAGTGGTGCTGATACTAAACAATATTGGATAACACAAGAGGCTCAGATTCTCGATATGTCTTGACGTATGGCAAGCATTTTGCTTATTTCAATAAAAATATTGATAGTAAGGTAACATACATCATTTTGCTAGGTTGCAAAATTTCTTACCATATGCCTTCCCATATGATCACAGTTTCACTGGTAAATGTTATCTATATTTATCATAAATAAGAATTTCTTATCTACTAAGGAAAGAGAGAGAGAGCATGCTAAAGCAAATTGTACATCATAAATGATATATCATGCTCATGGCATCTGGAATTGTTGAACATTCACTTTCTCTGAATGCTGCACGCAATTAGCAATCTTCACTATAGCACGAAAAAGCGGAAACATTCTTTTAACATACTGAAAGCATTTTTCGTCCGACACTCGTCAGAGTATGAAACGTCGGATAACGACCGAAAGGTGAACCGAAATATATAGCCAGATGCGGGTACACGTGATATGATGAATAATGCGTCTATTTGGCCCTATGACTGGCCAATTAGCACCTATTCACCATTGTTTACTTGAAGAGTCCAAGTGAAAAGATGAACTCTTTTTGTTTACACAAGACTGGGTTTTGAGTCTTTATGTAAACCGATTCCAAAACACTTAAATGACAGAACGATCTTGCTTGCCCAATGATCCGAAAATTATCGTCTGTATATGTTTTGGCGCATTCTGGATTTATAATAAGATGTTGTCCTATAGCCGAATCACTTTTCATTTTAGAATTAGAGTTTTTACACATACGAGGTGGCTGTTCTCTTGTTGTAGTGTTTTTCGTCCTGATGCTCGTGGGTACATGTTGTTTTATTCTATCTGCTAGCCTCTGCTTAGTGCGCCCTACGTACCGAGCTTCACATCCGCACGAAAATTCGTAAACTACACAACTTTTTTGAGTGGTAGGAACATTTGCCAGCTTTATTCAAAAATTACAACGTTGAACCTGCCAAAACATTTCTGCGCTCTTTTGACATCAGCAGTCTATTCACCAACGTGCCATTAGATGAGACCACATAGATTTGTGCTGATGCTTTGTATCGATGTCACCTTGATTGCCCTCCATTCCCTGAGGACGCCTTTAAAGAATTGATGCTAATTGCTATCCAAGGAGTGGAATTCAGTTTTAACAACCAGATGTATAAGCAATTAGATGGAGTGGTTACGGGTAGTCCTTTGCATAGAGGGTATCCTGACTACTTTCTCAGACATTGACTGCATGAATGTATCTTCTGAGAGAAAAGACTGCCCTCTTGTTGGCTTTGAGGAAGTCTCTGTTGCAGCAATGGTTGGCAAGCACATCAGTTGCTGTGTGGTCTAGACCATTGTTGGGAGTGGTAAAGAAGAGCCACAAAAAGCTTTTAAGAAAAGAGGTTGCTTTGATAGGACACCCGTTTGTACAAGATTATGCTAGTGTTCCCATGATGTATTAACATGTATCTACTTGTATAAAGTCATATATGCGAGAAAATTGATTAGCTGCACAGCAAGTCTGATTATTTTCATACCAGTCTGACTATTACTAGCAGTGAATGCCTAGAATGTAAAATCAGAAATGTAGGAAAAAGCAAGTGGCTACAAGGTATGTGTCGAAAACAATGCTACAACGCTATTGGTTCCTTGAAAAATTAGAGATGGTGTCAACAAGTACACTTAAATTTACCTTGATGAGCTCTCCGCCACAGGTGTAATCGCAAAAGCAGTGAAATACTACCAAATCCATATGTAAAATTAAAGTTGTCCATTATATCTGCAACCGTTAATGCAACCCATAAAGCAACCAATAATGCAGCCGACAATGCAACCTGTAATGAAAGACGGACAAAGGGATAAAGTCCAGAGAAATGCTGCGATTGTATAATAAATATTGTTGAAATATAGATTATCTAATATGGTGACTCTTTAAAAATTTTATGTCACCTATCAGAGGAGTACTGAGTGCTTCAAGGGAATATAATAACTAAAGTGGTTGTAGTTCAAAATCAAAGCCTAGGAGCAAGGCTAGTAAATGCTATCTATTATACAATAAATTTATACAGGATATTGGATAGCATGCCATAAGCAGCCTATTGCACATAAGATTTGACACTGTCTGGATTTCACTAGCCTCTGTATCTATCGAAGGAAGCAGGAGGATTAGGGTATCAGGTGCTACGCTGATCGATTTCAATTTACTGATTGTTACACTTAGTGGCCCCTCCTAGTATAGCAGGACTGCTTTCCAACAAATTTGGAATTATTCTGCTAGGGACTAAAACTTTTTCATTTTCCTCCCGATCACAAACAGGGTTAGATGAAGAGAGGACCTCAAGGCTAGCTAATTCCATTTGCCCAGGACATATTTTTAGTCCTCTATGAGCGGCGGACAGTTTGTCTTCTCCTATTAATTTTCGTATGGGATTGACCGTTACATACTAGCCAAATGGGATGTACCATTATATACCTTTTGACCAAATAAATCCTTATACAGGTAGGGTTGCTCCCTCTGGCTGAATTGCTTTGATGAATTTGATGTATGTTTCAAATTCCTTTTCGTTTTATAAATGCAACCAATAGTACCTCTCCATCTGTAACTCCATCTATGGAATCTTATCACACTGCAGGTTTCTTATCAAACTGCACACTGATAAAATTCTGTGAACGATCCTTAATCTTTAAGCTAGGGTCTTGAAACCAATTACACGTCTTTCTTTGTCATGTCCGCACTGAAAATATATGTGGAAATTTTGATTACATCTCCTAACTGAACAAAGAAGATGGAATCTCTTCAGGTATGTTCTGAGTTCATTTAGTTATGAGCATTTCCATACATTTGGGAACCTCCCGTAACAAGTACTTACGGTACTTACCTCTGCAGAGACAATCTGTGGATTTCAGCTTCCTGGAAATTGATGCCACTGCTATGTAGAAGAAAGATTCAGAATATTGTTGACCATTCTCAACATATGGCCTCCAAGTTTGTTATTCAGCAAGTTGCAACAGTGGAATATACTCAATAAATAGCGTATATGAATAAACAAACTCAGTCCAATCAGCCATTAGTCAAACTGACCAAATCTCCTTTGAACGAGGCACATCAAGCATAAAACAGGCAAGCGAGGTTAAAATAGTGAATTAAGAAAGGTCTCTAGTTCCAATGCAGCATCACTCTCTTCTTCATCTATTTGTTCATAAATTTTCTGAGTAATTGACGCTCTTGATCAAGATTCCTTGCTTGGCGTCATCGATTGTCTCTTTTCTTTATCCACAGTCTCTTGCTTTGGTTTGCAAAATGTAATCTCTGGCATAATTTCACCTGCATTAGGTGGACGAAGGATCTCTTTAGTTGATGCATGTTAGAGGATCGATGTTTGGAAGTCTTCTAGTGATAGTGATGATACAACTTGATTTTGGGTTGTCTAAGGTGCCATGTGCTACTGGAAAGAAGCTTGAGCTTGATATTGATCTTCCTTTACATCTGTAACTAAGGTGTAGGCTCATACATTCATATACATTGACTGAAATTTCCTTTTAGTATTCAAGCGCATTTTGTTGGTACTTTCTAGGAAGTTTGGAGAAGTAACTAGCGCTGAAGAACATGTCATTGGGGATAAGTCCTGTTGCTGGATATGGTGTTGAACCATAATCCATCAGCAAATGATCAATGACTCCTGAAGTAGTTTACAATCACCAAGAGCTACTTTGATTGCTTTACCCAATGGCTTCATAAAGCCTTTGGTTTCATTTCCTTGAGGGGGATATGCATAGGAATGTTTTACGGTTATTCCTCTATCGGTAGAAAAATCTTGAAAAACCTAGCTGGTAAAAGGTGGGCCATTGCCAGCTTAATGTTCTTGAGGGTTGCCAAAGTTGTTGTAGGTTGTTGCTAGGGCTGACAGGACATATTAAGCTCCTGTGGAACGAACTTTTCTCGCTTCAGGAAGATGGACAGAAGGCTACATTGGCAAACAAGGATGTAGGATTTTTCTGGTAAGAGCCCGAAGAGGTCCAATGAGACTGTTTCCCAAGAATGGGTTGGTACTGGAGCACTGGCTTGGGGTACTTTATAGGGGCTTCTGGTATGTATCTGCCAGATGTGATATGTTTGAAGGTGCTAATGGACAATACTTTCGAAGCCAGGAAACCAGAAATTGGCCCTAATTCTGTGCTTTACGGGATCTTATCCTTTATGTGAACCACTGTGTGCTACTGAGATAATTTTATGATAAGGAGGCCGTAGTAATAGACATTTTTACCTCTATATATGACGTCATTAGTCCCTATAGAGAGTTCACTGAAGATTTTGTGAAATCCCTTTAATGTTGGGTTATTATATGGAGGTAGGCCAAGTGCTATAAAATGATGCAGACGCTCCAGTTCCCTATCATCCAGCTCAGCTTGTTGTAAGCGCTGAAGTTGGATAGTGGATTGGATAGGCTGGTGCAAAAAAAAGAGATGCCTCTGGTGTTCCTTTGCTTTCTCGTTGATGTGCTGAGGCAGACTTTCAATATGGATGACATGATGGGTGACATGGTATAAACTGCAGGGTGACGATAATGTTTACGCTCAATCCTAGATGCTGGTTTTCGTTTTGATGTCCACAGAGACACCAGAGGCTGTTGATCGGTGTTAACGGTAATATGAATGTACCTGTATTGCCCTAGGCCCAGATCGATTGCAGTTGCTTCTAAATCCAGCTGTGAGTAGTTGGTGGTCCGAGATTTAAAGCAACAACTTTGATCATATCAATGGAAGGGCCTTGAGTAGACAGTCCAATATAGTGAGGATCAGCAAACATAAAAGTTGCAGCATTCATGTCATAGTACCGGAATAGAACATCCCCTGTAAATGTATCCTTGAGATTTTGAAACTCCTTTTCATGGGTCTCTAACCATTTAAAATTAGTGCTATTCGTTGTGAGTTCTCTGAGGTTTGCTGTAGCTACTGCAAGGTATCATATATGATATAATTATGAGATGACATAATTATTTCAAGCACGAAAAAACTCTTCACCTTAAATATATAATACAATTTATTATAAAGTCTACACTAAAACTGTCCTAAATGCTTGTTTTCCAAGGGTCGTGTTTAGAAATTGACTCGTTGTCTTCAGTCAGCTTTTCAAGTACTACTTTAATTCTTTGTTTGAAGCGACTAATGGTTAGGAGTTCTCTATCAGCAACTGGAAGATTGTTCCATACTTTAATAGTATAATAACTGTTGCTCGTTTTTGCATGCTCTGTGTTTAATCTAGGAATCATGAGATCTCTGCAATGGCTTGTTGTATAGTTTGACTGTTCTTTTGCTGAAACTTTTCCTGAGGCTTTCAGGGATTAATTTTTTTCTTATATGTCATGACCGATCTCTCAAAGCTTTTTCAATGCTCAGCTAATCTCATGGGCAGTTATTCTTATATCTGGTGCTTTCAAGTATTGGTCAGGCCCTATCCCGTAAGCATTAGAGAGTGCCAAGTTTGTTTTAGGAAGACTCTTAAATTTCATTGGCATAACGTAGATGACTTTCAACAATGGCATAATAGACACAGCCTCTCTTGAGGAATTATATTTATCAATTTCTTTAGTGATGCAATTCCACTACAGATTTTGCCCCTAGCGATTTCGTCTTTGTGACACGATTGATGCCTGAACCATTTAACGTAACTGCATTCAAATATCAAACTTGTTTACTTTGCGATAATGGCCTATAATATTATATTTTTGGGACATGAGCATTCAAAGTTACAGCTTTTTGCCGGATCCTGGACAGTGCATGATCTGAGCATGTGCAGTGAAGCTTTATTCTTCGTGGGCAAATTATGGTTTGTGGCAGCCAAAACAAGGGTATTTAAGCACTGAATGAGCACTGTATCCCATGGAACAGACCCCATGTATATAAAAGATAGATGAATGCCTTATTGTTGTTTCACGAAGAAGTGTAAATCTTGGCTCAGCAATATAATGATAGTAAAACTATGTACAAAGCGCTCACCGAGAGTTGAAAAGGCAATACGCAGGTATAGTTCAAGCGACAAAAATATAAAAAAGCAAGACACCAAGGATTAACTGAGCAAGGAAGTGCAGCCAGACATTGAAATTTTCAATGAACTTGGGCTTCAACCTTGAAATTATTCAATTACCATGATTGTTTTAACAATTACTATTGATCAAATCCAAATAGGTCATAGTCCCTATCTAGATCATTATTATTTTGTAGATCTTCATCTACTTTAATATTTTCTATTGTTGTCTCCAAAATATTTCCATGGGAGATATTTTGAGCCACCTGACTACCAATAGATGCAAACAAATTACCAAGTGATGCTTGGTATTCAGGGTCATCTGATAGGTCTCCCATTTTTAAATCTTCACTCGCTTCATTACACGGACACATGGCATGAGTGTTAGACTCCCTGGTATCATTAGTGCTATTTAGGAGTCTTTCAAGGATGCTGCTTAGTAATATGTGACTACTTGAATCAGGATCTGAAGCCAAATTTAGTTTATTTGACGTAAACCAAATTTGACTTTTTCAAACCAAAGGTTTACTAGATCCAAATGTGCTATATTCCTTTAAAATATCTGGTCATATTCATTTGCCTGGAAGACTGATCTGAGAAATATTGCATTCAATACACCCTCGACAGGCAGGACTTTGTCCAACTGGCCATTTGACACTGGATACAAGCACATCCCATGTGATACCTGGCAATCTTGATACCCTATACATAGCAAAATATATTATCGTATATAACAAAACAAACTCTTCTTGCAGTAGATATTATCAACCAACTGATTTGTTCCGTATACTTAAATGAAATGCTGTCATGGCCAAAAGTTTAAGACCGCGTGTTTGTCAACAACATTTCGTGGAGTAAAGATATTGAACCCTACCGCTCTCCCTATTTTATTCTTCTTGGGTCATTTCTGGTCAACTTTCCATGCAGATTCCGAATTTCGATGTTAGTTTTTGACATTTTGCGCCATTTGTCTATGACATCACACTTAAATCTACAGAAATTCTCAGAAATTTCAATAGCTCTGCAGAGAATGCGTTTGACCTGAAAAATGTGTTACTCTGCTGGATTTTACATCAATCTATGCACAATTCATTTCTTTGATTTGTTTGTTAAATATTCATACTCTACGAAAAAACCCACCCATGGGAAAATATTAGTGGAGAGCTGTTAGTATGTCACTCTGGTGATAAGTTTAAAACCACCCTTCGGAAAACATACTTTTCTCGCCTCAAAACCAGTTATTGAATAGAAAATGAAATGTATTGCATTCATCGCCTCATCCCTTACCTCAGCCTTTTGTGTCAACTTTGTGTCAACCATCCTCCCATAAGCATTTCATCGCACAGAACTTCGCTGCCTTTTGCCTGTCTCAATCTCTACGAAAATGGGGAAGAAAACATCTTTCAGCATAGCTCAAAGGACACAAATTATGTCTCTCCACCAAGAAGGATACTCTGAACGAGCAATTAGTGAGAAGCTTAACTTTATTAAGACTGCCATTCATTCGGACAGCAAGCGGTCAAAGACGACACCGAGGGGAAGACAATGCTATAAAGAGGATAGCAGCTCAGTCACCAATGATGTCCTCAATTAAGGTACGGTCAGCACTTTTGTCAGAAGGAACAGATGTAAGTGGCAGAACCATCAGATGACAGTTAAGCACAGATTTGGTTTGAAATCGTACAAGCCGGCACAAAAACCATGCCTTACAACAGTCAAACGCCTGTACTGGACTGCTTAAAAGTGGAGCCAGGTCTTATTTTCAGATGAGTCTGCCATCCAGCAGTTCAGCACTCACAAGCACTTAGTCTGCAGGCCGACTGGACAAAAATTTGATGAACAGTACACTGCCCAAACCATGAAACACCTACCGAGTGTCTTGATATGGGGTGTCATGTCAGTCAAAG
Source organism: Mastigias papua (assembly GCA_964019165.1). NCBI lineage: Eukaryota > Metazoa > Cnidaria > Scyphozoa > Rhizostomeae > Mastigiidae > Mastigias > Mastigias papua. Next base: position 7,092,197 of record OZ025271.1, on the reverse strand, counting down.
GAACGGCTTGACTCTTCTTTTTACCAACCGGGATGACCATGAACGGGCAAAAGTATGTTTATTTGCTGAAATTGAGTTGAAACAGCACATAAACTTCCATAAGTGCAAGATTTTCAAGCAAGATGGTGCCCCATGCCATCAATCTAAAATTGTAACTGCGCTCTTGAAGGAGAAGCGCATCAAAGTCCTTGACTGGCCTGGGACCAGTCCTGATTTGAACCCCATAGAGAATCTCTAAGCCACTCTTATAGACAAGTTTGCAGATAAACAGCCAAGTAGTGCCAAACAATTGGAAGCAGTAATAAAACATGTTTGGATGCATGAAGTTCCTGTCGATTACTGCCGTAACCTTGTGAGAAGCATGCCTGCATGTTTGGACGATGTTATTAAAAGGAAAGGAGGACATACTAAATATTGATTGATATGAGCATTGTATGAAAATAGTGTCCTTCTGATGTAATAGCTTTGATATTTATGATTTGAGAAATAAAATACATTCTTAAATATTATCTCAGAATAACAATGCGTGTTTTGCCTCAAACCAAATCTTTGGTCTTAAACTTATGGCTAGAGCTGTGGACTGAAAGCCTACCGTCAACTTTTTCCCAGCGGCCGTTTTTTTCATAGAGTTTGAATATTTTACGTACACATCACAGAAATGAATTGTGCATAGATTGATGTAAAATCCAGCTAAGTAACACATTTTTCGGGTGTACCCATTTTCGGCAGAGCCATTGACAATTCCGAGAATTTCTATAGATTTAATTGTGACGGCATAGCAAAATGGCGCAAAATGTCAAAAAATAACATCGAAACTCGGAATCTGCATGGACAGATGACCTGAAATGACCCTAAAGAGAATATAATAGGGAGAGCGGTAGGGTTCAATATCTTTACGCCAAGAAACATTCACAAAAACGCCGTCTTAAACTTTTGGCCACAACAGTAATACCCTTTTCGCATGCCTCCTTGTAAACATTTAATGCTAATGTTTTTGCAATATGTCTCACACCAGGATTCTTCTCATTACCTGTGAATATGCTTAAAGTGCTTATGGGACCAAATCATGAAAATATTGAATTGCTCCTACTTCTGAAAATCGTAATGTGGTAGACAATATTCAAAAATCAGAACTGGAATATGTGCCTCCAAGGCGCTGTAATTAGCTTTCAAAGTTGCGTGATTTATGAGTTTGTGTGCAACAAACTTTTGACCTTGTGACGTCATAAGTAGTACCCATCAGAATCGCCGATACGTAAATCATAGCAAATGTTCAGTGATCACATACCACGTAAGGTAGTGAAAGGAAAAGCCTTATGATAGGAAATGATGCGTGGATGGTGGATCAATTGGTGAAAGGTGTTGAAATAGCCAACATACACCCGATGACCCAATTCATGATTTTCCTCATCAAGAGAAAGAACCAAGTAGAAATATGTAGTGGTATGTTTTGTTCATAGGCCACACTGAAGAATATGACAGCCACACATAGGGAGTTGCTTTTGGAAATCATCTTCCGGCGGGGGAATTAGTTATGTGTGCTTGCTTAATGCTGCTGTGTATGCACGCATGCATGTGTAGTACGTGCTTTTGCAATGATTGCACGCCTGCATGGCTTGTAACTCATGTTTTCACTGGCAATATCTCGTCGAAACTGCCATACTCCTCCCGGAAGTATGGGCCTAAAAGGGACTCTTTTTTGTAGTATTAGGCCCTTGCAGGAAAGACATAGGCAGAGACAACTACAATCATAACTACAAGACATTGATAGAGAGACATTGTATACGAGTGGCAACATCACAAATTTAAAGGGGTCTGGTCACATATATTATGAGTAACCAACACATAAGATTTCGTTTACATTACCAAGCGATCACACTTTGAAGAGTCATGTTTCACAATTGACAAGCATTTGCGAGAATATCTTAACCGTCTGCAAAAAAAATGTGGGAACTTGGCTATAAGCTGTCGTCCATCACTCGGTTTTTCCTTCCTGTAGCATTGTTGGTAGCCTTGGAATGAAGGCAATGTTAAAACACGATCGATGCTGTACCAGCAAATAGCTCTATATTTACACATCTTGACAGTACAATGGAGTACTATATTTTAACAGGTTGCTAAATATCTTTCATATTTGAATGTACTCTGCACTATACCTTTAGTACCATTTGTCTCATTCCGCACTAAATATTGCATTTAGTTAAAAACCTGTGTAACTATCAATTGAAATAAAATGCAAATTACACTCATCAGCCATCGACGATGATTAGTGTCTTGAACCTTGCTTCAATTATAGCAACGAGAATATATTATCTATGCCTTCTTCACAATATTAGGCCCATGCTGCTACACCTGGAACAGTATGGGGCTCGTCCCGGTACGGCGTATTTCCTTCGTTGAACATCGACTATTCATCACTAATGCTCGGATTGGACTTATCAGATGATATTGTAAAGGATAACTGAGTGTATAACCAAGTAGACGTAGAAATGTTGCCGAATACTGAATGAAATTCAGTGCAACGTACATTAAATCTTCATTTATCATCAACAGTTAACAGTGTGTTGTCAGTGGTTTCAGTAGATGCGTAGTACTAATGATGTCATACGAAAGCTAAAATTTTCACATCGGATATATTAATTTACCCAAAGAATTAAGTCACTTTAATTGACAAAAGCATAAGCAAATGGTACCAAAATGACAAGGAAGAATGAAATTTTTCCAAAATTTAGTTACATAAGCACTCTAAGACAACAAGACTTTCAATGGCACCAACTGTACTGTTTTAGCTATCTGATGCAATGATCTTGTCATATAGCATTTGGACATCTATATAAAGTTGATCTTCATTCTTGAGCTATACTATGTAAAGTCAGAAACAGATGCAGCTTATTTGACTTTTCTTAGTTTCTTAGTTCAACAAGCTTTCTATTGATGGAGCAGAATAGACTTACAGAGTGATTCCTTAGCAAAACTTGGATGAGACTAGGCTCCAATAAACTATTGTCTGTTTCTGGGCAGTACATTATTATTGACCTACCTTGAACGTCATCAGTGTTTTCAAAATATTAATTCAGGGCATAAAACACAACAGTATCATCCTCAGCATGGAAACAGGAGTAGCCTTAAACGGTAAGTGACATATTGCCAAAATAATCAATGATGTACACTGCATGCATCCCACAGTTACCATCATTGACCACCTGAGTAAAGTTATGGGGTAGATTTAGTGTCGATAGAAAATCTGGTTTCTCACAAAATAATACTTATGACTTATGCAATAGACTTATGCAATTATTATATTTTATCTGCCATAATCCCGATTTAGCTATCTGGTTTTGTATGATTTTATAAGCTTATTGTCATCAATTTGCATACCATTGTATAACAGTGGTGAAATGGGAGTGGATGTGCATCCTTTACTGTGATATGTCCTGCGATCAAAAGCCCGAAGTAATGTAAAGTGCCTGTTCTTATTTGCATATACACTAACAATGGGTAGGACTATCATTTTTACCATGAGCAAGGCCACTTCCTTTCGTGTACATGTTGGTATATCCAAGTTATGAAAATCAAACTGGCAGTCTCAAATCACACATGAAATACATTTATCACCACTGCAGTATGCCTCAAGCTTCTCTCGATCAAGGCATGCTGCGTTAAAATTGATGAATAACCATAAAATAATGTCATATTTTCTCGAAATATGCAAACGTTTGCCATTTTTCTTACGAAGTTGAGGTGGGATGCAATTCTCTGATAATGTTGCATGCATACCAGTTGATTGCAACAAAAGTAAAGAAATAGTTTCAACCTGGACCTTGGATGTTTCAGCCTTTGGAGCTGAGGAATTATCAGAAAGTTTAGGATTTTCAAGATACTAACAATTTTTTTGGGTTACCTTCACTGCTAAAAACTTTTCAAGACTTTCCCTGCCAGATTCTCTAGCGTTGACCTGATCAGGATTTAAAATAACAGAGTCAGAATGCAAAGACACTGTATTGGTTCAATGGGCTCTTCCAGGCTATGCTGTGTAATCTTCTTGAAACTTTGTGCATGTGCGCCAGAGGCACGCAATCAAGATATTTAACTAATTCTAAATTCATGCTTTCCTGGCTGTTGCAATTGAATTGAATTCATCTCTCAAATTCTTATGACACCTCTTCCTCTCCTGCATCAACGATGATTTATTCAAAACACTCTGGACTATTCTAAGTTTAAAACAGTTTTCAGCGCTGTTGTTGAACATAGATTGTAGATTTTTATCATTTGGTCTGCAATGCCCAGGACTTGAACACTTCTGGAAAACCCACAGATTTTGCATTGCTTAAAGCTCCATAGGTCTCAGTTGTGCTATTTCTAGGAGGTTGTATACTACAGCAGGACCATAGTTAATTCCTCCAGTGGTAGACTGAAGAGGAGCAAGGATCTTTGTGAAAGGCATGTCTAGATCAAAGTCCCATAGTTCTGTGCCTTCAAAAGTCCTAATACAGTACGTCCGTAATAAAACAAGTAGTCTGATACTATTTTCAAAGATGGATTGTACTTAAAGTATCATCAAAAGACTGAATAAGTCCCTTGGTCTCAGTACTATGTAGTGATATATATGGAGAATTATCTCTATATGGCAAATGAGCTATACAAAGTTCAGTTAAACCAGATATGATACCAAGGTAAGAGGAATCATTTGAAGTATCAAAGTCCTTCATTAACAGCAGATACTTGACTTTTGGCCAGCTGTAATCATCCACATTTGAAACAGCATGGTCTCTATATGAAGTTCCTCATACCTTTTGCATATTTTTTATGGGCATTTGCAAGTTTATGCAAGGGATTCAAAAAAAAAATTGAATTCCAGCTACATGTCTTTGTAAAAGAGTAACGAAGGCTCTTCAAATGGGCTCAGACCTGCTGATCGGCACCAAAGACAACAACTCCACCTGTAGGGGGTAGTCAATCCAGCCAGAAGGTCTGTCAAGCACTTGAACTAAACATGTGTTCCACAGAAATTAAAACTTCTCAATGCATAGTATGGCCTTACCATCTATGGCTGGCAATATGGGATGGTTTTCAGGGTAAAAACTTACAAGTTCTCCCAAGCATTCTTCTTTTTCTTCTGCTGTAACTGTGGTGAGGATTAATGATCTTATTGCCAAGTCATTCAATCTTCTTTGAATATGTGGCAAACTCTTTTTTCAAGTTCTTTAGGAATATGTATTCAGAGAAAGTGACAAATGATTCAAAACTTCTTAAGGGTGCTAATTAGGGACATAAAGGACCCCACCTGGTTGTGTACTGTAGCCATTATAGTGTAATTTTGGAGGATGACTTTTGCTTAACAATTTGCATTATTGATAGCATTAACTAAGCATAAGCGCAACTCAATGCGTTGCAGGCATTCATCGCAATATTTAATAATTAATTCATTGTCACCGAGAGGCATGGATTTTTTTTATTAGATCAGTGCGGTCTTTGGGTTTTCCAAGTTGTAAATATATTGAGGCAACATTGACAGCAATGCACTGCATAATTTCCTGAATGAGGGAGGTTCAACAGTCTGACAAAAGGGACTTCTCGTATGAACCACACCTATTTAACGTGTTAATGCATCAATGAGTATACTATTTGCTTTTATGAGATAACCTCGTTTTCTCGTAAGTTTACCAAGTAATTTTTGAACCAGTATTGAATCTAGCATAAAATATTGTCCCTCTTTTATGAGCTGAATGGTACTCTCCATCAGCTTGGTTGGTGCAAATATTTCATTGCGGTGGTCCTTCAGCTTATTTACTGCATTGATAATTACTCGATGAAGATTTAAAACACAGTTATCAGCTGAGGCGTGGGTCCCACTTTTTCCAAAGGAATGAAACCCCATTTAACACAAGTATGGTGGTGGCAAAGTATCGTCTCCTCTCAGATTTGTCTCTATCAGAGCTTCATTAAGATACCTTGATGCAAAGAGCAAAGACTTGCATGCAACAGTAGGGATGTAGCAAATGCTGTTTAAACCATAATCATCTGCAGTCATGTATAACAGCTTTTTGAGACCTTGAATATTAGAACAGCTAAGGTTTTCCATATGCAAATACATAGATGTTAAAATTGGCAATAATTTCCCACTAGATATGACATCCTCCTCTATTTTGAAATTCCTGATATCAGCATTATCTTGGATTGTAAGGTAATGCAAAAGCAATATTGTCACAATTCAGCACTCCTCTCTGGTTTGCACATTTTTCTAAAGACTCCTGTAGAAAGTTGTTATGAAGTATATTTTCATGGCTGCATATTTTGAAGCTCTGTGTGTCTATGTCGTGACTAGCAGCCTTCTCATATAGATCAATGACTGAGATTAAATTTGGCCCGTACTCCAATCATGATGTCATGAAATTGGAGAGCCTTTCAGCATTATAAATTGAAGTGGTTTTTGTCATTGTTTCTAAATCATCACATTCTATCCAGGATGGAAGCTGAATGATGTATATTGCATTAAATATTTCGTACCAACGGAGTTCCACAATAGCCTAGCATATTTGCAATCTTTTAAATTGTTCTCATATGATAATGAACTACCACTTCTACTCAAACAACCGATCAATGCTTTGCCGTAAGTTAGAGAAGCTTTATTTAAAATTGTTCTATCGAATGGTGTTACTACTTGACAATGAAGCATGTTTTTGCCGAGTGGAAGTAATGGCAAGACATCTGAAAAGTGTTTGCTTCACATTCGTTATACACCCAGTTATATCTGCCGTTTTTCCAGGTAAAGTTAGGTAAAGAATATCAGAAGCAACAGGAAAACTGGTTGCTTCAACTGCAACCCTGATGCTTGTCAGCTGATATCTGTTGTCCATTGCATTTTAACATAAGAAGTTCTAGGACAGTTTTTGAATGCATGGATTTGAGATTTGCTTCAGTTTCAACTTGAATGTGTACCACTCCCTCCAGTGACTATCACAAATAACCATGTCAAAAATATTCCCAACATTGCCTAGTCTGTGATATACCAAAAGAGATTTTATATTTTCCCAATCAACAATCTGCTCTCCGCCTCTTGCCTTCTTCCTTGCCAATGGCTTCTGATTAACCTTTTTCCAACAATCTGCAACAACACCTGTTTTGTACGAAGATACTGGGTCACTAGATGGTATAAAAGAAACTTCCAATTTTTGGCAGGAAGTGATATTGCTGTTGATAAAAATTTAGCTTCCTTTGGGTCTGATGACAAAGGTGTCAATACTCTGCTCATGTTAATAACGAATGGCCTATGTACACTGACTGGGGTACTTCCAGGAGTGAGCAGGGAGGCTCTGCAGCTAATACATTACCAAATTTAGCCCTCTCAACACTGGCATCTAGTAATGTTGGAAAGATTGACAGTTCTGATGATTGAGGATTTTCATGAGCATTGCAAATGCTGTATCAGAGTCGTTAGGATGCTTCGGACTAGTATGATTTTTTCATTCGTGACATAGTATAATCATGCCAGGCAAAGTAGCACAAGTTACAATGATAATGGCTGATGTCTTTGTTCCTAAAGTTGCAGCTTTCATTTTTGCAGTACCTCCCATCCACATTGCTTTTAGTAAAAGGTTTAAAAAAGTCATGCACTGGTAAACGTGCCATGTCAATTCCTCAGATGCAGTTATGACAGAAACCTATCTAATCTCCAAACTAATCTAGAAGTGAATTGGCCTAGACAAAACGAGTATCAATTTTCAAGTCCCCGTGTGCTTTATTCTCGTCTGGCATGGGGCGCCAACTTCATCTATGCCTTACCCGACTATCCTTACAAAACATCAAAGAACTGTGAAGAAACGAATACATTGCTCTGAGAAGAAGCTTCTAACCAACACTGGTACAACTGCATCCTAGGAATTAGAATGGCAAGAGAATCTAACAAAATAAGAATGGTGAATTTGCGGAAAAACCAATTTCTACTGCGCATGCTCAGGTCATGAACACAACTTGAATGGATCGCAACTTTGAAGATCACACAAAAGAAAATAAAATCTTAAATATATCTTAAATACAAAAATAAATCCACTTCTCATCTCATATCCTCAGCATATCTTCCGTTTTTGTGGTGTTAGGGCTTCACGTATTTATTCTCATCCGCCCAGAAAGGTTGGCCAATTCTTGTTGTTCCTCTAGGGTCAGCTTTTCTGCATCATCCGATGTGATCATTACGTTGGTAACATCAGTATAGATACTAGCTTGCAAGAGTTTCAACCATTTCTCCAAGTTGTTCTGATGTATGATAAATAGGAGAGGTCTTAAGCAGGAGCCTTGTTGTATATCACATGCTACCTCATATGTCCTTTATCTTTTTCAATTTGCAGCACATACTTGCATACTATGATCTAGTCAGTTTTTAGCGGTGTCTTGTATACCTTATCTACTTCAAGTTTCAGCTAATAGTTTATGATCGACCGTATCAAACACCTTCCTAAGGACTGAAACCAGTTCTTAGTGTTGTCCTGTATACTATGCCTACTTTGACGTTTCAACTAGTGTTGTGTGATTGATTGTATTAGACACCTTCCTTAGGTTAAGAAATATAGAAAGGTTCATTTTTGTTGATGTTTTCATACCAGTCATCAACGCTGCATATTAATGACGTTATTGTGGAGTATAGTTTTCGAAAATCTGACTGATTCTTGGTAATTACATTATTTCCAAAAAGAAACTAAAATATCTGGTAGTGTACCATCCTCTCTGGCATTCTAGAAAACATTGAAACTGTAACTATTTACATCTCTTTCTACTCTCATAAGCTTTGGAAATCTGGAAATGCTCTGTTTTGTAAAGATTAATTTCTTCGATAGAGGTGTTGATACAAGGTCACCAACATCTTTGGCAATGATTGTTGGAATTTTATCAGGACCAGCTGCTTTTAGATGTTTGATTGCATTCAATATAGAACTGCTATCGACAGTGAGAAATTTCATTTCATTCCGTACTGGCTTAGTGTTCTGCAGACAGTTATTGCCAGGTCTACAAATAATTTTCCTGGACAAGTTTGAAGCAGCCAAAGTTAAGTGTTGGCTTAAAGCCTGCAGGAATAAATTGTCCATTGGAGCAAATAAAACAAAAATGATTTTGCCTCTTCCATATGTTGTGGCCTGTCTGCATGATGCACCGCTTGCACCTTTCTGGGTCTTGTCTTAGGCCTTCTGTTTTTGAATCCCTAGAAAAGGATTTCTGATAAGGCTAGTACGCAATCTTCGGACTTACTGTTAGTCCAGCATATTGCAAGGCAGTAAGGACATGTTCCGATGAGATGGCGTGCCTTCGAAAGTCAGTATCTGCAATTACAATATATTCAATTACATATACCTTTAAGTCTTTTATTTAGCTGTTTAAGTTCTCATGGTGAGACGTTTATACGGCATTAGACGAATGCCTGCTCGAAAAACAGTTAGTGGGCGAGATTCACATTCAAGTTCAAGCTGTTAAAATAAAGCTTTGAGGTAAAGCTTACTAAAAATAAATTTGCCATTAAACATGGGCAGGACATCTATGCTGGGTGCAGGTAGGTGCGGATTTAGGAGAGTTTGTTTTAGGCCTCGTAAATCTACTAGTGATTCTGATGCTCCCATTTGACTTTAGCACAAGAACTGGGTTGGCGATCTAGGTTACTGGCCCTGAGTGCTGTTCAATAACATCAACATCTATCATGTCATGAATGAGTTTATTAAAATGTGCTTGAAGATGATAAGAGAAATGTCTTGGTGGCTAAATTATAGGCGTAGCATAAGGTTTTAGGTAAAAGTGTACTGGATCGGCCTGTAGTTTCCCAAGGCCTGATAAAACACATTCATCTTGATAAAATATTGGCAGCAGATGGATTTATTTTTTCGCTAGGTTGTCAAAGTCCTTGTTAGCCCTTGAGTTATGACTGGTGTGCTGAGAGACAGTATTGACATTGCTTGTATAGTAATTGCCTAGTGACTCAGCTAGTGCACATGAAATCAAGTTGCATTGTTGGCCGTGGAGATTCCTGTCGTCATTTACTATCCATGTAGCTTTAAAGTTGTACTGTGCTATGTTGTATCTAATGTGATTTGCCTCTTGGGTTTTATATGGAACAGCCCTTGGGTTTTATGATGGAAAAGCCCTTGGGCTCTGTGATAGGGCTGCAAGGTGACTGGGGTATGAAACATTCTTCTGATACTGAGGTCATTGTAGATATTCACCTCTGCTACATGGTCAAGAACTGCCTGAATGTTTGAGCTTGTTTTTCCGGTAAAAGCGCACACCTTTCAACATGTTGACAGATTGTATTGATAAAATCATCGATTTTTTCACCACTAGACTGAAGTCGTAATGTAGAATTGGTAATGTAGAAGCACTAATATAGCGATCATGAAGCTTTTTTATCATGATATTAAAATCAGGCGCTTTTAGTTCAGTCATATTCTAATTATACTCCGCTTTAAGATCAGTTTATAATTGTTCACCTGAAAGACAGACATTCGAGATACCTTTGTCTGGTGATCTTTCCGCTCTACTCCTGTTCCTTCAGCTTTAAGGTCACCTATCAAAGCCACTTCATATCACATTTCCAAGGCTTGGATAAAATCCGTGAAAGTTTGCAGCACTTTTCCAGTATTTTCAGCAGGATCAAAGCTGGAAGTTCCAGTCGATGACGTAGCTCATCTTGAAGAGCTTAATTTACTGTGTCTACTCATTCAGACATGAGATACAACCCTTTGCAATTGCATAATGAACTCTCACAAAAGTTAGTTATATGTCATTTATGTGATATGCAGGCCCTCTGAACAGCTGACCTTCTGCAAGGTCTGAACAACTTTTGCAACAATGCTACAATTAAATCTTTGAAAATACTGGAAACAGCAGATTTGCCCTTGTCTACATGAAGTCTTGATAAAAAAGAACTGAACATTTTCTTTGCTCCTTTTTTGCATGTGTATGGCATGGAGACTTCTTTCGTTGATTCAAGTTGTATGCCAGAAATCATTTTTTTAGTCAATGGTTTGATTCCAAGCTTGAACAACCTAAATATATATGTGAGTATATCCCTCCCTTTCCGCCCTTCGAAGGCCTGAGAGCCATACTATTGAATCAAATCTTCATCTGAGAGATGCCATTTTGGTCATTCTAGAGGGTAAAATCTGAAAATTTTCTCCCATGTCGCACCCAGTCATGATGGGTAATCTGTATCACTAAATTCAGCCTTCACAGGTATAAGCTTGTGATGCCGATTTAACGTGCCCTTCATCAGTATTTTCACAGATAGAAAAAGACACCGTGTGGTTTCGCTTTAACTTTTAAAATCACTTTCAATCCTTTTCTTACAACAACGTGCTTGCTTAACTAACGTTATCTTTTTTGCTATCCAATCGATATTGGACAGGGGTGTGTCTAACTGACACAGGATACTAGTGTTGACAATAAAATAAAAAGAAATTCAATATTGCAGTCATTCCAGTATAAGGGCTACACAGTCATTCCATTATAAGGGCTACACGCTTCCCCCCTTAAGAAATATCCTCCGTGACATTTATGTTACATCTTGTGACATGACTTCACAAGTTCCTTCGATTTCTTCCTTTATAGCTACATTCATTTCACGGTGGCCACGAAAAATGCTTCACGGAACAGATCCTTTGCTCCGATCACTGTACTATAAACACTGTAAATCGACTATCTTATTAACATCTGGGTCATCTTCTATAGCTCCTCGTCGTTAACATATCGTTTCTCGCGTATCAGCGTTATGATTGTGATCAATCACAGTTTAAAGTAAATTATCATACCAATTCTGGAAATGTAGAATAACTGCTTGATAGTTTCATGTTAATAAGCGATAAAGTACTTTGAGATCTCTGTTTTAGCATAAGCGATATTCATTAAGTGAGGTCTCTCTCCTAACACAACAATATTTCAAAGTAAAAAACTGTAAATCATTACGGGTAAAAGGTCTTTTCCTGGTTCTTGCCAAAGATCAATACGAATAGAATGGTGCCTGGACAAAAGGTTGGAAAAATGTTATGTTAGGCATAGTTGGACCTGGCAACGTAAATGGTGGTACAAATGGCATGTTTGATGGTACCGGTTGAACGAAATGACAAAATCTCACTGGATTGACGTTACAGGACGAGATTATGGGTGGGTGCGTTGTTGGGTCCCCGAGACGATCATATGTTAACATATCTGGTGGTAATCGCTGTCGTTGTGGGCGAGTTCTTACACTGACTTCAGGTTTAGAGCTGGCGTCTACAAACGATTCATTGGTAAGTTCTGGTTGAGCAGGCTCAAGCTCAAGCTCCGGTTCTACTACTGACCCTGATGTCTCTTCAATTCCAACTCCATATGTGCTATCCTTGGTAGGTGTGTTGAGTTGTGAACCTTGCGAGCGTGTTCCACTATTTTGCTTCCTATTGGTGACATGAACTGGAAAATGCCATGAAAAGTCGTCATCTTCACTACTAGAACTATCAACATTCTCGTGTGACGGGGTAGCTTGTTTCTTTATCTGATATCTTTTTTTTGTTGTTCTCTTTGAAGAGGTAATTGGCTGGCTTGGGTCTGCCATGGTTAGTTTTGTTTCTGTTACCGGGAGGAAGTCACAGGGTAACAGCATGTTACGATGTAATACTCTTGTTCTTCCATTTTCACTCTCTGGAGCTACTTCATATACTGGACTGTCTCCATGCTGTTTTGTCACATGATAAATAATTTTCTCCCAAAATGAACAAAGTTTTCCTGGTCCTCCACGTTCACTCATTCCGTACAAGTACCCGGTCCCCTACTAATAGGTTTGTAAATGTTGCTTTCTTATCATGTTGAATGCGTCCATGAGCAGTAGACTTATTTGCATTCTCGGTAGCTAACCGATACGCCTCTTGCATAGCACTTTTCCATCTTTTAACAAATTCGAGATAATTTGCTTCTTCTTTTGTTCGTTCAATGTTGAAGATTAGATCGATTGGGAGGCGTGGTGATCTGCCGAAGAGTAGGTAAAATGGTGAATATCCTGTTGCTTCATTCTTTGTACAGTTATACGCATGAACCATTTTGTTTACGTAGTTACTCCATTGACTTTTCTTGTCCTCTGATAATGTACGAAGCATACTCAACAGTGTCCTGTTAAAGCGCTCAACTTGGCCATTCCCCTCCGGATGATATGGTGTTGTCCGGGAATGTACTATACCGCATAGTTTCTCTAACTGTTTGAACAGGTTGTTCTCAAATTCAGCTCCCTGGTCATGGTGAATTCGGGTGGGGAATCCGTAACGCAAAATAAAGTCATTGTAAATCTTCTTGGCTGCAGTGCTTCCTGACTTATTGGGCGTTGGGTATGCTTGGGCGAACCTGGTAAAGTGATCCATCACCACTAAGATATATTCACATCCTCCTGATGATTTTTCAAGGTGCATATAATCGATTGAAATCAGTTCAAATGGCATTGTTGTAACTATGCTTTTCAGTGGTGTCCTTAGGAGTTTTTGCGGCTTTCTTTGCTTTAAACAATCACACACTTTCGTGACGTGATGTGTGATGTCATCTATCATTCTAGGCCAATAGAAACGTTCTCTAGCTAACTGAATTACCCTTTCACTTCCGAGGTGACCCATCTCCACTGTCAAGATATAAGTTTTTCCACTCGCGCATTAGTAGCTTTACGTTATGTGTCTCATACGTCCTCTCCGCCTTTGAAGGAAATCTTCCACGACGTTTATACTCCATGACTGTATGTATGGTCGCATCACTTGTTTGTGCTGCTCTGAAATCGTTGGGACTGATTTGATTGAAATTCAATGACTGAATCTGATTTAAATCATATTCCAACAAATTTACGTCAGTTGTTAATGCTGAAATCCATGTAGACTCTGGCTCTGGTGTTGTTATTGATATGTTTGTGACATTCTGAATAATATTTGGTGTTGTGGTCTCAGTACAATCTGCCATAATTTTCTCAATCGGAATGCGAGACAGCGCATCAGCATCTATGTTTGCCTTTTCCTGGTCTATATTTGATAACGAACTTGAAGTCAGCAAGTTCTGCAACCCAGCGATGTGTTGTTGCATTCAGTTTTGCAGTGGTGAGCACGTATGTAAGGGGGTTATTATCAGTATATACGGTAAAGGAATTGCATAGTAGAGATAGTCCCTGAAATGTTCACAGATCGCCCACTTAAGGGCCAGAAATTCTAGCTTACCAGAATGGAGATGGTAGTTACGCTCAGCCTTGTTTAATGTCCGTGAGCCATACCCAATGACTCTCATTATCCCATCATGTTTCTGGTACAGTACGGCACCAAGCCCTTGCTCTGATGCGTCAGTATGCAAGAAAAAGGGTTTTGTGTAATCGGGGTATGCAAGAATGGGTGGTGTGGTAAGGTATGTGAGTAAACTTTCAAGAGCTGCTTGGTGTGATGCATTCCATGAGATTGGTGTCTTGGAGGAAAGTTGTCCTCTTTGGTTGGTCACCTTTGTTTCTTGTATCTTTGGGGCATTCAACAATTGAAACAGTGGTCTGGCTATGCGTGCAAAATCTTGGATGTACCGTCTAAAGTAACCTAACAATCCTAGTAACTTTCGGACATCACCAACTGTTTTTGGCACATTCCTTGCGATTGACTTTACTGACTCGATTCCTGCGGGGTCTAAACGATATCCATCAGCTGACACAATCCTTCCTAGACAACTAACCTCACGCGTAAAAAGTTTACATTTCTTTGGTTTAAGTTTAACACCATGCTCTTGAAGTTTCCGGAAGACTTTCCGCAAGTGATCAAGATGCTCTTCGAAAGTCTTTGAAAAGCAAATTACATCATCTAAATATGGCATGCAGATAGTGTCTCTCAATTCACCAAGACATCGCTCCATGAACCTCTGGTATTCTCCTGGTGCATTCTTTAACCCGAATGGTATACGTACCCACTCATATAGCCCCCATGGTGTTATAAAGGCTGTCAGATGTGGTGATGACTGATCCATATATCCCTGGTGGTAGGCTTTCCCTTGGCCCAGCATACTAAACCAAGAGTTACCACCTAAATTGTCAAGGGTTGTCTGTACGCGTGGTAAGGGGTGACGATCAGTAACTGTTCTTTTATTCAATTCACGAAAGTCAACACACAGTCGTAGATCACCATCTTTTTATCAAACGCAAACAACTGGACTGGAATAAGCTGAACGAGACTCCTTGATCCAGCCTTTATTGAGCAGATCCTCAATATGTTGTTTAACCTCCGGAAACAACGGTCGGGGGATGGTATTATACGACTTCTGGACTGGTTTTGGATCATCGAGAGTTAGGTTTAGCTTCAAGTCGTCAATACTACCAATATCGTTTTCACAGTTGCTAAAAGTCTCAGCTTCTTCTATCAGCATTTGGGTTGCACTGCTACGTTGTATGGGTGTCAAACTACTTAAATCAAATTTGCTCAGATCTAAATTACCGCTTATCAAACTTGCCTGCTTTGTATTATTTTGCGAATTCACTGAAACAGTATGTACTTTCGTTGGATCTTCTTTAGTATCACGGTACTTAACTTCAAGTGGCGTTACGGACTTCACAAGTTGTAACGTGCCTAACGTGGTTCGACCTTTCAACAATATGTCGTGTTTTGATGGGTTATTGATTTGGATCGACACATGTGGAGACTTTCCTTTTGGTAAAACAAGTAATGTCTGAGTAAGCTCAAGATCACTGGACATTGAAGTTGATAAGTCCGGTTCAAACAGTACAGGGATCTTACTTTTTGTTATTCCAACATTTGCACGACAGCGGATGGTGACTGTGCCGCCTTTTGGAATAATTTGGGGGTTTTTGCTTGTCCTTACAGCACACAAGTTGTCATTATTAATGGCATTTTCATATACAAAATCAATGAAAGCGGGAATGTTGTCTGTACTAGCTTCATGAAATGTTGCAATCACACTCTTCATGAGGCTTGTATTTGCTGTATTTGTGCAATCTGCAGAATTACTTTTTATTGCTTCTTCAATTACGTTATAGCCAATGATTGGGTTGTCAAGATTAGATGATGTAACAAGAAACGGAACGCTGATATTAACATGAGCGTCATCAGAAGCCATGGCAAAGTTTATTGCTACCCATCCTACATATGGGATGGTTGTCCCATTAGCTGCCTTAAGATCTAGCCCTGCATCCAAAATCTCCAAGATATTCCGCAAGTTGGCCTTAGGGAGGTTCTTTTCTAACCAACACTGTGAAACAATTGAAACCTGTGCACCAGTATCAAACAGAGCTTCAGTTTGCCTTCCATTCATTTCACAAGATATCAAACAGCGCTTCCCAACTAATTTGGCAATTTTGGAAGTTTGTTTTGGGGTGAGGTGACTCACAAAGCTACTTTCATCTACGAACTGAGCTAGTGAAACAGAGTTTTGACGTAAAAGTTCTTTGATTGACAGACAAAGAGTTTTATGCTTGTTCCAATGCAACCTTTGGCATCGTTTTGAACAATATTTCACAGAAAAACAACTACTACACATCTGAAAAGTTTCTTTCGAATAAGACATCTCACTGCAATAAGCACAATGGGACACTTGCTTATTATCGGCTACTCCCTGTCCCTCCTTGGGGGCAGCCGTCTCCCGTTTCCCTGCTTGATTTGATTCTGTTGGCAGCAACCACGAGCGAAATGATTTGGATCCCCACATTTAAAACAATGGTTACACCTATCTCCCCAGCCGTTTTCTTGACACGAAGCACAACCACGGCACTGATTTACCCTGATATTGGAACCACATTGGCTTGAAGTAGTGTTTCGTGCCATGGTTTCTTTTATTGCAGCTAGGTCTGCCTGCACAGCTTCAAGAGCTGCCCACATTTTACCCTTTTGTGGTTCGACTTTTTCTCTTTTAGGGGCTTCAGATTCATGAAGTTCTGGTTCTGGTACCACGCTAATTCTTGCTGTGTTTTTGGCAGAACCAAACTTTTTGTTGTGTTCCATTTCTATGGCAACAGCTTTTGACATTTCTTCAATCAAAACTTCATCTGAGACAGATTTTTGTTTCACTAACGGGCGAATTTTGGTTCTAATTGATTCATTTTTTAGACCTGTTTCCAATGCATGAAGAAATAGACCCTGGGCCATATCACGGGTGTATTCAATTGTGGCACCTGATTCTTTGCTGCTAAACAGAATTTTTTGGCGAATTTCCAAACAGCGAATTAGAAAGGTTTGGGGATCTTCCTTTGGGCCTTGAGAAATTGTAGCTAATTCTTGGTATAGTTCTGTGGCAGTTTTCTCCATGAAATGGGAACGAATAATTTTTCGAATTTTCGGTAGAGTTAATGGTGAGGCCGTTTCTAAATAGCTTCTTAATTGTATGCCAGGAGAAATCGCTCTGACAACTGCCTCCACAATCTCCGACTCGTTGTAACCCCTTGCAAGTCCATTTTCAACCTGCCTAATCAAACTTACAAAAGACAATTTTTCCTTCTGACCTGGCATGCCAATTTGGCCAGAGATTTTAAAATCTCTTTGGAAAGCATTTGAAATATCAAAATTAGTTTTCATAGCAGAAGAAGTAGTATCTCTCATACCTTGACTTTCTTGCGCGCGCTCTAATTTTGCTCTTGCCTGGTCAAGCAGTTCTTTCTGTTTCTGCATCATTCGCTCAAAACTTTTCTGCATGTCTTCAAACTCCTTTTGTGCCTGTGCTAACCCCAGGCTTTGATGATCTTCAACTTCTTCAACAGTTTCTTCCTCTCCATCCTCTACGTCATCTGAGAGTAACGGTTTTTTCAACTCGCCTTTCACTATTGCAAACCATTGTGCATCCATTTTCTGAGCCAAATTATTTCGAATAGCCTTGACTAGTCTTGCTCTTGTTTTCCCTTCGTACGATTCTTTTTCCATTCCTAACTTATGCGCAAGTCTCTGGAGGTCTTCCGTTGTCGAGAGTAAAACCAATTCATCTGCTTCTAATTCAAGCTCCTCTAAGTTCGGACTATTAGGCCGCGACATTCTGATTTCTGCACGTAAACAATCGATCAGACAGTACTTTCAAATCCGCAATATGTCCGCTGAATTCTGTATTAACGAAATGTCTCTCCCATCTGGGGTGCCAGATTTAACGTGCCCTTCATCAGTATTTTCACAGATAGAAAAAGACACGGTGTGGTTTCGCTTTAACTTTTAAAATCACTTTCAATCCTTTTCTTACAACAACGTGCTTGCTTAACTAACGTTATCTTTTTTGCTATCCAATCGATATTGGACAGGGGTGTGTCTAACTGACACAGGATACTAGTGTTGACAATAAAATAAAAAGAAATTCAATATTGCAGTCGTTCCAGTATAAGGGCTACACAGTCATTCCATTATAAGGGCTACACCGACCCTGAAAGGTGTTCTTGTCGGTAAAGTGGTAGTAATCATGTGCAATTAGTGAGAATCGCATTTGCCGTAATAGGCGATAAAACTTTGAATGATAAAGGGACTGTGCACATTGATTAGGAAGATCTGCATTTTGATATGTAGATTTGCCTATGTAATCTTCTTCTGTTGCTTGATGATATAATACATTAGCTCAGTTTTCCTAAGCCTGGAGACGTTTTCTAAGTATTAGCTTGTATGCTCCTACCTATTTACTTGCATCTCCCCTCAGGTAAGAGGGGGAACGTTGTTGTCCCAGAAGGGCCAAGGGAAGAATATACTTCTTCCAGAGAAATGTCATGGGAATTCAGTACTTTCTAAATAATGTTTTCGTAAGCTATATGTTCGTGTTATTAGTTGTGAAAAACGGATAATGTAAAACGTGATTAGATCCAGTTGCATTTTCTCTAACATTCTGATTATCTGGAGTTTTTGCACCACGGGGCTGATTTTTAATCCATTTGTTCGAGATGAGATGAATGTGCTATAACATGTGCATTTTAAACCTGGGTATGAAAAGCTCACGGTCACTTTCAGGTCCGGGCAGAATACGCTCCGACTTATTTTCATGGCAGTAGGAAGAATGACGGCTAAATGCTAACTTGCAGCTTGAAGTTTTAATGTAACCTCGATGCTAGCAAAATTGAAGAAGATATCCGCTTTCAGGAATCACCAACTGCTCATTGTGCATGTACCAACAACGCTTCAACCCCGTGGTTTAAATGAGTTTGCGATTGTACGAGATTTCAATCAGCGCCTTGAAGACTCCACCTCGGTAAGCTCAAGGTGGGTGTTATATCATACCCAGGGTTGAGATTTTTCCATATAATAGACAATTGAAACCAATAAAGTATGATGAGGAATGGAGCTCCGCCTCAGTCGGATAGGTTGAAATTCAGCACTCGGGATGAAATATCCCTTGTAGTCAGGCCTTAAAACGATCGTTGATATCATTTTCCCGATGACCAGCTTTATTTGTGACTGGTTATGGAGACTAGACAGGGCCTTTACCTTTTTATGGCTTTGATAGTAGCGCTAACATTTTATTTCCTATTTGGTGTCTTCATCCTTTTCGAAATCTTCATACATTGTTGTTGGATGAATATTATGGAGTATATCTGAATCATATCTAATTAACTCTACGGAAATATTGTCACATTTTGCTTATCAATTACTGTTTGTTTTCTGTTGCGTTTCACTGTTACGGTTTTGTGGATCTCTATTGAAGAGCTCTAAGAAGTTGATTTTTTCTTCTTTAAGTTGAGCTTCAAACTTTTTTTCATAAAATTTTATAAATGTCTTGTGGGTTGACTATATGTTTTCTAATTTCATCATGTATGTAGGGTTTTTCTTATTATCTCCTTGATATTTGTTTTAGGCATTTTTCTGAGTCTTTCAATTTGTCTATTTCTTTTATCTTTTCGTCCATGCACTCTTCTTTCAGTTCTAACAGTTTTCAATTTGATGTATTCTTTTAATTCTTTCAGTTTTCATCATTTTTGCGCTGTCCATATCTTTGAAGTTGTTAATTGGTTACCTCTTAGTCACTATTGTTGCCTGGTTCATCCTGACCCGGGGTGATAGCAACAGCTAGGGTTCCAATTATGGGTAAATAAACATGGGCAGAAGGCGCTCTTAAGCTTTGGTAAGCAAGTCTTCTAGAGATGGTGTCTCGATAAAAGCACCGTCAGGAAAGGCAACTGGAAACCATCCTGACTATTATCCCTTGTTAATTCTATGGCAAACAGTTTAATTGATGGCCCTCAGTCCCGTGTAAATGGGGGTGCTAATAGTCTCACGGGGTTGGTTGGACTGATCCCACAAAAGAGTGCAGACTTAGTGGGAAACAGTATTGACTCTGCACAGACCTTAGGACTAAGTGGAAGATGTGGAAAAGGACATCTGAGAATTGTTACTTGGAATGTGAGGACAATGCAAACGAGAGGAAAACTTGAAAACATCAAAAGAGAAATGAGTCGAAATAGGTTAAACATTCTTGGACTTAGTGAAGTGCGGTGACAAGAAAGAGATCTTACAAGCGATGGACTAAGGATGATTTGCACTGCAGCAAAACAGGGTCAAGGTGGTGTTGCAATTTTATTAGATAGGGAAAAATCGATGAGAGTGACGAAAATTGTATTACAGAATGATCGCCTATTGTTGGTGAAGATACAGGCAGAGCCTCCGGATTTAGTCATTATTCAACTGTATATGCCAACATCAACACATGAAGATAATAAAGTGGAAGAAATGTATGAACAATTGGATTGTCTCATTAAGGCAGAGAAGGGCAATACTAATCTTATAGTTATGGGAGACTGGAATTGTATCATAGGAGAGGGGCAAGATGAGAAAGAAGTAGGAGCTTTTGGGCTTGGAACCAGAAATGAAAGAGGAGAAAGACTTGTAGAGTTCTGCCGGCAAAGGAAGCTAGTTGTTACCAACACCTGCTTTGAGCATGAAAAAAGGCGCAGGTATACATGGAAGCAGCCGGGAGACACCCAAAGGCATCAATTGGATTATATACTGGTGAGACAAAGGTTCCGAAATAGTGTAGAAAATGCATGTAGTTATCCAGGTGCAGACGCTGATTCTGACCACAACTTAGTTGTCATGAAACAGTCCTTCAAAATGAAGAAACTGAAAAGGAGAAGGAAGACGTTACAATGGGACCTGCTGAAATTAGAGGCGAAAGTTGAGAGTTTTCAAAACAAAATGAATGAAAAGATAAGAGACACTAAGCAAGATGATGTAAGCATTGAAGGTAGATGGAGAATGTTGAAGAATGCTGTTTTAGAGGTAGCAAAGACTGAAGTTGGTTATATAATGGGCACGGAAGCAAGGAAGCCATGGGTCACTGATAATATGATAAGGAAAATGGATGAAAGAAGGAAGTGGAAAAATGTGTCAACAGAGGATGGAGTAAAGAAATATAAGCAACTCAATAATGAGCTAAGAAGGGAAACAGGCAAGGCAAGAGAGGATTGGTGGATGGACCAATGTCAGACTCTTGATGAGCTAGATAGCAGGGGTAGGTCAGATGTATTTTATCGAAAGGCACGTCAGCTTACAGGACAGAAAATGACGAGAAAGAGCAGCAAAGCAATTAAGGACATGGACGGTAGGCTCTTAACAGATAAAAGTGATATCAAAGAAAGGTGGAGAGAATATATTGAGACACTTTATGATGCTGAAAGAAAACCAGGGAAAGATAGTCTTGATTTAGAGCGGAAGATGAAGTAGACAAGGACTGTAAAGGACCAAATCTGTTAGTCAGTGAGATCAGAGCAGCAATAAAAGAGTTGAAGGACAGAAAGGCTATAGGTATAGATGAAATACCCGCAGAATTTTGCAAGAGTTTAGGTAAGAAAGTGACAACAGGATTAATGAAATTATATGAAAGAGTTTATAAAGAAGGAATATGGCCAGAAGATTTCACAAAGGCAGTGTTGATACCCTTGCCAAAGAATGAATGCAATGGCATGTGAGGACCATCGAACCATTAGCCTTATACCACATGCATCAAAGATTATGCTAAGAATACTAGCAAAAAGACTTGAAGGAAAAGTTAGAGATTTTATCAGTAAGACACAGTTTGGATTCAAGAGAGGATGTGAAACTAGAGAAGCAATAGAGGTTATGCAAATGTTATGTGAGAAAGTTTTAGATTATGGAAAAGAGGTGTTTATTTGTTTTGTTGGATACTAGAAGGCATTTGACAGAGTGAATTGGGCAAAGATGATTAATACATTGAAGCAGCTAGGAGTTGACTGGCGACACAGGAGATTGATTTGGGAGCTATATACTAAGCAGCAGGCAGTAGTCAGAGTTGCAGATGAGTACACAAATACATGTAGCATTGGCAGAGGTGCGAGACAAGCTTGTAGCTTATCCGCCTTGCTATTTTCAATTTATGCAGAAAAGATGATGGTAGAAGCATTGGATGGTGTTGATGAGGGTGTAAAAGTGGGAGGGAGTTTGCTGAAAGATATAAGATTTACAGATGACCAGGGCATGGTAGCAGAGACAGAACAAGGACTTCAGAATATAATGAATAGATTAAATGATGTGTCAAAAGAATATGGTATGAAGATTAATATAAAGAAAACCAAAATTATGAGAGTTTCCAAACAAGGTGGTGGCAATGTAAATATAATTTTAAATGAAGAAAGAATTAAGCAGATAGCACAGTTGTGTTATTTGGGGTAGTTGATAAAAGATAATGGTAGCTGTAGTAAAGAAATCAGAGCAAGAATAGCAATGGCAAAAACAGCTTTTAACAGACGGAAAGAACTGCTCACCAGAGGTATTAGGCGGGAAGTGAAAAAGAGGATTATTAAAACTGTTGTTTGGAGTGCTCTGTTGTATGGATCGGGGACATGGTCATTAAAAACGGAAGATATTAGAAGGATAGAGGCATTCGAAATGTGGGTCTGGAGAAGGATGGAAAAAGTAAGCTTGGTAGAACGGAAAACAAATGAAGATGTGTTGATAATGGTAGCTGAAAAAAGCGAGCTAATGGATAGAATGACTAGAACAAAAAAGAGAAGGATTGGGCACATTGTCCTTGGTAATGGCTTGTTGAAGGAAGTAATAGAGGGTAGAACAGATGGAAGAAGACCTAAAGGAAGAAAACGGATTGGAATGATAAATGAATTAAAAGAGGATGGATATGCTAACATGAAAAGAACGGCTGACAACAGAGAGATCTGGCGAAGCTGGATGCCAAGAAGGATCTGTCGGCAGACAGAACACTAGAGATAGATAGACTATGCCATTGTCCGAAAAGCTACTGCTACATATGAATATTTGCAGATTTGTGCAGAAGTCAAACAATTTTTACCCAGATACATATTTGTAGCCCCTTGAGAATCTACCGACACATGATTCTTTGAGTACGGATTTGCCTACTTTTACGCTGAAATCACCACATTTCTATTTTTACTTCGTTAATGATATTCTCTATTGTGCATACACTTCATATAATGTATTGGGGATATCTGTCGCTTTGATGTTGTTGGTTCGTGTACATTTATGATCGTGAGTAGTTGTTTTGCTGCATTATGTATTTCTCGCTCTCTGTAATGTTTACTTGAATAACAGCTAGTGACGTATCCTTAGGTCCTTCTGGTCATGCTAGACAGGACCAAGGAATTGCAACTAAATGCTTGGTCAAATTATAGAAATTCTTGTTTGACATTCGTATTCTTTTATGAACTGGACAGTAAAAGTGATCATCTTACTTGGAGGTTTCAGTCCACTTCTCTGTATTCCCTAGTGCTCCCGTCAAATTTTGTTGAATTATTATGATTATTGGGACCAGGCCCTGTTCAACAATTATAGCTGGACTCACAGAATAAACCATTACAGCTCTGCTTGTACTGATTGGCTGATACAAAATAAACCAATGGATTTGACGTACCTTAGGTTCAGCTCATCTAGAACAGCAGGATTTTGTACCTATCATAATCATAACCTTGCTCTCTATGGTCTTTTTTATTAAAGTTTTCTCCCGTACTTGGTTGTAAAGGCTGATTTCCACGGGGCGAATATTTCGCAGCGAATTCGCAGAGAAATTGATTTGAGCATATGCACTCGGCTTTCAGATTTCATAGCGAATTCGCCGCAATCTCTCTTCTAGATACAGCGAAATTCATAGTTTTGGCACACAATATCGAACATGGTGTATGCACAAAGGTTGTTGTTAATGAAAAAGAAATTATTAATTTTGAAGCTAATAGAGCTAAAGAGGAAAAGAAAGAAAATGTACTGGGTAAAGAAAGTGTATAGAGATCGGCAGGAAAAGGGAGAATTTCACATGTTGGTAAAGGACTTGAGGCTTCACGATCATGAATATTTTTTCACGTGCTTCCGTATGTCGCCTTCAACATTTGAAGAACTTCTTTCTTTCATTGCTCCTATTATTGTAAAAAAGAGTACGGTAATGCGAGATCCAATTGGACCAAGTGAAAGATTGGCTGTTACATTGAGGTATTTGGTGACAGGAGATGCCCAATGCACAATTGCAGCCAGTTATAGTATAAGCCCGACAACAATTGGCAGGGTATTATCAGAAACATGTGATGCACTGTGGGTCACTTTGTTGAATTTAAAATTTATTGACCCCCCTAGCACAGAAGCTCCATGGAGAGAGATTGCAACTGAGTTTCAAAACAGGTGGAACTTCCCACATGCACTGGGGGCAATAGATGGGATACATGTTGTCATGCAAGCCCCACATAACAGTGGATCCGAGTACTTTAATTATAAAAGGACCCACAGTATCGTTTTATTAGCCGTTTGTAATGCCAGATACGAATTTTTATTAGTAGATATCGGAGATTCTGGCAGACAGAGCGATGGGACCATCTATAACGAAAATAATTTATTAGATATTCAAAAACCTGAGAAAATAAACCCGGATTCGTCAAAACTATATCCATTTGTTTTCGTGGCTGATGATGCATTTGGTCTAAAGCCCCATATGATGAAGCCCTATCCAAATCAAAATCTACCAATAGAACAGAGGATATTCAACTATAGACTTTCGAGGGCAAGGAGAGTTATTGAAAATACATTTGGTATCGCAACGTCAAGGTTCAGAGTATTTCGGAGACCAATTATAGCAAAGACAGAGAAGATAAAATCGATAACAAAAGCAGTTGTTGCATTGCAGAATTATTTGATGAAGAAACGTACACAGAATAATGACAATAACTATAACTATTGTCCAACATCGTTCATTGATAGAGATACCAGACTCGGAATAACTCTCAGGGATTGGAGTAAGGAACAAACAAATAGTGCTGGGCTGCAACAAATATCGCAAATGGGTTCAAACAATTACTCTCGGGACGCCAAAGAAGTACGAGATGACTTCAGAACCTACTTCTGTTCCACAGAAGGTTCACTTGATTGGCCGCTACTGAGAGTAACTAGAGACAGGGCTTGAAACCGACTTATGTCATTATCACGTGCAGGACAAATGGCATTTTGGGTAACTATTGATGAACATCTTGCTGTATAGTTATTGACTAATCCACAGTATCTGGCACAGCATTTTGACAATACACCAATCAAAGCCAGAGAGTAATGAATATTCATGAAACCCTCTATATCATGAATAGGGTATCAATTTGATCTATTTTAGGTGTATTGAAAACATAACAACCAAAACCTTGGAATAATCAATATTCCTGACACCCTCTACAATATCAATAGGGTAGCAATTTAATCTATTTAGGTTTATTGAGAACATATCAACCAAAACCTTAGGGCAATGAACATTCATGGAACCCTCTAAGGTATGAACAGGGTATCAATTTGTTCTATTTGAGGTATTTTGAGCAATGACCAGAAATGTGTGTTCCATAAGTACCAAATGAAAAAGGAAGAAGTAATGTGTCACTCATCACATGCAAAGAAATTAATAAAATATTGAACATTTCCATGATCAAAATGCTGCCAGATTTCCATTTTAAACATGTATACTTAATTGTTCAGTTAATAAATGGCTTTTAGTTTTGTAGTGGTACTAGTAGTGAGTAGTTTTTGGCACCATGGAGGATGACAAGGTGAATATCTCTCACAACTGTCCACAATTGTGTTTTAGTGGCAGATTAGTTGAAAGGATTCCAATATATATATTTACTCTAATTAACCATCAAAATGAAAATTTTTAATCAACTAACTTCTCCAGCATGCCTTTAAATGCCTTGATTATTACCAATTTGAGAAACCAGTCAAGCATACACAATATGATAATAATCACTCATCTCCATATTGAATGTCATAAAGAAGTTGGCTAATTTTTATCTTAGCCAGCCTCTTTTGCTTCTTAGGCAGCTCTCTCATTATTGGGATTAAGCTGCGGCAATAAAGAGCATCTTCATCATTGTCATCTTTCATGGATTTCTTCAGCATTGCATCATATTCTGCTAAAGACTGTGTCAATACTGAAGCCTGCGAATCCTGCTTACTTTTCCTATTTGGTTGGGTGATAGCCTACTTGGAGTCTCTGTAACTACCTCACAAATGCTGCCTGGATTTGGTGGTGTAATCACAAAGTCCTCTGAAAAGGGACTACCCAAAGGGTCAATTGTAGAGCGCAAATTGCTCTCAGTTGCCTTGTTGGCACTTGTCTCACAGAGAAATGCCATTTGCTCAAGGTACTGGCATTTTGGCAATTCTCTGGCTGCTGCACCAGACCTTGACAGGCGGTTGCGCTTGTCCAAGCACTTCTTTAGCATGTCCCTCAAATTATTCAATTGCTTTTGAAGGAACACAACTGGAAATAAATAAAGGAGAGAATCTAAGTTACACATATGATATAGCATCATTTGGAAAAACAAACAGGAGCAGAGAGAAGAGTTCCTCTCATATTCATGTAAGTTGCATAACATCAAGCATATTCAAACCCATCAAGGCTTGTTTACCACAATTCTGGGGGGTATCAGTGGGAAAACCAAAATATAGTTTAATCTGTTTATTGAACATGGAGGAAAGGCTCCTCCATGCATTCTGCTTCATTGCCCTGCCTTTATATGACTGTGAATTTACAGTTCACAGGCAGGGCAGGTCTCTAACAGCCTCTATGACGGCCACCTTGTCAAAGCTATGTGACTCCTAAACATGAAATAGACGAAGAAACAAGTTATTGTTGATAAAGGATCAAGCCTACATAAGATATTTTCATTTCAAGTTGTCAATTCTATAATCAGGGTTGCCCTTCAACATTAGATTTAGAAGGCTTTCACTGGGCTTGTATGAAAAGTTGAAAAGTCGTTGAAGGCCATAAAGGGTGCCACCTACCTCTCCAAGCTCGATACTTATGGCCCTGGATTCGACATGGGCAGAGAAAATATTAAAAGAACAGTTATCGTTCATAATTACCCTTCCTTTGCTTTGCAATTCCTCTCCTTGCATTGGATGTTGCATTGCTAGGAGTGCTGACAAAACATTTGAATGTTGCCCAGACAACACCTCTATGGGTAGCGTGAAGTTAAACTGACTCCCACTACTTGACGTCATCATGGATCTTGTATTTGCAGGTTTCGCTGCGAAATAGCAGGACTCAGTTCTACTCCTAGCGATGTCGCAGCGAATCGCTACGAAATCTCAAAAAGTTGAGTGCGCATGCTCAAATCGAGCATGCGCAGCGAAATCGCCTCGTGGAAATCAGCTTTAACTATTGTGCCAAGGGAGTGCTCCTGAACGTTAATGTACAGCATCCTTGGCTTTGTCAAAGCTTTGTGTTGAAAACTAAGGACTTTGTCCTCAAGATAGCTGTTGCATTAAAGTGAATGCAGTTATGATCTAGTGAAGGTATGTAAGAACATTTTTCATGGTCATGCGCACACTTCAGGCCTAGTATTTCTCAAAGTTGGAAGATAACTGGGTGTGCTAATAAACATAGATTTCAGTTTGACTACAGGGGCCTGTAGTCTCAAGTACTCAAGTAGAATAATGTCAAATTTAGATAGGATTTTATTTACACTTGTAACCTTACACGTGAGATGTGAAGACTGTTTTCTCGAGCTGTTTGTCCACGACAGCTTGTTCTGCAAAGAGTCTCCTGATTTCCGCTTACCCGATCACACTTCCTCTGCAACAATACAAACTTTTAAGGTGTTTGTGCGCATCAGAATGACTACCGTTTTGTTGACGTCAATGCCATATTTGTGAAATACGTGAATCGTTCTTTCATATATCGTGTATGTACACATTTTACTGCCCAATTTCTAAACACTCACTCAGTTATGTAACAATCAATGACTGTTTTTATGGCACATTCCCCTATCAGTAGAAAGTCTGCAATTTTGAATATAGTGGAAAGATTTTATGAAGCAAAATATGGATATTAGGCAAACTTATGTTATAAGAGACAGCAAATTTATCATGCTCCCCCTCAACATATGCAAAAGTCTGCCACAGAAAACATGTGTATGTGCTAATGGTGATTGAAGGGTTAATGGGTGCTATCACGTTTTGGGTGTGGATCACCTTCAGCAGTACCAGCAAGTGGAACTTAGCTTTGTTATTGAATGCAGTGACTTTATCTGACAACTTACAGTATCCTACAGGCCTGCCTTTCCACTATGGTGATATCAGAAAACCACTTCGATGATAGCAACAGTTTGATTGTAAACTTATTAGTCGATAGTTTTCTGTTGACATCTTCGTTTTACATAATCTTTTGCTCTTAAAGACAACAGATATTAATCTTGTGATTATTCATGTGGATTGCCGATTGTTGTTGATTAATTTCATCTCCCATTGAAAGTTGCTATCTGTAGATTATTTAGCTGTGTCATTAAGAAAGGTAAAGGTGAGTCCCATGTACAATTCCATATGTTGGGGAGTGCCCTCTAGAGGGATACTTATCCTGAGCCATCGGCATAGTGATGTTGGGTGACCAGTTCCTTTCCTCGCCGCCTTTAACCTCCCAGTGTTGCCACCATGTACCCATTTGCTGCTGGGTGAACAGTGAGCGAGCATCCCAACTATGACCCGAGGGTTTGGCTCGAACCATCGATGTTTCGCACAGCAGTCAAGCGCTCTAACCACTTGGCCACTCGCCCATCTCTGTCATTACTTAAACTTATTGACTGGAGGTCTGAATCTAGACCCATTCTTGAACTCTGGTGACAAAAGCCCATTTTTGAAACACATATGATTCGACTTACAGTACTTATTCTTCCTCATTCTACGTTCTCACTTTCCATTGTTGCTCCATACTTCAACTGTCCCTGTTGCTTAGACAAGATTAATATGACCAAACACTT
The DNA here is from genome assembly GCA_964019165.1 of Mastigias papua. NCBI lineage: Eukaryota > Metazoa > Cnidaria > Scyphozoa > Rhizostomeae > Mastigiidae > Mastigias > Mastigias papua. The sequence goes on along the minus strand of OZ025271.1, from coordinate 7,063,024 downwards.
GAACATATTGCAAAGCGGCCATCACCCGTCTCCGATCCGTCACTATTTATTTGCGATATGCAATTACGTGATAATATTTCACCTCCAATGTCTTCTCTGCTATGTAGATCGTCTGATCAGAAAAAATTTTTCGTCTTTATTTTTGCAGGAAAATTCAATTCTCATTTCAACCTGAACCACAAACAATCATTTCCAAGAATCTTAAACTGACTCTCAAGATTCCGGAATATGCTGGTGAAGTTATGGAGGGCTTCGAGATCAGCACAGTTCCTGCATCTAATAAAATTGAAACCACAATTCCCTGTGACTTTGGTGAGAGAATTCTCAGTAGAGCTATTCAAATTCAGCCACTTCGGCGCAAGTTATTGAAGCCAGTTGTGTTGATACTTCATCACAGCATAATCGAATTGCCTGAACTAGCATCAATTGTTATAAAAACATATGATGGTGAACGTGGAGAATGGATCACACTCAGTCACTCTGCTGGTTAGTATATCTATAATCTCCCATCTGTCTGATGTCAGCAGTGATGTTAATAACATTTTATCTCCTCTGCAATCAGATTAAGTACAGTTCACAGTGAAATATTGTAGCATAAAGCATAGAATGCATTGGAAATTGATTTGGCTGTGGCTCTTGTAATTGTTGCACAAAAAAAAGACTATATAGCAAATGTTGATTAGGTTTCTAGTATTACATTCAACTTTAGATTTGAAACGGTCTCTGCAATAGACGGTTACTCCTCCCCCACGTGCTGTGAGTTGATTTCATATATTTATCTGTGACTGTTTCCATCAACTAGTGCTCGTCGGCGATGTATCGCCGATGCATCGCCGACAAGGAAAAGTTATATCCCCTTAATGTGCAAGTCAAAGAATGTCAATTTCAGTCTGTTACCATAACATCGCCGTATCTTCGCTGCCTCACAGGATATCGTGGCTCACTACCCTACTAGAAAACTTCCTACTAGATGACTTGCAATTGTTAAACCTGACTCTACATGGTGTAGAGGTGCTACCTATATGCTACTTACCACATACCTTACAGCCTGATAAATACACTACCCCTTAATAATCGCAATTAACGGCACTTTGTATATCATACTCCTTACCTGAAACATTATATCTAAAATTGCTACCCTCTGACATATAACTGCAAACTTGATATAGCGCTTTACCACACCTAAAAAAACCCTAACTCTTTCTGTCTGAATTCTAGGAAGCTTAGCTCCAACTAGATTATCCTTCAAATTTGGTACCCTTCTGGAGACCACAAGAGGCTGCTCTTTAAAGGCCATCCAGTGCTCTTCAGGCACTTCTAACATGGTATAGAGTTTCTTAACTATGCCCCTTAGCTCATTAAGTGCTGGATGGAATGCAACTACTAGTGGAACCTGGTCCTTTCTCTTGTCATTACATCTACCTTCTTGGTTAAAAAGTCTTTCTCTGTCTAAACTACTAGCACGAACTATCTGCTCCCTAACGAAATCCTCCTTATAACCCCTATCTACTAACCAACTCACTAATTCCTCCGACCTCTTCCTGAACTTCTTCTCGCCTGAACAAATTCTTCTAATACTAAAAGCCTGTCCATATGGGATTGCACTTTTGACGTGCCATCGATGACAAGAGCTCCTCTGCAAATACTGGTGTGTATCAGTAGATTTGTAGTAGAGACCTGTCTCCAAGGCCCGTCCATTTCTACTTACTAAAACATCCAAATAACTGACACTATCCCTTGATTTCTCTGTTGTAAACTTTATTGTTTAATGATAACTTATTATTTGGACACATGGTGAGGAAAAGTTATGTAGTGTTGTAGAGTATATTAATAATCATCATCAAAAAATAAAGTTTAGAAGGCATGCAGAATTTTTTAGAAATTTTACAGAAGCCATGATCATCATCATCAGATCATATTTTTACACGGACACCCTATCAGCGAACTGAGATGCAAAGAAAAGGAAATTAACATTAAATTGTAACTTCAGTTATAATGCTGGTCTTCCTAGGGATCGTGCTTCGGGAGGGAATGCTAATTTTGATCGACGTTGGCGACAATCAGGAAGAGGTATTTACCGAAGCTCCTGGCTCTAGACTGACTGGCGTCTTTGTCTCTGGGAGTGTGGTGAACTTGTCGTGCAAAAGATTGACGGAAGATCAGATTAAATTATCATTAAGAGGGTTAAGGTTTTCGCCTACTCCTAGAGACATAGACAAATGTCTGCTAAAGTTAGATATCGAGGAATTTAAGAGACAAATGAGACTGAAGTGGTAATTTAGAGACAATAATAATGATGATAGTAGATTATGTAGTAGTTGTACAGGTAATGATAATCATAATAATAATAATGGTCCCTCTTTTTACATTAAGTCAGGTTGGAATCCTCCCAGGGCCGATCCTCTATTAGAATCCTATCTCTCTCTTCTTGAAAGCGAAGCTTTGTCTATTGTACCCGAAGTTAGAAACTTTAGTAATCTTTCCATCGGGGACCGACAGGCGTTGTATGATCTTAAATCTGACAAGACTATTGTTATTAAGGAAGCAGATAAAGGGTCAGCAGTGGTGGTTTGGGACAGAGAAGATTATTGTGCGGAGGCTTATAGACAGTTAGATAACAGTAGTGTGTATGAAGAGTTAGACAGTAGTCCTTTATCACAGTTAGAAGCAGAGGTTAGTAACGCAGTTTCAGAGATCCAGGATTGTGAACAGGCTTTGACGGATAAGGAGGCTGAGTACTTTGCAGGTTAGAGGTTCGAAGTTGGGTCGATTGTTTTTGTTGCCTAAGATACATAAGGGACTGTCAGATGTTGTAGGTAGAACGGTTATTAGTAACTGTGATACAGCTACAGAGCATATTTCAGAATATTTGGACTTCCACTTTAATCCTTTAGTTAGTAAGAGTAAATCATTTGTTAAGGACACTAATCATTTTCTGTCGTTGCTAGCTAAGTTAGGTGAAATTGCTTACAATGCCTTATTATGTACAGCGGATGTTGTGGGCCTCTACCCTAATATTCCACATGGTGAAGGTTTGGAGGCGATGCGTAAAGCCCTGGACACAAGGCAGAATCCGTCAATTTCCACAAAGTCATTAGGTAGCTTAGAAAAGTTAATATTAGATAGTAATGTGTTTGAGTTTAATGGTAAAGTGTATAAGCAGAAGTTAGGACCTGCAATAGGCTAAACGTTTGCTCCAGCGCATGGCAACTTGTTTAAGTCCAGTGTAGAAGAAGATATGTTGAACAGTTGTGACGTTAAGCCTTGGATATGGTACAGGTACATTGATGATGTGTTTTTTATTTGGACACATGGCGAGGAAAAGTTATGTAGTTTTATAGAGTACATTAATAATTATCATCAAGCAATAAAGTTTACAACAGAGAAATCAAGGGATAGTGTCAGTTATTTGGATGTTTTAGTAAGTAGAAATGGACGGGCCTTGGAGACAGATCTCTACTACAAATCTACTGATACACACCAGTATTTGCAGAGGAGCTCTTGTCATCGATGGCACGTCAAAAGTGCAATCCCATATGGACAGGCTTTTAGTATTAGAAGAATTTGTTCAGGCGAGAAGAAGTTCAGAAAGAGGTCGGAGGAATTAGTGAGTTGGTTAGTAGATAGGGGTTATAAGGAGGATTTCGTTAGGGAGCAGATAGTTCGTGCTAGTAGTTTAGACAGAGAAAGACTTTTTAACCAAGAAGGTAGATGTAATGACAAGAGAAAGGACCAGGTTCCACTAGTAGTTGCATTCCATCCAGCACTTAATGAGTTAAGGGGCATAGTTAAGAAACTCTATACCACGTTAGAAGCGCCTGAAGAGCACTGGATGGCCTTTAAAGAGCAGCCTCTTGTGGTCTCCAGAAGGGTACCAAATTTGAAGGATAATCTAGTTAGAGCTAAGCTTCCTAAGATTCGGACAGAAGGAGTTAGGGGTTTTTTTAGGTGTGGTAAAGCGCGATGTCAAGTTTGCAGTTATATGTCAGAGGGTAGCAATTTTAGATATAATGTTTCAGGTAAGGAGTATGATATACAAAGTGCCGTTAATTGCGATTATTAAGGGGTAGTGTATTTATCAGGCTGTAAGGTATGTGGTAAGTAGTATATTGATAGCACCTCTACACCATTTAGAGTCAGGTTTAGCTAGGAACAGCATGAAGCTGACGTGCTATTTATAAGTGCTACTCTAAACCTAAATTTGACGTTCTTGGTATGTCAGCCAGGGGTATCTATTTGCTTTAAACGTTAAAGATAGGGTGCCTAATGCCGTTCACTCCTCTGTTGTTTATCAGTTTAAATGCCCAAGTTTCCATGCCTGGGACCACATGAACGCAACTCTTTATGTTGTTCCTTGTTGCAGAGAGTACACCGGAGTTACCACAGTATATTACTCCTTCTGCCATTCTTGACCGCATGTCTATCACTGATCATATAGCATCCCTTGAGGATTGTCACACACTTGACAGGAGCAATAGTTTTCTCACCTCATTTATGAGATTCTTTTAATCGTTCTTGACAGTCCAATTCTTAATGCTCAATTGCCTTCTAATCCTTTGACTCTCCTCTAATTGTCTTGCGTTCTTTTTATTCCCTCTACCATAATCAATATTTTATTCTGTATTTTTCTGTTAGGCATTCTTTCACGTATTTGAATGAACTACTGTCCCTTTAAATATTGGTGGATTACATCCAACCCATCCATGCTGATGATGGGTCTTTGTAGGATTCGAAACGTTCGTAGTCATAACCATGTTTGGCTTATCATTGTCAACCTGTCTTAACATAATGACTATATTGGATTGTCTTTGTAGTGTAAATAAACCTGGCAACATGCCATTTTTATTTTCTTTCCCATCTTGCATTGAAACTTTCACTCACAGCTCAAGTCTCTGTATTAAGAAGAAAAGTGTTAACCGTCATATATCCATTTAATCACCTCTAATTCTCATTCCAGATCAATACTTTGAGATGGCTGCTGCTGCTGAAGTTTCTGAAACATCATATTTTGTTCTTTTTATGTGTCTGAGGTCATGCACGTGTAATGTTCCCATGCCTATTCCTAGCTCCTATTCATTTTCGCCATTTAAATATGATTCCTTCAAGATTGAATTTACTGATGGCATACTTGACAATGACAAGACATTTCTGGTGTTCAAGGTATGTCGTATGGATCGTCTTATTATCTCATTACTGCTCACCATACCAGATTTGATATGAGGAGATAATCATATCATTTATTGAATAATGCATAATTCGCATATGAATTTCCATGCCATCTTGCTCGTGTATTGGGATGTAATGCACGTCCATTCTCACAGGTATTGCTAGTATAAACATTAGTTGGAAGATACATATTAATTGCTTTTTATTGCTACTGACATTGGGCTAGTACAGCATACTGTAGTAAGCACAATGCTTGTAGATTTGCTAGCCTCTTATAAGATATTTCAAACGATCTTTAACAGCTGTTCAGGTGTGTTTTGTGTTGCCACTGACCAGAATCAGTTAGGCCACAAGCAAGCTTGACATCAAGGACTTTTATATTGCTATGGAATATAAGCATGTTGCTTTGATTCAGCAATTTTCTTTCTCATTAGTCACTTATGTGGACATACATATCTGCCATAATACTTTGAATTCTATTGAATTTCAATTTACGTTTCTGAGGATCAACTGTTACAAAGTTTTCCAAACTTACTTTTTCAGATGAACGTATTTACAAAGACAGCGCTAAGCGAGCTCAGCTATTATGGATTGGAGCCCATTCATCCTATTCTCCATATAATAGAAAGAAGTAGGACAACTCTGTTAGGCCCTGCAATATTGACGTTACCAACTATGGGAGAAAATAGTAGCTCGCAAGAGTATTATGTGGTTTGTGTAGACAAAGATAGCCTTACAGATGTATCAAACACGACCTCAGTTAAAGTTGAAGAAGGTTGCATGGCCATTCATTTGACACAACTGAATGTGTATGTTGACATATTGCATAATTTCTCGTATTTGTCAATTCATGTCATATGTTTTGAATTCATCCACATGCAATATAGTAAAGTGCTACTTACATTAACTCTTATATGCCACTTTAGTTAGACGCATTTTAGTTTCTTAGCCTTTTAATCTCAATAGGGCCTTGATTAATAGCAGCTTCTCTTAGCTGACTAAGTTATCCCGTGTAAATATGGATTAGTATGACCATTATTTCACTAATGCACGAAACAGCGGGACATTGATTTAGAATACTGAAAGTTTTTTCATCCGACATTCATCAGGGTATGAAACATTTAATAATGACCGAAAGGAGAACTGACATTTATAACCAGATGCGGATAAACTTGACATCATGAATAATGTGTCCTGTTAGCAGTATGGTTGGCCACTTGGCACCTCTTCGCCATTGTTTACTTGAAGAGTCCAAGTAAGAAAATGAACTCTTTTTGCTTACACAAGACTAGGTTTTGAGTCTAATTGTAAACTGATTCCAAAGACTTAAATGAAAGGATGATTTTGCTTGCCCTATGATCCGAAAATTATCGTCTGTATAGGTTTTGGCGCATTCTTGATTTGTATGAAGATATTATCCTATGGCCGAATCACAAATCATTATTGTTTTTACACATATGAGGTAGCTGTTCTCTTACTATATTCTTTTTCTTTCAGATGCTCGTGGGAACATTGTGTTTTATTTTCTGCTAGTCTCTGCGTGGTCCGCCCTACGTACCGAGCTTCAAATCGCCACAAAAATTCGTAAATTACACAACTTTTTTGAGTGGTAGGAATGCTATCTTTTTTAGCAGATGGTAGCATGACCGCGCGGGGCTTCAGAGCATAGAAACGGAATGCAATGCCGTTATTATTCTGTTTGTCAAAGTTTGATGAGACACTTGCAATCCAGGGAAAGTTTAGGTAAAATAGGACATGTAGATGGCTCTTAAATGTTCGACTTTAGAGCCAGCTGATATGGGCATATTTTACTGACTATTGGCTGACGACTGACAAGAAAACAAATGCCGAAGAAACCAACCGCGAATGTCGAACCAATATACGAAAGCCGTAAACTATAACGTAGAACAACAAAATATAACTAAGTTAATTTAAGCTTGCATAAGATGAAAGCGAAAATATATAACTAATAGCAACAAATAGAACTCGAATAATATCAACAAGAAGTACTTACATAACGGTCCCGCTTGCCAGTTAACGATGAATAACGAATACGAATAACAAATTACGAATAACAAAATGCTTGACCGCGTGTCTCTCGCAAACCAAAACATCAAGAGATGAACTCAAGCACAACGGCGTTACTAATTAACGAGACAATAACAAGGATTTGACATTGAATTACACACAAATAAACAATACAAAAACGCACGCGCCAGTCATAACAAAAAAAAACAACAAAGCGGCCGTTACAGGACATGTCTCAAGACCAAATTGTTGTTCTGATAAAATGTTGGCTAGTTTTTCTTAATGAAAGAAACAAGGACATCATCTGGATATCCATTGTCAATTAACATTTGTTTGTTTGCATCCAGTTCAGCATCTAATTTATTCTAGAGCAAGTAATAAGTCCGCTGTAAACTAAAGTTTTGATAAATTTGAGTTCCCTTGCTTTTGTGCTAAAGGAATGCCAACGGATGTATTGGCCCGTGACATTTGGCTTCCTGTAAGTGCTATTGAGAAATCCAGTACTCCCTTTCTCCAAGGAGATATTTAGAAAATTCAATGAGTTGTTTTGCTCCTTCTATGATGTAAAGGTTAGGACCGGCTGTAGCTGATTGGGGTTTACTTGAAAATAATCACATTCCAGCTCTGAACCGAAAATGACAGCGGCATCATCAACATAACGATTACACCTGGCTTTACGGTGTTATCGAGAAGTCTGCTTCCAAGACATATATTTTCTAAAGCTGGTCCCAAAGAGCATTGTCACTCCGTCTAATTGCTTATACATCTCGCTGTCAAAACTAAATCCATTCCTCGAGCAGCAATTCAGCACGCGCCATAACATATAATGTTCGGATCACTGGGCAAGCAAGATCGTCCTTTCATTCAAGCATTTTGACATCAGTTTACATTAAGACTCAAAACTCAGTGTTGTGTAAACAAAAGGAGATCATTTTCTCACATGGACTCGTAAAGTAAACAATGGTGAATAGGTGCTAATTGCCCAATCATAAGGTCAGACAGACGCATTATTCATCTTATCCCATGTACTCGCAACTGGCTATATACTTCAGTTCACCTTTCGGTCGTTATCTGATGTTTCATACTCTGACGAGTGTCGGACGACTAAAATGCTTTCAGTATGCTAAAATAATGTTCCTGCTTTTTCATGCTATAATGAAGTGCTGTAGTAGCAACACACATTTCACATTATCACTATTAATATACTAAAGTGCTACTATAACAGCTCTTAAGTTGAAGTGTTTTAATCCAGTATAAAGATTTGTATTATTATTATTGTACAAGTTGTTAGCTTTTGTGTTGTTTGTGTAAAGGCCAAGACCAAACTATGGTCCTTAGGCTTCAAAGTGTAGTCATTTCTCAGGCTATTGATAGAGCTCTCCTCAGCATATGTGATGTTCCTAGCAGCACAATTTTCTGGATTTCTTCAATGCTAATTTGTCCAGAGATCTTTGATACATGCTGTTTCATTCTTTTTCTAAAAAGGCCCAGGGCTCCGACAATGATAGGAACAATAGTAGGCTTCATTTGTCACATTTAGCAACCTCTATCTCAATTATTTGTGGCAAGGCTCTGATCCTGTGCTGCGATAATGAACCCTTCTGTTTCTCCTTTCAAGCTAGCACTTCTCAACCATTTATGGGTGTTCTCCTTATCTACATCTGCCTTCTTAACTCTGTCCGGATATTGCCCATGCATTGGCTTCTTCTCCCACGTTTCCTTTGTCATTTCCATTATTCTTTTCTTGGCGTACTCTTTTGCTTGTTTGGCACTTTCTACAACTGAAAAGTTTTCCTCTGTTTCAATATCTTCCATTTGAATCTCTCTTTTGAACCTTCCAGCTTCCTTCTCTATTGAGTACAATGTTTTATGCCTCTCATGCTGGTAAACTTGTTTCAATAACTTCTCATTTGTCTCACTTAGATATTTTTCAAGGCCAATGGTCGATATCTTGTATGTGCTCTCTATCTGAGTTAAACCACGCCCTCCTTCTTTTCTACTGATGTATATTCTGTCAACATCTGCTTTGGGATGGTGTATCTTGTACATAGTTAGAAGCTTTCTTGTTTTCCTATCAAGTTTCTTTATTTCTTGTAATTGCCAATTGATGATGTGAAAACTGTAAGTGAGGACTGGTACCGCTAACGTATTTATTGCAGTTATATTGTTACCATCATTCAACTCACTTCTTAAGGCCAGTTTAACTCTCCGGTAATACTCTTTTCGGACTTTCTACTTCATTTTAGAATGTTGAATTCCGTCTGCTTCGTTTATTCCTAGGTATTTGTATGTGCCTTCTTGGTCTATATCTTGGATGCTAGTAGATTTGTCTAATTCAATGGATGATGTTTTCATCAGCTTTCCTCGCTTAAATGTTGCCTTAGCGCACTTATCTAAGCCAAATTGCATATTTATGTCATCATTAAACATTTTCACAGTTTGGAGCAACCCTTCAAGCTGCTCATCATTCTTTGCATAAAGCTTTAAATCAGCCATGTAGAATAAGTGATTCACTCTTTCATTATATACATAATAACCCATGCCTGTGTTGTTTAGCAGATTAGAGAGTGGTGCAAGAGCCAAGCAAAATATCAAAGGGGATAGTGAATCGCCTTGGAATATCCCGTTCTTAATACTAATAGGGTTTGTCATTATATTTCCCATGGAGTAATTCAAAATCATTGTTGTTTTCCATGTGCTCATGATGTGTCTCATAAAATTAATTAACACTGGTGAAAGTTTGTACATTTCCATAGTCTTTAAGATCCACGAATGGGGGACACTATCACACGCTTTTTTGTAGTCTATCCAAGCAGTGCTTAGATTTCTTTTTCATTTTCTACAATGTTCCAAAATCATTTTGTTAATAAGTAACTGATCTCTGCAACCATAAGATCCCTTCTTGCACCCTTTCTGCTCAATTGGGAATGCTTCATTTTCATTTAGGAAGTTGTAAGCTCTATCTGCAATAATTCCTGTTAGGATCTTGTACATTGTTGGTAAGCGTGTGATTGGCCTGTAATTCTTTGGTTCAATAGTTTCCTCTGACTTGGGAAGTAAGTAGGTTATGCCGTTTGTTAGCCAGGAAGGGCTTTCTTCTGGGTTCTTTACAATATTTGAGAAGCAGCAAGCAATATCTTCATGTAAGGATGTTAATTTTTGTAACCAGAAGTTTGGTATTTTATCTTGACCTGGGGATTTCCAGTTATGTGTTTTCTTTATAGCTGATATTACCTCCTGTTTCTCTATGGTTGGCCATGTTTGCTCTTGGAATTTTTGGCCTAGTTCTTCTTGTTTCCTTACCCATTCAGCTTCTTCATTATGGTGCTTTTCATCCTCCCAGATTAGCTTCCAAAACTGTTCTGTTACTTCTGCTGTTGGAGGTTTATTAACCTCAATCTTTTACTTTCCAAGCTCTCTGTAGAATCTCTTGGTGTCAGTTGCAAATGTTCTATTCTGTCTGAACTGCTTCACTCTTTTCTCAAATCTTCTTATTCTTCTTTGAGCTTTTGCATTTATTAGTTGCCTGACTTCTTCTTTTGCAGTGATGATGTTATCATCATTTCTAATTGAGTATTTTCTCCTGATTTTTCTACTTTTTCTTTCACCCATGCCATTATTTCTGGTTAGCTCTGTAAGCATTGATAGATCAATCCTCAACTCCTTAATATCTCTTTCAAGTTTTGCTTTCCACAACGGTTGTTTCCGTTTTCTCTGTTGTCTGTGTATGACCTTTTTACCAATCATCTCAGTTGTAACACATGCTGACGCAAAAATCAGTTCGTTTACTTCATTGATGCCCTAACTTTTCCCACAAGAATCTTTTATCAGTAGCACTGCTTTATTTGAAAGTTTAATAAATCCTTTTGCTTTTCTGTTTAAATATATCTTAGGTAGTGAGCTTCTATCTTTCATACCTGTTTCTTTGACTTCTTCCCATTTGTCCAATATCATCTGCTTCATCTCGTCAACTTGTAGTAGAGTACTCTGATCAATATCTGTATCTTCACGATCAGTTACTTCATCTACTGGATCACTTTGTGTGTTGATCATCCTTTCTACGACTTCTTCTTCATAATTAGTTTCTTTGGTACCGTCGGAGTTCACATGTAGCTTAGTTGACTTTATATTTCCTCTAATCCTGGATTTGATTGCTTCCAGTTCAGAATCAGATAGCCTTTTGTTCTTTACAATATCTCTCCTTACATTGGCAAGTTTCTTGGCATCGATATTTGGTCTTACATCAGTATTCATTTCTCTCCATAATTGGTATGTATACTTGGTGTTATTTTGATCGGATGGCTCTAGTACTACCTGATAATAGGCTGTCATTACTTTTTTATACTCACCCCTAGTCCATTTCTGTCTTGTTTACTTTCTTGAAGGCTGCGTAATATCAGCATCTACGGAGCCATTTTGAGTCGAGGTCTCATTTTGGTTATCCTGTAGAGCTTGGGGTTGGGGTAAAGTTGTTCCAGTAACACACTTTTTGACCTTAGCCTGGTTCCTCACTAAGGGACGCGCTCCTTGTTGATCCGCGCGACGAGCGATGTGGCATGATTTCCTAGTTTCAGTACTCATTCATGTAAAAGAAAGAGCTGTTGATTTCAAGTGCAGCAAACACCAGTATTTTTTCGTGACACCATCACTAGGAGGGTTGCCTACCAAGGCTGAAGAGTCCCTCCTACCCATGAGACAGACTAACCCCCGCCGGATGCCAACCCGGTATTTCATGGTCTCGGGGAGAGATAACAGGTACTACACGTTGTTCAAGGGTGACCTGTAGGTAATTGTGGCAAAGGGTAACCTCATTATCCCACGTCGAAACTCCACAACCGGGTGCAGTTTTGTGTCATACCCAGGACATCTATTATCATTATTATTATTATTATTATTATTATATAGTAAATGTTCCTTTCGATTCCTGCTTTCCTACGGATAAAACTGAGTTCATCCCAAGAACTGGAGGTTCTCATCAGTTTACTTGATTGACAAAATCCTCCTCAGAATATGAGCAGTCCCAAGGAGGACACACTTTTGAGTCTCTTGAATTGATATGTGTCCCGGAATTTTATTGATATACTTTTCCATCCCTTTTTTTACCAGACCAAGGGCACCTATTATTACTGGTATTGTCATTGTATTCATACCCCACATTCTCTCAATCTCAATTTCCAGGTACTTGTATTTTGAGAGTTTCTCTGTCGTTTTTATAGATGTGTTTCTTTCTGTGGGGACTGATATTTCAATTAGCTGGCAAGTTCTCTGTTTTTTATTTTTCGCTATTATATCAGGTCTGTTGGCTTTGATTTCTCTGTCAGTTTGAATTGGCATGTCCTATAATATAGTGGCTTCATTGTTCTCTGTTACTGTTTTTGCTTCATGTTCATAGTATTTGTCAGTTACCTTGATGTTATAGTGCTTACAAATTTTCCAATGGATATAGGCTGCTGTTCTGTTATGTCTTTGTGTATATTCTGTTTTCGCTAATTCTGAGCATCCGGAGACAAAGTGGTCTATTGTCTCTTGCTGTTTGCTGCAGATCCTGCACATTGGACTGGTCCCATCTTTTAAGATTTTGTGTCGATAGTACTTAGTTTTCAGACATTGATCTTGAGCTGCAATGATAAATCTTTCAGTCTCTGATTTTAGGCCTGATGTTGATAGCCATTTATTTGTTTCAATTTCATTAACATCGTGGTCATGTAATCTCTTTGGGTGTTGTCCATGTAAAGGCTTTTCTTTCCAAATGCCTTGTAACTGTTCTAGTGCTCGGTCTTTAGTCTTGTGTTTAATACGCCTGGCATACTCGATTGCAGTCTCGTTTACTATGATAGCCATATTTGGTATATCAAGCTCTTTCTCAAATTTTGCAGCTTCGTACTTTAATGATTTTGTATTCCCTTGTCTTGTCGTGGTCTCAGACAATGCCAAGAAGTTATCCTCAGTTTTATCTATATATGCATTAAGGCCTATGGTTATGGTTTTATAGCTTCTTTCAATTTGAATAAGACCTCTTTCACCAGATTTCCTTGGTAAGTAAAGCCTATCTTTGTCTGCTTTGGGATGGTGCATTTTTCCCATTGTCAACAGCTTCCTTGTTTTGCGGTCCATTTTTTTAAGATCTTCTACAGTCCAGTTAATGATGTTAAAACTGTAAGCTACAACTGGGACTGCAAGTGTGTTAATTGCATTGGTTCTGTTGACAGCATTGAGCTCTGATCTTAGTACTAGCCTTATGCGCCTATAGTATTCTTCTCGTATTTTCTCTTTCATTTTTGCATGCTGATGTCCATCTCCTTCATTTTTGCCAAGGTATCTATATATACTATCTTGCTCTAGGTCTTGTATAAAGGTATCCAGGCCAAGGCTTATGTTTTCCGTAGATGTTTACTTTCCTTTTTTGAATGTAGCTTTTGCACATTTTTCAAGCCCGAACTCCATCTTTATATCTTCACTGAAGTCTTTTACGATAGTGAGTATTCTTTGCTGCTCATCATCATTTTTAGCAAAGGTTTTCAGATCATCCATGAATAAATGACTGACGACCATGCTGTTTAGTTTGAAACTATACCCACTTTTATTGACGAGTACGGAGAGAGAGCAAGTGCAATGCAGAAAAGAAGTGATGATAGTGAGTCCCCTTGGAAGATTCCATTATTGATGTTCATCTTTCTCGATGTTATTGTCCCTTTCTCATGATTTAAATAGAGAGTTGTCATCCATTTTTTCATGCTTGATGTCATAAACTCTCTTATAATTGGTGATATCTTAAACATTTCAATACATTTTAATCCAGCTATGAGGGACAGAATCGAAAGCCTTCTTATAATCTATCCAAGCTGTTGTTAACTTCCTTTTTTTACTTTTGGTCATTTCTATTATGGCCTTGTTTATGAGTAGTTGATCTTTGCACCCATAGCTGCCTTTACTACAACCTTTCTGTTCCACTGGGAGCAAATTGTTGATTCTCAGGTGCTTGTAGGCTCTATCTGATAAGATGGATGTTAATATCTTGTACATTGTAGGGAGGCATGTGATCGGTCGGTAGTTCTTTGGGTTGTTAGTTTCGTCATTTTTCGGTAAGAGATAAGTGGTACCATTTTTCAGCCAGTCTGGGCATTTCTCTGGGGATTCTAAGCATTTATTATAGGCATATGTCAGATCTTCATGAAGCTCTGTTAGATGTTTAAGCCAAAAGTTTGCGATTCCATCATTCCCAGGAGATTTTCAATTTTTTGATCTTTTGATTGCTATTTTTATCTCTTCTATAGAAATACCTTACCATACTTGTTCTGGTATGTTTTGGTTGTCATTCTCTAGTTACCTAATCCATTCTGCATTCACATTGTGATGTTTTTCATCTTCCCATATGCTAGACTAAAAATTTTCAACAGATTCCTTTTCAGGTGCTTTGTGGATTATTATATTCTTCTTTCCTAGTTCTCTGTAAAACTTTTTGGCATTTTATTGCTATGTTTTGTTCTGATGAAAAAGCTTTTGCCGTTTGTCATACCGCCTTAATCTCTGAGATTTTGCTTGTAGCTGCTGCTTGAGGTGTTCAACAACAGTTGGGATGTCATCTTTGCATCTTATATTAAGCTTTCTCATCAATTTCCTTCCCTTTTCTTTTAGTTGGCCTTCCTTATTCATTTCTGATAGTCTTGAAATTTCCCCTCTTATCTTTTGAATTTCACGTTCAATTCTTTTTTCCATTTCGGTGGTTCTGGTCTCTTGTGTATCCTTGTTCTTGATTGCAAGCCTAAGGCTTCTGCAACTGCTGACACGGTGGCATAATATATATATATATATATATATATATATATATATATATATATATATATTATTATAAGATGCATTAATCAGATAATTGATATTAATATACTGCAGGAAGGAAACTAGTCTTTGGAAGGAACTGCATGGTTTTAATCCTTACTCGGTCCTTTTCGCAAGTGACTATATCAATGTTTTAGCTAGAATCAGCTTTGATAAGTCTCCTTAAATAAACATTTTGTCATCTTCATACTGAAAAGTTAAACAGTTTTGGATCTTTTCGAATCAACTTGAATATTTTTCCTTGATTTTGCTCCAGAGAGACGCACAGACCTGATCCCATATTGCAAAGTATTTTTTTCTATTCAAGAACGTTTCATCTAAAATGGCTTGGCTTGTACCATAGTGATAGGCCTTTGTGACTGATTGGAAATATTGTGAAAGCAATTAGGCGAAATCTTATTAGTTCAACCATTAAAAGGAATCCAATGTTATGTTAGAAGATCTTGTTGCTTCAACATCTTAAAGATTGAAGAGATATTTGTCGACAGTGAAGAAAACTGTTCAGATACAATAGCCTTTACCACTCTTTTTATTGCAGCAAATGCACAATTTTCGTATTGTTGCGATATGTATACCTCCAGATTATTATAACACCATACTGGAGAAAAAAATGCTATTGATTATATAGATTGATCACAACAGTAACAGAAAGGAAAAACAAGCAACATGTTCTACTACTGTATCATATTGCTCTTCCACCGGAATGATATTTTACTCTTTGGTACAATAGAAGACGTCCCATTAATTAATTTTCTGGTTTTTTCACCCTGGACATTCTTATTCCAACCCCCTGGCTACTAAATTTTTGAAATAAAATCCACCCAAGATAAAGATCTAGAATTATAGATTTCGATAATTATGTTCTTCACTAGAATTATAGCTTAGTTCCTCCTGTTTATTGACTTCACATTATATAATTTTCATATCATACATTTCATTGACGACATAGCATAGCACATTAAAGTTTCGTAATCTTCGTTTCAATAGACACGAAAAAGAAGCAACAAAATTTTCCAACCCCCCCCCCCCATATTCCACCCCACCCACTTATTATGATTTGGAGATGTTTTCATCCAACCCCCCGCTTATTCCAACCCCCTCTTCTATTAGGCACCAAAAAGTACAACATGTTAACAGAGCATGCAATATGTTGAGAAAACCTGCAATGCTATATTGCGGAAATGTCATATTGTAATAAACTTAAAGTAGAATGCAATGTTGTATAGCATGATGGCCCCACCTTTGATAAGTTTCGTTCTATTGAACTGCAATTCTGATTAGCAGTATACATTTATTTTATACCCGTACAGATTGATTGTCATCCTCAGAGCAAGAAGTGTTGTAAATCTTCAAGATGCTGTTGATTTGCTCAGAAAATACACAGGACCTCGATACTCTGTTACATTTAGTGTGTTTAGCAAGAGTTCAAATCGTGGAAAGACCATTCTTAGTTTTGGTTGCTGTGAGGAGTGTCAAACTGCAATATTGGATGACCACATAATGAAGGGAAACCATAGACTGATCTATATGTCTCAAGCAATCCTGTACGACAATACGACAAGTCTGAGATTTGAGCTTCGTAGTAAGGATGAAGTCAATGTTGAACCAATTGAAATTATGTAAGAATTTATTTCAGTTTATAGCTATATTTCTTTTTGACCTGTCTACATTGTATAATGTTTACGGTATTACTACAAAGCATTTATTTTAGCGCAATTCCCAAAGGTCCAAATGCTCGGAGGTTTTCCCGGAGATATAGTAGGCAAATGCCCCTGGCTTATAGCCTAAGTCTTGCCTCTTTTATCCCATGTGGAAAAATTTCGTTTTTGTTTTTGTCTAGATTTAGGAAAATGTTTTATGCTTGAAAATGCCTACAGGTATAACTTTTAAGTTCCTGCTCAGTTTATCACATGCTTTTTGATGCCACCGTGTTTAGTTGATCTTATGTTTGTGTTAATTTCAAGTTTAAAGATTTTACGGTATGCTCAGAATTTTTGTAGTACTTTGTTCAGACTTTTTGGTAGAAATTCTTATTATATTAATACATTGTAATATTTGACGTGATTTGATATCTCATTGACTGGTTGACTTTAGCATCTTACTTTTCACTTATTCCTAGCTGTAATATAATATTCAACGAGTCTTAGTTGGTCTCAATTTTATTCCTTAATTGCTACAACATGTTTTGTAGTAGCAAATGGAATCACACAGCTGACTTCCAATTCAAGCCAGGCGAAGGAACTGTGAGTGATTACAAGCTTTTAATATACCAGGATAAGCAGAGACATCCATTTGTCAAATCCGATGTCATTATAAGGGAAGAGGTTTGTTGATGACTAAGTGCAAGCATCATTTTATCCTATCAATTAGTCTTTTCTGCTTTTGTCGCAAATTTCTCTTATTTATTGCTCTCCTTGATTTCTGCATTTCTACCTCATTCTGTAGTAACTGTTTCAAATAGTTTGATTTATTAGACAGCTTACAATTTACACACATTTCATGATTACTATAGAAATTTATATCAACTTCTAATTGGAAGAGGTAACATGCCATTTAGTTTCACTACATACTTCTCAACTCTCGCGAGCCTGTTGTGATACAGACTGTATACATGTGTTCCACTTTTACAGATAGTGATCAATATCTTGACTGTTTAGTAGCCTTCAACCAGTTTGTTCTTCGATTAATTTCTATTCTGAAAGTTCAATATTACAGTTTGTTAAAGAAACTTGGGTTTAGTTTTGCATTAATTATGACAAGACTATAAATGGTATATAAATATTAGCCAAGATAGTACATAAAACACAGAGCAGAAGGAAAGTTCCACAAATGAAAATGCAGTCTAGAACAAATTTGACATCAATGCACAGTGATTACAAACACTGTTTACTTATAGAGCCTTCAAACCTAATTTTGTCTAATCTACACTTGCGCAGCCATCTTGATAGCAATGCATTGCTGTTTCTTCAAACTGGCTTGTTGATTGAATGCCCTTTAAAGTTATTAGCTCTTTGCTCGCTGTCTCAAACTGAGTTCTCTTCAATGCTTGACCTCTCATTAGTAGTTGCATGTCCTTAGTCAGTTCTCGATTCTCAGAAGTTGCCATTTTCCTCTTCACATCCACCCCAGCTACTACTGGATTGTTTTAAATGCAAACCGACCAATAGAAAAAGTTAACATATCCAGCCTGGCCAACAGCCTTAATCCCTCATCAAGCACAATAAAAAATTGGTATAAAGTGTCAAAACAAGACAGCCCAGTCATTATCACTCAGTAAACCTAGTTTCTTTCCCGTAGATTAAGATGCATTAAATTCAAAATTATTAGTACCTATCAAACCATGTTCAAGCATTGCAAGTTTCACTTTTCAGGCTGCTGTTGCAGACTCTAATTTAAGGAAGATACTAACAACTGGTATTTTTAGTCAATATTAGTAGGTATCGTAAAGTGACATTAACAAATTCTTGCTGGAAAGCCAATAACATATTTTACAAAGGTTATGAAAGTTCCTGGCTGTCAGGAAGTGACTGACTGTCACTTTGTCACATCCTGCCAATCTCTTACCAAGAATTGTGTGTTTACCTGTTGTATGTGAGAAGAAAAAGATTTTATCTCTGATTATTTCATGTCATTTCATTTTCATTTAAACCACAACTGCAATGATAAAGTAAAATAGAACAGCAAAATTTAAAAATTTAAAGTGCAATGGGATTTATTCTTCCAGGTGGAGACCTCAAAGTATTTAGACTAACGAGATCAGGTCCCCTTTGTTGTAGGAAAGCCAAGGGCTAAGTAAAGTGCTAAGATTTTGGTTTTCATTAACAAAACATTTTACAAATAGGCTTTTAGCCTTGTTTTAAATAAAACCTTAGAGGTAGAGTTCCTGATCTCTAATGGCAAATCATTCCAGAATTTTGCCCCCCCCTTGTATTGAATGGATCTTAAGCCAAACTGTAGTGTATTCTTCTTTTCTACATATATGTTTTCACGATCTGAATGCCTTGCTTTGTATGAATGAATTGAAGAATTTAGTGAAAAGTAGGTATGAAAGAAGTGTAGTGCTAGCATATTTAATGATTCAAAGAGAAATGTTAAAAGTCGAAGTTTAAATACAACCTATTTGCCACCAGCCTTCCAGAAGGTCTCATCCTAGCAAGTGACGTTTGATTGGTGTGTTTGACCAATTAATGTTTTACATTAGCCTAAGCTTTGTGTTAAATCAAGCAGAAGTAGTTTCAGCAACGCGTTTACAACTAGAAATATACGCCCAGTTCCCAGTGTAGCAAGCCACCCAGAAAGTATCGATTCTGGTCAATTTCTTACATATTGAAATATTAGCAAGGTTGACAGCTATATTCACTGTTCATAGTAAGCATGATTTGCATATTACAACATTGGAGTTGCAGTGACAGTTTTAGTTTTATATTATTTCCTTTGATATTTATGGTATGTTGCAACTCCACCTCGTGTCATTTTTATTATTACCTTTTATTGTAGTTTTCTACTGCTTCCCATGCATGTACAGAAGATGATTCTCCTGCCGATATTTCAAAAGTTTGTTTGCATGTCAATTACTTTTCGTGCTTTCTGTTATTTATGAGATTTCTACATTACTGAGAATGAGGCTACAGGATGAAGCTTGAGGGATATGCTATACCGACATACATTGACCGCGCTCAAAGTCCATTGAATTATCGGAACTTCCGATCTTTCGTCGTTTACCGGTGCAGCGAAGACCGAGGTAGCTTAGATCTCCGTTTCCGTTGTCCCGGATAAATACGAAAACGGATTAAGATTTACCAATTTGACTTGCGTTCCCACTGAAACGATAATAAACGGGTATTTTTAGAAACGGTGCTTAGAGCGTATACTTTTGAATACGGATAAATTTTAAAGCGCATCATTTTTGTGGAAACACTCTGACCTGGATATTTTTTAAAATGTTGCAACTGTATTGCAGCTATCTGTCTTACTTCACTAAGAAAGATGTCCATTGCTTCACTTTGTATACATGTGTCAGTGGAAACAAGCGAAAACGAGCAACAAGTCTGTCAAGCGCTCCCATTAATTCGCTGCCAGAAAGATTAATTTTATCCGTTTTCGCATCTATCCTGGTTAGTGGAAATGGGGCCTTATAGAGGCAGGGAAAATGATTACGCGATAATATTTACGGTACGTATTGTGTGCGAACGTACATGGAACGCAATAAAACTTGTCGAGGGTAGGGTTTTTTCAGAAGTGTTTGAAGCACATTTGTCTAAAAGACTGTCCTTAGCTTTAACTAAATACCGAAGATCTGTTTCTGTTCGCTAGTAGATGGGAAAACGGAACTAACATATCACTTCCGACAAACTAAAGTAATACACATATTTTTTTATAAGAAACATGTCTTTTAAGAAACATTTGAAAAACATGGACAGGCTGAGCTTGGAAAGTAAACTTCAAAAATCAGTGGCAAGAAATTTTTACTGGGTAGAAGTCCATCATACAACTTATGGTTATCTGGAGTGTTTGATGTTGGATCTAGAGTGGAGAGTGGCGGGACTTGGTAATTTGGAAGACCCTCTAACTGCACTAGGTTGTCATCGGTTTTTGTTGTTATTAAAAGCTTCAAGAATTGTAAGAAACATACAATAAACATTTGAGGCTGGAATTGGCGAAACATCCAGGCTGAAAGTAGAAAGTTTGTTTCTTATAAAACAAATCATGTATACCGTAAACCCTCGAATTGGCCCCCCCTCGATTAAACCCCCATGCAAGACCTTCAAATTGTTGATAAGCCTCCCTCGAATATGTCCCCACTCCAGATGATGATTTTGATAAAGTATAGGCCTACTGCTTAAACTCAGACTGCTCCGTTTATATCTTGGAGAATAGGAGCTTTGACAGCGACGACCTAAATGTTCGTACTCTTGTTCGTACTCGTGCTTGGCTCGTACGAAAAAGCAACTCGCTCAATGGACTTTGAGCGCGTTCAATGTATGTCCGTATAGCATATCCCGAAGCTTGAGGTTGAGTACATTGCAGTGTGCATCATTCAAATCGAGTACTTATTTGTAGAGCGAGCATTGCCTCATTAAAGCAGGACATGAGACTTCACTGCCCTTTCTGACTTCTAGCCTTATTCAGTATGGAAGTAGTTTGAAGCCTCACTTTAAATTACCTTTATAATGCCCATTATGCATAGATAGAGATTAGCAACCTTTGCAGAAGGTGTATAACATCGGACAAATCTTTTCTTGATATGGCTCAGAGTTAATAGGAATTAAATTGATGACAATTGTAGAGTACGGATTGAACAACGATTTGCAATACGATGTTATACTGTGCATCTTTTATGAGGGTGAAACCTCCAATCAAAACTAAGGAGAATGAGGATAATATGAATAGCAAAGCTGAATAATGGGAATTCGTATTAATGCTGGTATCTTTACATGTTGTAAAGATAGGATGGTGTATAAGTTCGTGATCTTTGTGTGACTTCCTGGTCTCCGAAAGAATTCCAGCTTTCTGAGCTATGCCATTGTAGCCAATACTAATAGGTATAAAGCTTGCTTATTGTATTAAAACTAGTTTTCTGGAACATATTAGACAGGTTTGTGAAACATGAAATTCGTGATGTTCTGATTTAGTCATACTGTAGGTATAACCCCCCAGCTCAACCGTATAAATGATATTTCCTGTTTGCCATGTGCATCAGTGGACATTATGGATAAGAGCTTGCCTCTCTATCACATATTTGTGAACATCACAAAGGCTCTTGACACTGTTAGCTGAGAAGCTCTTTGGATCAGCCTATCAAACCTCGGGTGCCCTAAAACATTTCTAAATGTATTTTGCATGTTTAATGATGGCATTACAATCTGGATGACCGCAAGAGAAGACATTTCCCTATCGAATCTTAGTTCATGATTTAGTAAAGTAATCCAATATACCTGCCCTTGCTCTGGTCTTTTTGCAGTAGTCTGTCGAAAGCATTAGAGTAGCAGTGCAATCTTAAGGTCACTCCACTGTGAGTCCCTGAACACATCTAGGGCCTTCTCTATGCTTCTGCTTATAATGCCTTCTTCAGAGCCAAACGTACTTTGTTCTCTTCATTCAGTTAAAGCTGGGTTGATACATATTACATCATGGATGGGCTACCACAATTGCAAAATTAGTTTTGCCTCATTGTGATTTGAACATCCCTTTACCAATGAGGAAGGCATACCTGACACGCCTTACAGGCAAGGTGGAAAAGTTAGTTAACAAAATGAGGTGGAAGGCTCACTTCTTCTACAGGAAGGAAACTGATGATAAAACAAATACAACGGCCTATGTATTCAACACAAGAAAATTCCCCCCACAACACCCTGACTTAATTAACTTTCAGAGGGACTTGCTGAGTATGATAAAATGTATCTCCATCAAACGAGTGAGGAATAAGTTTCAAGACCGCTTGAAACAGGACATTGAGTGCATACAGCCTTCAATCAATGCGCTCATACCAGCCGATATGACCGATAATGCTTTCAGTATACTAAAATAATGTTCCCGCTTTTCCGTGCTATATAATGATATGTAAGTATAATTATTCGTTTCCTGCATGTAGGATTATTCGTCCACATGTTAAGTATGTTTTTTCTAATTAGAGTTCCCTTCGCTCTAGTGTGATGATGCTCTCAGTGAAGTGAATAGTTACATCATTGAGTCGACTGCTGAGTAAGTTTATTCTCAAGTATATTTCTCGTCATCCACTTTGTGTCGCTTTCAGTTTATAATACACATACTCCTGTGCTTTGTGGTTTGGTGTAACTTTTTACCTGAAGCCTGACTGTTTGATTCTATGCAACCAAGTCTGCAAATGTCTTATTTTAAGCAGATTGACCTAAGCATTTGCTCACGCATCAATGCGTGTATCCTAAATGCTTACTGATTCATTATGTAACAATTGGTTAGAGCGCTTGACTACTGTGCGAAACATCGATGGTTCAAGCCGAACCCTCGGATCATAGTTGGGATGCTCGCTAACTGTTCACCCAGCAGCAAATGGGTACCTGGTGGCAACACTGGGGAAGTTAAAGGCGGCGAGGACAGGAACTGGCCACCCTACCTCACTATGCCGGCGGCTCAGGATAAGTGTCTCTCTACCGGGCAATCCCCAACGTACGGAATCGTACACGGGACTCACCTTTACCTTTTTTTACCTATGTAATAATACGATATTTTGAAGCAACTATATATGAGAAGCTGGAAATAGAGAACGGAGCCAGTTATCAGAGCAGCATCAAGATCTTTACTATAGCACGAAAAAGTGGGAACATTGCTTTAGCATACTGAAAGCTTTTTTCGTCCGACACTCGTCAGAGTATGAAACGTCGGATAGCGACCGAAAGGTGAAACGAAATATATAGCCAGATGCGGGTACACGTGATATGATGAATAATGCGTCTATTTGGCTCTATGATTGGCCAATTAGCACCTATTCACCATTGTTTACTTGAAGAGTCCAAGTGAAAAAACGAACTCTTTTTGTTTACACAAGACTGGGTTTTGAGTCTTGATGTAAACCGATTCCAAAACACCTAAATGAAAGGACGATCTTGCTTGCCCAATGATCCGAAAATTATCGTCTGTATATGTTTTGGCGCATTCTGGATTTGTAATAAGATGTTGTCCTATGGCCGAATCACTTTTCATTTTAGAAATAGAGTTTTTACACATACGAGGTGGCTGTTCTCTTGTTGTTGTGTTTTTCGTCCTGATGCTCGTGGGGACATGTTGTTTTATTCTGTCTGCTAGTCTCTGCGTGGTGCGTCCTACGTACCGAGCTTCACATCGGCACGAAAATTCGTAAACTACACAACTTTTTTGAGTGGTAGGAACGCTATCTTTTTTAGCAGATGGTAGCATGATTCTAGTGTTATAAACCGCACGGGGCTTCACAGCATAGAAGCAAGATGTAATGGCTTTGTTAATTTGGTTTTCAAATTTTGAAGAAACATTTCCAATCCAGGGCAATTTTAGGTAGACCGGGCACTTTTCAGGACCAAACTGTTTTTCTGATGAAATGTTGGCTAGTTTTTCCTTAATGCAAGAAACAAGGACATCTTCTGGATATCCATTGTCAATAAGCAGTTGTTTTATTGTGCCCAGCTCAGAATCTAACTTGGTTTTAGAGCAAATCATAAGTGCCCTGTGAACTAAAGTTTTTATAAGGTTGATTTTTCTAGCTTTTGGGCTAAAGGAATTCCAACGGATGTATTGACCAGTAAACGTTGGCTTCCTGTAAATGCTGGTGAGAAATCCAGTGCCCCCTTTCTCAACCGAAACGTCTAGAAAATTCAAGGAGTTGTTTTGCTCCTTCTCTACTGTAAAATTTAGGGCTGGATGTAGTTGGTTGAGGTTGACGTGAAAACGGTCACATTCCAGCTCAGAACCGAAAATGACAAAAGTATCGTCAACATAACGAAAGTAGACACCTGGCTTTATGGTGTTATTGAAAAGTCTACTTTCATGAAAACCCACGAAAATATTTGCCAAAGCTGGCCCCAAAGGGCTGCCCATTGCCACTCCGTCTAATTGTTTATGCATCTGGTTGTTAAAACTAAATTCCACTCCTCGCGTAGCAACTAGCATCAATTCTTTGAAAGTATCCTCGGGGAATGGAGGGCAATCAAGCTGACCTCTATACAAAGCATCAGCACAAATCCCTATGGTCTCATCTAATGGCACGTTGGTGAATAGACTGCTGATGTCAAAGGAGCACAGAAATGTTTTGGCAGGGTCAACGTTATAATTTTGGATAAAGTTGGCAAATGTAAACGAATCTTTTACGCAATTCGAGGAGTAGAGTTTTAGGACTGGGGCCAAAACTTCTGATAACCATTTAGCAAGTTCATGTTGAGAGGAGCCAATCATAGATAAAATGGGCCGAAGTGGGATGTCTTCTTTGTGCGTTTTCGGTAAGCCATACATACGTGGGCGCTGTGAGCCTGTGGGTCGAATCCTATCATAAATATCACGAGTCAGGATTTTTTGGTTAACTAAGTCTAAGAGACGTTTTTGTAACTTCTGCTCGGTCTTGGCCGTATTATCATGCTGATCAACACTGCCCATGTTAAAAAACTTGGTTTTATCGTCGAGTATATAGCCCATCTTTTGGATGTAATCACTTTTGTTTAAGATGACGACCCCAGAACCCTTATCAGGTTTAGTGATTAGGATCTGTTCATTAGAACGCAAGGATTTGATAGCCTGAAAATGTTCTTTATGCATACTAAAGTCTCCTAGGTCGACTGGAGTGCCACAGTAAGCGTGTGCCAAATCGCTTAGCTTGGCTTTTAGAGCATTGAGCTCGTTGGATGAAATTGGCTTGTGCCTGGCAAGTTGAGCGTATAAAATTTCAAATTCTGCAAAAACCTCCTCTCTGTTTACACTTTTTGGTGGAAGACAAAAATCAAGGCCATTACTCAAAACAAACTTTTCCGTATCAGAGAGAGAATAATCCGAAAGGTTTAGAATATGTTTCTCCTTGTCACTCAACATGCCACCGAAACGCTTCTTACGTAAAAGTTGAATGTTTCTATTGTGTTTTTCGTTAGTAGCATTTTCAGTCCGCTGATCAATTTCGGAAAGGTAGCGGCAAAATCGAATTAAGTCAAAAAATGACAAAACGTTGCGAATTTTGTTCCATTCTCGATCATATGCACGTTTTGTGTGCCAAATTTGAGCGTTGATCTTTTCAATTTCATCATTGAGAAATGCACGCTCAATTGTAGGGCTGTGCCTAGCATGAGATCTAGAAATCCTATTTACATTTGCCTAGATACATTTGCCAACTTTATCCAAAATTATAACGTTGACCCTGCCAAAACATTTCTGTGCTCCTTTGACATCAGCAGTCTATTCACCAACGTGCCATTAGATGAGACCATAGGGATTTGTGCTGATGCTTTGTATAGAGGTCAGCTTGATTGCCCTCCATTCCCCGAGGATACTTTCAAAGAATTGATGCTAGTTGCTACGCGAGGAGTGGAATTTAGTTTTAACAACCAGATGCATAAACAATTAGACGGAGTGGCAATGGGCAGCCCTTTGGGGCCAGCTTTGGCAAATATTTTCGTGGGTTTTCATGAAAGTAGACTTTTCAATAACACCATAAAGCCAGGTGTCTACTTTCGTTATGTTGACGATACTTTTGTCATTTTCGGTTCTGAGCTGGAATGTGACCGTTTTCACGTCAACCTCAACCAACTACATCCAGCCCTAAATTTTACAGTAGAGAAGGAGCAAAACAACTCCTTGAATTTTCTAGACGTTTCGGTTGAGAAAGGGGGCACTGGATTTCTCACCAGCATTTACAGGAAGCCAACGTTTACTGGTCAATACATCCGTTGGAATTCCTTTAGCCCAAAAGCTAGAAAAATCAACCTTATAAAAACTTTAGTTCACAGGGCACTTATGATTTGCTCTAAAACCAAGTTAGATTCTGAGCTGGGCACAATAAAACAACTGCTTATTGACAATGGATATCCAGAAGATGTCCTTGTTTCTTGCATTAAGGAAAAACTAGCCAACATTTCATCAGAAAAACAGTTTGGTCCTGAAAAGTGCCCGGTCTACCTAAAATTGCCCTGGATTGGAAATGTTTCTTCAAAATTTGAAAACCAAATTAACAAAGCCATTACATCTTGCTTCTATGCTGTGAAGCCCCGTGCGGTTTATAACACTAGAATCATGCTACCATCTGCTAAAAAAGATAGCGTTCCTACCACTCAAAAAAGTTGTGTAGTTTACGAATTTTCGTGCCGATGTGAAGCTCGGTACGTAGGACGCACCACGCAGAGACTAGCAGACAGAATAAAACAACATGTCCCCACGAGCATCAGGACGAAAAACACAACAACAAGAGAACAGCCACCTCGTATGTGTAAAAACTCTATTTCTAAAATGAAAAGTGATTCGGCCATAGGACAACATCTTATTACAAATCCAGAATGCGCCAAAACATATACAGACGATAATTTTCGGATCATTGGGCAAGCAAGATCGTCCTTTCATTTAGGTGTTTTGGAATCGGTTTACATCAAGACTCAAAACCCAGTCTTGTGTAAACAAAAAGAGTTCGTTTTTTCACTTGGACTCTTCAAGTAAACAATGGTGAATAGGTGCTAATTGGCCAATCATAGAGCCAAATAGACGCATTATTCATCATATCACGTGTACCCGCATCTGGCTATATATTTCGTTTCACCTTTCGGTCGCTATCCGACGTTTCATACTCTGACGAGTGTCGGACGAAAAAAGCTTTCAGTATGCTAAAGCAATGTTCCCGCTTTTTCGTGCTATAGTGAAGTTCTGTAGTACCAACAGACTTATCAAGACCTTTGTAATTTCCTCTTAACAAGTTGCTAAAATCTGGTCCTATCCTATTCTTTTCATTGTAGTAGTTAGAATCAAATGTCAGATACAATTCATCTAGGTTTTAATATCAATGGTAGTTGAAGGAGTCTACTAGTCAACTAATTGACCATATGTTTTAGACCATTTTACTTTGACAAGACCTTGAATCATATTCATAATCTTAATGGCCGTTGATGAATTAAGGTCAGCCCATATCACTTGTTATGTAACTCGGATAAAATTTCCAGCAATTCAGTTAAATTTGTTACTCTTTATATTTAATGAGGGATACTGTCCTTAAAATACAGAGTATGAATGACTTTTCAGTCAATGTCTAGATTATGCCTTCAAATTCTCGCTAATATCGTAGCCAAATGCGTTCAAACATTACCTAGAAACATAATGCATTACTATTTTGGGAGCCACTCCCTGTTCAATATATATTTTAATATATATTTGATATATTTTTGCATTGGCTCTTTCATTGTTCAGGATGAAGCTTCGAATGGTGTGTTGCGCTTTTAGACTCAAATAACTATTATTTCATCTCTGTATATTTTCTCATGTCAACCAATTTTTCATCACCATTTTGACAGGAAAGTATCTTTCTCTTTCCAACCAATGAGGCAAACTATAAATTGCAAGAAACTCCAGCTGTCTCTCGAGATTCCCGAATACGCTGGTGACGGTACTGAGGACTATGAGATCAGTGCACTTAGTGCATCCGATAACAATGTTCCTAGCATATATTGTGACTTTGGTGAGACAATACTCAGTGATGTTATTCAAATCAAGCCACTTTGGCAGAGGTTATTGAAGCCGATTGTGCTAACACTCAATCACAGCGTTATCGAATTGCCTGAACTAACATCAATTGTTATAAAAAGCTATGATAATGAACATGGAGAATGGATCACGCTCTGTCAAAATAGTGGTTAGTTCTCGTACGAATCTCTCGTTTCTCTGATGTCAATTATAAGTGTCTTGTAAATAACATTATCCTATCAAATTCCTTCTTATTCAGACCAATTATAGCTGTAATCTGATGCATGGTATCATAAGGCATAAATTGACTTGAAAAATGAGATTATCCAGCTCAACAGGAGTATTGCGTAAAAACTTATCTTTATACCAAATGTAAGTTATACAGATATGAAACTGTAGTGATCAGGATTTTTTATGCAATAACATGCAGATATTCCACATTTCAACTCTCTGAATTTTCTTGTAGATCAAAGTACAGACATCGCAATATCTGCTGTGGCTGATGTTCAAACCACGTCATATTTGATTCTTTTTATTTCGCTCAAATCAGATAACTATACGATTCCTAGGTCTCTTAAAAGTCCAGTAACTATTCGGCCATTTTGCAAACCCCATCCCTTCACATTGGAATTTGAGGACGACCTATTTGACAGTTATGAGATATTACTAGAGTTCAAGGTATGTAATCAATAGCTATTTCGATTTTAGCTTCTCTCTTTATATACATGGCCATATAAGTGAATATATTTAAATGTTGGAGCTTTCTCTTGATTCTTGTGATTGTGACATAAGTGTTGGCACCCGGTTCCGAACATCAAGCAATCTATTCCACACAGGGCCTCTGAATAGGAAATGAAAAATTCTTTCAGATACTTGTATATGAATTTCTGTACCTGGATGATACTGATCGTGTTGCACATTCACAACAGTAAATGCAGATTCAAGATATTTTGTGGTAGAAACTGTTTTGCATGCTTCAGTACTCCTACGGCATGGGAAACCTTCCTCGATAGCACATGGATGTGATATTGAGGAAGGTTTTCTGTGCCATAGGGGTACTGAAGCATGCAAAATAGTTTCTACAACAATATATCTCGAAGAACTTGTATATTTTGCATGATAGGACCACATTTTCGATATTGCTCATCTGTATGGGGGCGTTGTAGCACAACTGACATGAGTAGACTCTAAAAGCTACAGAATAGAGCAGTTAGACTAAAAGCTAACAGTGCGTTTAACGCCCCTGCTAGTCCATTGTTAACAGAGCTTGGCTAAAGATCTGTAAGGCAACTTTTGAACATGAGACAAAACTTGTAACCTTTAAATCTCTCAGTACATTGCTCAAAATTATCGTAGAAATCTTTCGTTGTTGCAAATGCAGCTTGATGATGAAATTCAGTACAAGAATCGCAACAACAAATAAAGACATTTTATTGTCTATATGGATGTATTTTAGTGTCGACAATCCTTTCTAAATATGACATAAACAGTAGACCTAATCAATTGCTAAGACCTAAGAAGACATAATCATTAAAAAAGACCTAAGACATAATCAAACATTTCGACTCGATCATGATGCATCATCAGTAAAAAGATGGAAGTAGCGAAAATAAAGTCTTGTATAACCATGGGGGCGTGAATAAGGTCACGCACTGAGTCAATAACTAAGGGGCGTGAGTAAGCTCACGCACATATGTCAAAACACACTAGAGGAAAAGGCAAATAAAGGAAGTGAACAAGCTATTATAATGGAAAGCCAGCAACTAGAAAAGAAAGACTGTTGGGAATTAAGGTTAGTTTTATCCTTTTGAATGAGAAGGCTTTCGTAAATAAGGAGATCAAGCACGTTATCACTTTTGGCAATCTTACAGTCTTCCATGGTAGCACTATGGGTTGTTTTTTTAATATGATCTCCTATGGACGATTGGCAGGATGAATTGGTGTTGTGCCCGCACATGTTAATACCTACAATAGCCTCCCAAAGTAGTTGGAACAGTAGCTTGGAATTGCCAGGAAATAGATATCTAACGCTTCATTGTTGTATTTCACACAAACAGCCCCCTTCCCTCCCTGAAACGATGTTGAGAAGAAGGAAGAATATGTCCCAGGATGTTTGGTGCACTTGGTCAACTTAGATCTCAATTTGTCTTCATTTCCTAGCCATACTAAAGCATTGTATAGGGGTGGGGGGAGGGGAGATAGTGTATAGAGATAAGAAGCATAGTGTTCGAAGAGTTTTGGCTGCCTATGTTTTTTTCGTTTCTTTAAACTTTACGGATATTGAAATATCGCTGATGGCTATCCTGGGGTAATCGGGGGTCGCGAATTCAATTGAATGAAAATTAAAGCTGTGTAACGAATCGATGACGCCATACTTGGTTCAACTCTAATATTCACTCTATATATTATCTCTCTATAAACAAATGTTGCTTTCATGTCTGAATGCACTGGAAGGTACTTTATAGTTATTGGTTGTTTAGATAAAGAACCTATTTCCATGCAGAAACAATGGGGGGCGGTGGGTTTCCCTGATGACTTCGGCTTCCCATGAAACTGGGGTATTTAAATGAACATAAAATGTCAATGAAACCGAGGCGGCATATTTCTCATCCTCTTAAATTCATCGCTATGATGCAAATAGTGAACATGTTTATAATATAGCACATTTCAATTCATTTTAAATATAATAGAATATTTACAGCAATGAAGGCATTCTACAATATATGTCAAATAGGATAAGGGATGGTAACTGTTTCTGTGCAGAGCGCGTAGTACTCATGTCATTTCATGCAAATTGCAATACCAAGTAACTGTTTACACTGAAACCTGTAGTAGAAACATATTCGCATATTTGTAGTAAGGCTGGCAGCATGAGAACATCTTCCAGCATAACTGCGCGGCTACATCTGTAATACATTTAAGCAAGAGAAAAAAGGATCGAAAACCACGTGATATAAACGAAATCTGTTCTTGGCCCCCCAAAATGTAAGGGTAAAACTTTTGGTGCCCAAACTGTAAGGGCGAAAACTTTTGGCGCTCAACCACAATGAAATTATGCAATGAAATTATGTTATCATGCGCTTGTCGATCCCCCATTGTTCACAGTTCTGTATATATATATATATATATATATATATATATATATATATATATATATATATATATATATATATATATATATATATATATATATATATATATATTATATATATATATATATATATATATATATATATATATATATATATATATATATATATATTTTGAAATGTAAGTGTACCTATAAAGTGTTTCATCTGCTCTGTTCACTATCAAGTATGGTATTCAGAAGGAAAATAGCTGACAAGACAAGAGCTATTATTGAGCTATTATTCGTATATCCAATTATTGAGACTGGAGGGAGGACTATAGTTAAGACAAATAAGCCGGCGTTGCCAAGTCTCCGCACCATCTGTCCTGAGACTACGCAGAGAGGGCATAATGGCAAAGGATAAAGGCGAAAATAACATGAAGAAACTAAAACCTGGCAGACCACGCATCTTTACGGACAGAGATAGGAGCCAATTTCTACGACAGTTTTTGGCAATGAGAGAGGAAAACCCGAATGTGACAGTGCTGGAGGTTGGTAGGGAAGCGGGAATGACCCACGTTAGCCGCAGGACTTTAATCCGTGCCTTGAAAGAAACGAATTATTATAGATTAACGTCGATAAGAAAGGGCGTCTTGTCTGCAGAGGACAGGAAAAAACGCGTGAAATTTGAGAGAGATGCGTTAAAAAGATATGCTACCAGATTTTTTGAGTGATAACGTCTTGCTGTATTTGGATGGTGTTTTATTTGTCTACAAATGTAACCCATACAAAGAAGCTGTTTCAGCGCAGTGGAAGGTGTATAGAAGAAAATATGAAGGATTTCGGGTGACTGTGAAAGCAACAGAAAATTTGGCTGGGGGCAGAAGAATCCATTTTCTAGTTGGCATAAGCAGTGGAAGTAATGTTGTTTTACTGGAAGAGTACACAACAATGTAGGGACATTATTTTGCAGACTTTGTACAAAACACGCTGCATAGTAAGCTACTAGAGTTGGCAGAGATGAAAGGAAGAGAGGAGTAATGGACAACGATCCTTGCGAGACAAGTAAAGTGGCACTTGATGCTATAGAAGAATGCGGCTTACAGTTTCTTACTATCCCACCTAGATTATCAGGCATTAATCCCATCGAAAATGTGCTTCACATCGTAGAAGTGGCATTGAAAAAGGAGGCCATGGAACAGAAGATTTCAAAAGAGTCGTGTCTTCAGTTTAAAGAGAGAGTTGTTAAACACTTGAAAAACTGCAATATATTTACCATTGATAAAACAATTACCTCGCTGCCTAATAGGCTAAAAATACTGTCACAAAGTAAGGGTTATCATGTAAAGTATTGATAATTATAGTTATACCATTTGATTTTTGTAACTGTCAGTATATAATCAATCTGTGAAGACAATCACCTATATTTATTGAGCGAATATCTTTTACTCTAAGCAGGACGTTATTGCGTGTCAATAGATCCATAGCACTGCACCTATTCAATTCATCCATCTGCAGATGTTATAATACCTACGAGCTTAAATGGCCAATTGATATTTATCCATGCATGGTACTGATGACAGGAGCGTGATGGCTATCGATTTCTGCAACAGTCTACAGTTGCAAAGTGAGATTGTTTACTCTAATAAAAGCTGAAATTTTGCATCAATCCCGTTCAAAACTACCAAATAGACGTGCATGACGATACAGTATCTTCCTGTGAATTTTGGCGGCGTAAAATGCATGAGAAGTTACGTATTTCAGGACGAAAGGCACGGTCTACCCTTTTTTCAACAATGATATATTTGAAATCATCGGATAGCGGTGACAAGCTAGTTAGCAGCCACTGCTGGAAAAGTAGTTCTAATTGCCTGCTTTTCCTAAAGAGCCCCTAAGAATTATCATGGAAATGCTAAATAGACATAGATTAGGGCTTGGCAAAACGGGTGGTGATGCCCATCGGCTCATTAGTCCGGCCCGGTGGATGGACTGCACCCCAGTAGGAAGACATGCACCGTCATCCATTGACTGCTGTTAAACATGTACTTGGAATGTGAGAAGCCTATATCCGGCTGGAAAACTTGCAAACATTGCCAAAGAAATGATAAGAATGAATATAGATGTATTAGGAGTATCAGAAACATTCTGGAAAGATGGAGGAGGCTTTAGATACCATTTACCCAATAATGAAGACTTTAGCGTCATCTTTGCAGGTGGGACTGAACATAGGAAAGGCGTTACTTTTGTAATGAGAGGCATTGCGATGGATAGCACTATAAATTATAGTTTGAAATCTGAAAGAATAACAATTGTCAGATTATTACCAAAGCCCAAGAACCTTCTCCTTTGTCAAATCTACGCACCAACTGCAGCAGATTCAGATGAAGAGATAGAGAAATTTTATGAAGAAGTAGAATATGCAATAAATGAAACAAAGAAATGGGATGACATAGTTATAGTGACGGGGGATTTCAACGCCAAGATCGGGAAAGGAAAACAAGGTGAAGTGGTAGGACTGCATGGACTAGGTGAAAGGAACGAGAAAGGGGAAAGATTAGTAGAGTTCTGAATAGGCAATTATGTAATAGTTTGCAATACGTGATTCGAACAGAGAGACAATTCAAAGCACACTTAGTCAGCCCCATAAGGAAAAAGGAAAAATCAAATAGATTACATCATGATACGCAGAATATATCGCAATAGTATAACAAATGCTATGGCCCGACCAGGCGCGGATTGTGGATCAGATCATAATCCAGTTATTATAAATATCAAAACACCACTCAAGCGATTGAATAAGAGCAAATGTTCAAGAAAAAAGTGGAATATTTCCAAGCTTGACAAAGGAACAATGAAAGAGAAATACAAGGTAGAAAGTGAAAGATTAATTGATACAAAGAGTAATGGGACAATTGTTGAAGAAGCCTGGAGCAAGCTTAAGGAATGTCTTATTAAAGCTGCAGATACAGTTTGTGGCAAAATAAAATACACAAAGAAACAATGCTGGATCACTGAAGAGATATTGGACAAAATGGAGGAAAGAAGAATATGGAAAAGAAATGATGGAAAATATAGAGGTCTATCCAAAACTATTAAGAAAATGTGTAGAAAAGGCAAAAATGAGTATTATAATGAAATTTGCAATGAGATTGAATCACTGGATAAAGCACACAACCTAAAAATGTTCCAAAAAGTAAAACAGCTTAGGCTTAGGAAGTTGCGATCAGCAGAGGGTTTGAAAAATATAGATGGAGAAGTGCTTTTTGAAGAAAACGATGTCTTAGAAAAGTGAGTAGAGTACATTGGAGAGTTATATTCAGGTGAGAGACCTGACATATGTACAGATACGAATAGCATGCATAATACTGTGAACATCTCAGAAATAGAAGTAAGGGAAACCATCACTAAGCTACCAAAGGGAAATTCCACGGGAATAGACGAAATCCCAACAGACTTTTTGCAGAATATGGGTAACAAGGGAATAGCAGTGATGACATGGATTATCAATAAATCCTATAATACGGGTTTACAGCCAGATGATTTTCTTAAATCAATTTTTATACAGCTTCCCGAAGTAAAAAATACAAAAGATTGTGCAGATAATGGGACAATAAGCTTAATATAACTTGCCGCTAAGATTTTACTAAACATTATAAAGAAACGAATAACACCACTAGCTGTGAAAAAAATGAGCGAAAATCAATTGGGATTCAGGGAGGGTAGAGGAACAAGAGATGCAATACGCCAAACAAGGCTTTTAGCAGAGAGAATGATCTGCAAAAACAGAAAGGTCTTTGCATGCTTCATAGACTACAAAAAAGCATTTGATAAAGTAGCCGATAATACATTAATTGAGATTCTAACAAAATATAATGTGCCTTCAGAGGAAATAAGATTGATATTAAATCTACATTGGTTTCAAACTGCTCAAATTAGGGGAAGGTCAGAAGACTCTCAAAGTTTTAAAATTGAGAAATGTGTCAGACAAGGCTGTGTTTTGTCTCCAGTGTTTTTTTATCATGTGCAGTGAAGAACTAATAAATGAAGCCCTACAGGATTAAACTGGTTTAGTTGTAAATGGAGTGGTTATTAATAGCATACAATTTGCTGATGACACTGTATTGCAAGCTAACACAGCAGAAGATTTACAAAGACAGGTTGACAAGGTAAATGAGAGCTGCGCAGCTTGCGGCATGGAGTTGAATGTGAAAAAGACAAAGGTTATGGTAATGGAAAAGCAACCAGGAACGAAAATAACAATAAATTCAATAGGGATGGCATTAGAGCAAGTAAATAAATATAGATATCTTGGTACACTTATCACAGCAGACACGAGATGCATGCAAGAAATCATGAGGGGAATAGGAATAGGAAAGAAACCATTCTGGGAGTTGAAAGAACTTATGAAAGTAATATAAATATGAAGACAAAGAAAAGGCTGCTAAATTCGTATATATTTTCACTATTAACATATGGTTGTGAAGCATGGACAATAGGCAGAAAAGCAGCAAAGAACATAAATGCATTTGAAATATGGTGCTATCGCTGAATACTAAATAGTGGCTGGGTAAGCAAAACTACGAACAAGCAAGTATATGACCGAATGAATGAGAGACCCACTCTATTAAAGAAAATCGCTAAATGAAAATTATTATTCTTTGGTGATGCTGTAAGATGTCCAAATCGAAATTTGTTTGTTAACATCATGGAAGAATTTGTAGATGGGAAAAATTCAAAGGGAAGACCTGGAAGAATGTGGATTGATGACATCAAGGAATGGACCAACATTAGAGAGTATGGAGAGTTGAATAGGAAGACACAGTGTAGAGAAAAATGGAGATCCATGATAGGCAACCTTCGACTGCTCGAGGACGCTACAGAAATAAACAAAAAATATTTTATGACGTAATTCATATACAAATTTGCCGTAGACCGTGACACTTTCGGTCTATCGTTCAATTGCTACATAATTGGCCTGAAAGAGTTCATTTCTTATGTTACCTACATCAGTGCACGCTTGAAAGGTATTTTATTAAATGACAATATTGGAAACAACAGATGGTTTTTTTACTTTTCCTATCGTAGACCGTGGATAAATTTCGTAGACTGTGGATAAATTTAGAACAAACGAGGAAGCATCAGCAACCGCAACACACTGTGTAAGATAACAAAAGGCTTGCAAAGCAATATCCACTGATGGGAACAACCTTTTGTTTATCCAGAGGTATTTGATTGCGGAATGTAAAAATACCTCATCGTACAATCATCATTTCAGTCTCGTGCTCGTCTAAGACAGGGTTGTCCAACTCGTGGCCCATGGGCCACATTGTGGCCCAGTGTGCTGTCTGGTGTGACCCGCGTTTAGATTAAAGTTGTTAAAAAATTACATGGCGGTAAAAGTTTGGTGCGTACAATTGTAAAATTACATCGTATTTGGTACGGTTGCAAACAAGGGAGAAGTTCACATTACTCATTGGTTGGAACTACCAAAGTGGTCAAGCGCAAGCAAATTTAGCATGTACTGACGCAGTAAACCCTTGCCCAAACCTTCATCAAATGCCCTACAGGTCAGCAGCTCAAGCCCAACCGCCATCGACACGCCACATTTGTTTGAAAATTCAAGATGGCTATATCCCACATTCCTAATAAGTGGAGAAGAGAGACAGATGGCGGACTCGGAGGACGCAATTTCAAAATATCATGGACAACTGATTTTTTCGTAATCCAACATATTGATGCTGTTTTGTGTTTGATATGTTTGGAAAACTCCACAGTGCAGAAGGAGTACAATATTGCCAGGTACTACGACAAGAAGCATTCTTCCTATCGTAAACTGGAAGGCCAGTTACGTCTCGACAATTTAGAATCCCTAAAACGGAAAGTTTCCGGTCAGCAATCACTGATGAAAACAAGGTTTTATAGCTCGGATAGTGCCACAACGGTCAGCTTTTTAATATCAAAAGCAATTGCCAAGAATGGAAAGCCATTTTCCGATGGAGAACTTATTAAAGACTGCCTGCAAATATTTTGTGCAGAAGCATGCCCTGAAAAATCTGGCTTTGCAAGAGACATAAGTCTTTCCCATCAGACAGTGGCAAGAAGAGTTGAGGATATGTCAACAAATATTGAGCACACATTGAAAGAACATTTGAAGCACTGTGAAGTTTAAGGCCTAGCCTTAGATGAATCCACTGATAATACTGACACTGCTCAGTTGGCGATTTTTGTTAGAGGTAAATGAAGTTATTTCTAGTAAGCTTTTGGAAAAGTTAGTATATAAGTCTCTATCATCTATCTGCTATCAGAGAAAATATTGAAAGAGCAAGAAGAATTTCTAGTTTACTATGATTTGATCAATTTTTTGTGCTTGGTTTATTAGGTGCAACCAAGAAGTTTGAATTGTTTGAAGAGCTTTTGGATTTGTGTCACATAAAGGGAACTGTGAAAGGAGATGACATATTGAGGGAGGTAAAACATACTTTGATTAAATTTGATCTCTCGGAAGACAAAATCTGTGGCATCACAACTGATGGAACTGCTGCTCTCACTTGCAGGAATAAAGGATTTGTGTCTTTGTTCAAAAACTCTATTGGCCATGATTTAATTTCATATCATTGTATAATTCACCAGCAACAACTCTGTGCCAAAGTGCTTGAAATGACAGAAGTACTAACATTTGTTGCTGATATCAGCAATTTCATACATGCACGAGGCCTTAACCACAGACAGTTGAAGAATCTGATGCTGACTATGAGGATGTTGTCTATTTCTCTCATGTTATGTGGCTCAGTAGGGAAGCCACATTGAAGAGGTTTTGGAGTTTACTACCTGAAATAAAGCAGTTTTTGGTCATGAAGCATAGAGACATTGCCTTGCTTGAAAATTGTGAGTGGCTCAATGATCTGGCATTCTTGAATGATATGACTCAGATGCTCTCTGACCTTAACCTTAAGCTTCAAAGTAAAGATCAACTTGTCCACAAAATGCTTAAGCATGTGGAGTCCTTCATGGCAAAACTTTTGCTGATTAAACACCAGCTGCTTTCAAAGAAGAACACAGATCTCTCAACATTATCTGAGAGAGATTCTGAAAGTATTGGTCATACCAAATACTGTGGTCTTCTTGAAAAGTTGAAGGATGAGTTTGAAAATAGGTTTCAAGACTTCTAAAAGGCAAAGCTAAACTTGGCCATGTTCTCAGACTCTTTTACAGTCAATGCTGAGACAGCACAAGAAGAGTTTCAGTTTGAGCTTCTTGACCTGTAGAGCAACAGAGATCTGAAAACTGCTCACAGAGAAAGCAGCCTCTTAGATTTTTATAGAAAGTACCTGTCATTGGGAAATTATCCTACTCTTTGCAAGTATGCTATGTTTTATTTGTCACTTTTTGGGAGCACATATATGTGTGAACAGTTTTATTCACAAATGAAAAATGTGAAAGCTGACAGAAGAAGTAAACTAACAGACAAGCATCTTGCAGACACCTTAAGAGTTGCCACATCAACAATAGAGGTTGACGTTGACAGTATTGTGAAATAAAAACAAACTCAAACTTCACATTGAAGTACTCATTGTGCTTTCCTTTATAATTTTGTGGCCTTCATTAGAGTCTTAATTAAGTGTGTGTGTGTGTGTGTGTGTGTGTGTGTGTGTGTGTGTGTGTGTGTGTGTGTGTGTGTGTGTGTGTGTGTGTGTGTGTGTGTGTGTGTGTGTGTGTGTGTGTGTGTATGTGTGTGTGTGTGTGTGTGTGTTTGATACATTATATATATATATATATATATATATATATATATATATATATATATATATATATATATATATATATATATATATATATATATATATATATATATATATATATATATATATATATATATTCTGCAAGCCCACGGATGCTCATCAGTATTTGCACAAGACGTCTTGTCACCCTTGGCATATCAAAAGGGCTATACCCTATAGTCAAGCACTAAGACTGCGCCGTATATGCTCTGAAGATCATGAGTTAGATGCTAGGTTACGGGATCTGGCTGGATGGTTAGAGGATAGGGGATATGAGGAATCCTTTATAAAAGAGCAAATAGTGGAGGCACGCAGGAAGGACAGGGAGACTATACTTTGCAATTATAACAAAACCTCTAAAGAGGATGGGCTAGCCAGGGTCCCGTTGGTCACGTCCTACCACCCAGCACTCAACAGCATGGGGAAAGTGGCACAAAGACTTCACTCTATGCTCAGTATTTCAGAAGAGCATAGACGTGAGTTTCCTGAACCACCACTTGTTTCCTTTAAGCGTTGCAAGAACCTTAGGGATATTTTGGTAAGAGCTAAGTTGCATAGTGGGGGGGAGGGCAGTTGTAATACAAGGGGATGTACTCCGTGTGGTAAGTCTAGATGTCAGGTTTGTTCTGTTATGTGTGATAGTAAGACTTTTAGAACCCATAGCAATAATAAGTAATATCAAATAAATTTTTCTTTTGATTGTGATTCGTCTGATGTAGTGTATTTGATGGAATGTAGAGTCTGTGGTGTACAGTATGTGGGTAGTACGTGCACGCCGTTTAGAACTAGGTTTAACAACTAAAAGGCATGTGGTCGTAAGTTTTATGGTGGTTCTTCGGGGATCCCTCAGGCAGAGTTTTTCCGGCATTTTACTGGGGAGCGCATGAGGGATTCCTTAAAGATGTCAGTGTTATCATTATAGATAGACTTAATGGGAACGGTAGGCAACGCAAAAGTTTCTGGCAATTTAAGCTGGAAACTTTTGCGCCCCAGGGCCTTAATATTAAGCAGGTTGAGGAATAGGAGGTTTAGTTGGGTGTGTCTGTGTCAGTATAGTTTTCTTGTTCTCTTGACTTACACTCTACTCTACCTACACCTCTTCTGGTTTTCGCCATGTTTGTTTATTCTGTGTCTTAGGCATTGTGCCTTAGTTTAGCTATTTTGCTAGGTGCTACTCTACTTGGTTCCTTTACGGTCCATTTTTACTCATTTCCTCATTTCCCAGAATAAGTCTGTATATATATATATATATATATATATATATATATATATATATATATATATATATATATATATATATATATATATATATATATATATATATATATATATATATATATATATATTTCTGCCTTTGCCTCCACCCATTACAAGAAGCTTAATGCTGGCAGCAGAGAAAACTGCCCTATCCACATTATTATTTTCCAAAATCTTCAAAGCGCAGCACAACCACTGCCCTCACTCACACATTGTTCCTTATGTTGTATTAACATTGCAATATACGTCATGTGACACTGGCAGTTTAAAAGATTTGTTTCAGAAACATGCAATTGGAATTGTTGGATAAGTAGGAAAGAAGGAAGTGGTATGATTGATATTAGTATAAGTCTAAGTTTCTACGGATAATCTTACAAAACATATGAAATATGGCATTGAAAAACAACCTTTTATAGCTATTATGACATCACACACTATTCTAATCAAAATTTCAACTTCACCAATTAAATCAGCACCCCAGAAAACCCCTATGTCAACGTTTTTCCTCATTTCCTAATGGCCGTTTTGGAAATTTTGAGAAGGCAATCGCCGCCGAAAGTAGTTGGAAGAGTAGCGTGGAATTGCCAGGAAATAGATATCTAACGCTTCATTGTCGTATTTCACACAAACAGCCCACCTCCCCCCCCCCTAAAACAATGTTGAGAAGAAGGAGGAATATGTCCCAGGATGTTGGTGCACTTGCTCAACTTAGATCTCAATTGTGCCTCATTACCTAGCCATATTACAACATTGTATATGGGGAGGGGGGATGGCGTGGAAGCATGGTGTTCCAAGAGTTTTGGCGCCCATTGTATGTATCCATTGCAAATCAGCTACACTGAATGGGCAACCGTCTATAAATAACTGAAATATAGTTATGTATGTAGGTGATCGCAATCAAAACTGATACTCATGCACAGCTTTTGGCTTATCATTGGCACCAATGGAACTTATCTTATTTACTTCCCTCCAATTGGTTTACAATATGTTGAACACAATATACTGGTGGAGCGGAAGGAGTTAAAGGTTACTGATAGTTAAGTATATCTTGCACCCCCTTTGACCATGGATTGAACTCTTGGTAACAATAACCAGAGCTAGTCCTGCACTTAGTAAGCCAGAGAACTGTATATTAGGTAAAATTTTCGAGAAGCTAGTATTTGATAGAATCTACAATTAACTTTCTATAAATCGACTGCTGACTGCTAAGCAATCTGGCTTTCGACCTGGAGATTCTGCAATCAATCAACTAATTTCAATAACGCACCAAGTTTACAAAGGTTTTACTGAAGTACCAAGTAAAGAGACAAGAGCTGTTTTTCTAGATTTTTTGAAGGCTTTTGACAGGGTTTGGCACGAGGGACTTATATACAAACTTCAATGTAAAGGAATATCTGTCGACCTTCTAGTTTTGCTAAAAGACTTTTTGAATAACCGTAAGCAACGTGTCGTATTGAACGGCAAATCGTCTGACTGGTTAACTCTTTCGTCTGGTATTCCACAAGGATCTATATTAGGTCCTCTTTTCTTTCTACAATCTCTCAATGATCTTGTTCAGAATGTGAGTTGTGATGTGAGAATCATTGCCGACAACACTCCTTGTTTTCCATTGTAAATGATGTTGCTAATATTGCTTTTCAACTGAACTGTGATCTTGAAAAGATACATCTATGGGCGTGGCAATGGAAAATGCAGTTCAACACAGATAAGACCGAAGAAGTGATATTCTCTGCTAAATGGATCAAACCCAGTCATCCTCCTCAAAAGTGGATGATAATATAATTTCTCAAACATCGGACCACAAGCATCTTTGTATGGTATTAGACTCGAAGTTAGATTTCAAAAGTCATTTAAGAGACGCTACTGGCAAAGCAAGTTGTGACATTGAAATGATGAAGCATATTCTTTTTTATCACATATAAACTCTTGCAATAACAAAGTACAATCATCATTGTACCTGTACCATATCCAAGGCTTAACTTCACAACTGTTCAACATATCTTCTTCTGAACTGGACATAAACAAGTTGGCATACGCCGGAGCAAACTTTGTGCTTATTGTGGTTCCTAACTTCTGCTTATACACTTTACCATTAAACTCAAACACATTACTATCTAAGACTAATTTTCCTAAACTAACTAATGGCTTTGTGGAAATTGACGGATTCTGTCTTGTGTCCAGGGCTTTACGTATCGCCTCTAAACCTTCACCATGTGGAATATTAGGGTAGGGGCCCACAACATCCGCTGTACATAACAAGGCATTGTCCGCAATTTCACCTAACTTAGCTAACAACGACAGAAAATGATTCGTGTCCTTAACAAATGATTTAATCTTACTAACTAAAGGATTAAGGTTGAAATCCAAATATTCTGAAATATGCTCTGTAGCTGTACCACGATTACTAATAACCAGTCTACCTACAACATCTGACAGTCCCTTATGTATCTTAGGCAACAAATAAAATCTACCCAACCTCGAACATCTAACCTGCAAAGTACTCAGCCTCCTTATCCGTCAAAGCCTGTTCACAAACCTGGATCTCTGAAACTACGTTACTAACCTCATAAGTGAACATCATAAATGTTTCATGGATGTTTGTAAGTTTTTCAAGATTTTGCCAAATGGTCTTAGATGTTGGAAAAAGTATTCACTTCAGGGGAATGTGTCGGACCAATTTATTGAGCAATGGTCAGAGGTTTCACGGCAAGCAGAAATGTCCTTTCTAGCGCTTGTAGCATTACACTATAGGGAGCAACATGAAGGTATGGAGAGAGAGTGCTACGACATTCAGAGGAGATGGAGACCTGACCTTCAGGTTACGGACATGAAGAAACTCAACGACAAGACCAGGACTGAGTATTTGAAGTTAATGGATAGAAGACTGAGAAAGGCAAGGACGCTGTGTGAAAAGGAGAACATCGATTTCATTGGTGCTTGGCAAACTCGAACCACCTGCTTTGTGACTTGTTCAGTGAAGAAGGCTTACAGCATACGGGAAATGAGGAAGAGGTAGACGTTGGCGACAATCAGGGAGAGGTGTTTACCGAAGTTCCTGGCTCTAGACTGACTGGCGTCTTTGTCTCTGGGAGTGTGGTGAACTTGTCGTGCAAGAGATTGACGGAAGATCAGATTAAATTATTATCAAGAGGGTTAAAGTTCAAAGTTAAAGTTAAAGTTCAGCTAAAGTTAGATATCGAGGAATTTAAGAGACAAATGAGACTGAAGTGGTATTTTAGAGACAATAATATTGATGATAGTAGTTTAGGTAGTAGTTGTCCAGATAATAATAATCATTATAATAATAATGGCCCCTGTTTTTACATAGAGTCAGGTTGGAATCCTCCTAGGGCCGATCCTATCTTAGAAACCTACTCTTAAGTGCCTAATTGCCGTTACCTAATTGCCGTTCCCCCCGCTAATTAATTTTTGAAAATTTTTCCAATGCCCCCGCTCTTATTAGGACTCCCCAGCGATTATTTTCAACCTATTTATCGTTGTCACTTGACTATTAGAATTTGTAACCATGGTCGTCCTTAAGAACGGACAACGCTACATACGTGTATCTTCAAAGGCAGAGACATTTCTAAGCATAGCGCAA
Source organism: Mastigias papua (assembly GCA_964019165.1). Lineage (NCBI taxonomy): Eukaryota > Metazoa > Cnidaria > Scyphozoa > Rhizostomeae > Mastigiidae > Mastigias > Mastigias papua. The sequence continues at coordinate 7,019,139 of OZ025271.1, read as the reverse complement.
TGTCAGTCAGTTTGACGTGTTCTGAAACCATTTAGCACCTATGACAGTTCATGCGATGCAACTATTCTAATACATGATGGAAGACAACAATGAGTCAAGCAGAAGAAACTTTGTTCGTTAGTTGGAGAAGTATACATTGGCAGAGTAGCAAAAGATCGGGGAATGCGTTGAAATGTTTAAAAAAGAATACGATGCTGAAGTGGAATGTTTGAAGGGAAGGAGTCAATACGATGCCAAAGGCAAAAAGTTTACACCACAGGATATTGGGAATTTGTGTTACACTTTCATAGCTACATCATTGTCTATTGATATTGTTCAAACTGATTTTCCTTTTTTGGTTACTTTTTACACTGACATATGGAAGCTATAGTAGCTAAGGAAATTTCCTCCTTGAATGGAGACAGCAATCTACCTAAGAGTACTTTTCAAAATCCATTTATCAACATGATTGCACAAATAAAGCCCCCCGCTAAGTCTGACACCTATCAATTGAAGTTTCCAAATAATTCCAACCCCCCCCGCTAATTCCGACCCCCACTAATTGAATTTTCCAAACAATTCTAACCCCCCCTCGTTACTTCCGACCCCCCCAGCAATTAGGCACTTAAGAGTATCTCTCTCTTCTTGACAACGAAGCTTTGTCTATTGTACCCGAAGGTCGAAACTTTAGTAATCTTTCCATCGGGGAACGACAAGCGTTGTATGATCTTAATTCTGACAAGACTATTGTTATTAAGGAGGCAGGTAAAGGGTCAGCAGTGGTAGTTTGGGACAAAGAAGATTATTGTGCGGAAGCTTATAGACAGTTAGATGACGTTAGTGCTTATGAAGAGTTAGATAGTACTCCTTTATCAGAGCTAGAAGCAGAGGTTAGTAACATAGTTTCAGAGATCCAGGTTTGTGAACAGGCTTTGACGGATAAGGAGGCTGAATACTTTGCAGGTTAGATGTTCGAAGTTGGGTCGATTTTATTTGTTGCCTACGATACTTAGGGGACTGTCAGATGTTGTAGGTAGACTGGTTATTAGTAATCGTGGTACAGCTACAGAGCATATTTCAGAATATTTGGATTTCAACCTTAATCCTTTAGTTAGTAAGAGTAAATCATTTGTTAAGGACACTAATCATTTTCTGTCGTTGCTAGCTAAGTTAGGTGAAATTGCTTACAATGCCTTATTATGTACAGCAGATGTTGTGGGCCTCTACCCCAATATTCCACATGGTGACGGTTTGTAGACGATGCGTAAAGCCCTGGACACAAGGCAGAATCTGTCAATTTCCACAAAGTCATTAGGTAGCTTAGAACAATTAGTATTAGATAGTAATGTGTTTGAGTTTAATGGTAAAGTGTATAAGCAGAAGTTAGGACCTGCAATAGGCTAAAAGTTTGCTCCAGCGCATGGCAACTTGTTTATGTGCAGTGTAGAAGAAGATATGTTGAACAGTTGTAAAGTTAAGCCTTGGATATGGTACAGGTACATTGATAATGTTTTTTATTTGGACACTTGGCGAGGAAAAGTTATGTAGTTTTATAGAGTATGTTAATATTTATCATCAAACAGTAAATTTTACAACAGAGAAATCAAGGGGATAGTGTCGGTTATTTGGATGTTTTAGTAAGTAGAAAGGGACGGGCCTTGGAGACAGACCTCTACTGCAAATCTACTGATACACACCAGTATTTGCAGAGGAGCTCTTGTCATCCATGGCACGCCAAAAAAGCAATCCCATATAGACAGGCTCTTAGAATCAGAAGAATTTGTTCAGACGAGAAGAAGTTCAGAAAGAGGTCGGAGGAATTAGTGAGTTGGTTAGTAGTTAGGGGTTATAAGGAGGATTTCGTTAGGAAGCAGATAGTTCGTGCTAGTAGTTTAGACAGAGAAAGACTTTTTAACCAAGAAGGTAGATGTAATGACAAGAGAAAGGATCAGGTTCCATTAGTGGTTACATTCCGTCCAGCACTTAATGAGCTTAGGGGCATAATTAAGAAACTCTATACCATGTTAGAAGCGTCTGAAGAGCACTGGATGGCCTTTAAAGAGCAGCCTTTTGTGGTCTTCAGAAGGGCACCAAATTTGAAGGATAATCTAGTTAGAGCTAAGCTTCCTATGATTAGGACAGAAGGAGTTAAGGGTTGTTTTAGGTGTGGTAAAGCGCTATGTCAAGTTTGCAGTTATACGTCAGAGGGTAGTAGTTTTAGATGTATTGTGTCAGGTAAGGAGTATGATATAAATAGTGACTTTAATTGCGATTCTTCAGGGGTAGTTGGTCAGAAGAGAGAGAATATTACCTCAGGGACGGTCGTTGAGACTTTAGGCCATATCCATAGAACAACAAAGGTCATTGACATTTACTGTAGTAGTAGAGTAATCCTTGTCCAGAACTATCGATTATAGATTTCGTTATCCATATTCTATGCTTGTAGTTATTGGTATTGAGTAACATTGTGCTGTGTAATGCTTAGAACTTCTCGAAACTGCCAGAGCGACAGTCTGGAACATTCTACTTGACGCTTAGGCCATTTAGCCTCGCTTTCATGTAGATAGTTTCCAGGTATGACGTAATGGTTTTCGAGAGTTTTCTTACATATAGCTTCTAGAATTTTCGTAACAGTATATATAAAAAGGGACACATTACACATTTAGTGTATTCGTAAAAGTTTCATTCAACGAAAAGAGAATATTTAGAGGAACAAGTGATAGTAAAGAGCCATATTCGGGCTCAGTAGCGTTAGCAGGTTTTACTATAGAAATTGCAGTTAAAAGGAATCATTACAGACATAGTAGATACGTGTACTAATTTTTGATTGTGGTTATCTTCGAATCATATTGGTAGCAGAGGGTAGTTGGATACGTTGATACAAAGTAACTGCGTCATGTCAAGGAATAAGAAAAAGACTCGCAAATCGGCTGCAGATAAGTTTGAAGCAGATCAAGAGGAAAGAATCGAAAGCATAAAGATTTCAAAAGCAAAGTCAAAATCGCTATTTACAAGAAGGAAAAATCAGCTTTTAGACTTGCTTGAATCGGGAAATGCTGACCGTAATGAAATAAAAGAATTAAGAAAAAGGACAGACGAAGCCCTAGCTAACACACTTGAGGACTTGGCAACTTTATTCGAATTTCACTCCAATGCAGAAGATCGAAGCAAGGTACGAATAGAAACAGAGAACATTGAAGCAGAATACGATTCAGTCCAAGCCAGGATCACTCGGTATTTAGATTCGAGAAAGGAAGAGACCCAGAGCCAGGCCAGCGGACATTCATCGCAATGGAGCAGTATAGGAGAGACCCTGAACCCCCTGGAGCATCAAGAATCAATAGCAAGACAGCATCTGCTTGGGATCGAGAAAAAGGTCCAAGACAAGGAAGAATCTATTCGATTAGCTAGAAGAAAACTTGATGACGAGTATCTTCAGAGGCAAAAGGAGCTAGAAAAAGAAATGCAGGATATTCATGGAAACTTATCAATAAAAAGCGATGTCAAGTACAAGTTCAATAAACTAGAAGAATCTTTAGACGAAGAATTTGGATTGTCAAAACCTTCTTTACAAGACAAAGCAAGAACACTGGAGCAAAAGCAGCAATCACCGGTTGTAGAAAGACTAGATCTTGGAAAAGACATGTGGAAACAGTTAACAAGAGTCTCAATTCCAGTCTTCAAAGGCGATAAAAGATCGTATGAAAGTTGGAAGGCAGCATTTATTGCATGCATCGATCAAGCCCCAGCAACACCAGAGTATAAGCTGCTGCAATTACGACAGTATCTTAGTGGAGAAGCTTTAAAAGTAGTCGAAGGTTTAGGACATTCAGCCGCAGCCTATGAAGCAGCAAAAGATCGTTTGGAGCGAAAATATGGAGGACAACGGCGTAGAGTAAATCTTTATCTCGACGAATTGGACAATTTCAGACCAGTAAAACCAGGAAATGCAAAAGATCTGGATAATTTTGCAGATTTATTGGATATTCTAGTGGTCAACTTGAGAGAATCAAAGCGGTTGGAAGAACTTGGAAATGGCTCCTTGTATCTAAAGGCTCAGAAGAAGTTGAGTGAGACCATGTTAGCAAATTATCACAGATGGATATATGAGCAGCGAAGGCCAGAATGTATGGAATCGCTAAGAGAGTGGGTGATTCAAGAAGCTGAATTCCAGACAGTTGCATCAGAAACAATTCGCGGATTAACTTACAAGCAAAGGGAAGGAGCAAAGACTTTCTTTGGACAAGCAGAAATTAAAGGAAAGGTGTCTATTTGTAAAGTGTGTAGGAAGAACCATCCAATATGGCGATGTGAAGAATTTAAAAGAATGGACGTCTCTAAACGTTGGTATATAGCTAGAAAAGCAGGATTGTGTTACCATTGTCTCGGTGGAGATCATATAGGAGGTTATTGTACCAAAGGCAGAATATGTGGGATTGACGGATGTCAAGAAACACATAATAGATTGCTGCATGGTGGCAAAAATACAAAGTCAGAGAGCATCTACAACAAAATAGCTACAGATACAGCTCAAGAGAAAGATGTAGCAGGATCTAGCACGGAGGGGGAGAAAAAGCCGACATCAGAAAGGTCTCACACAACAATGGAAAAGGCAGAGCAAACAAATCAAGCCCATTTTACCGCACTTCGTACTGTACCAGTTAGAGTAAAAAATGGAAATCGAAGTATAGTTGTAAATGCACTGTTGGATGATGCTAGCACAAAAACTTACTTAAACGCAGACATTGCTGCAGAGCTTAGACTAGTTGGGGAAACAAGGAAGATTACAGTGAATGTACTAAATGGTCAAATGGATTCATTCGAAACAATGCCTGTTGAATTCGAATTAGAGAGCCTGGATGGGAAGATACAGGTATCAGCTACAGGGTATACTACAGAGAAAGTAACTGGCGATTTACAACCGATAGACTGGAATCAATATGCAAATAAGTGGAAACATTTAAGAGGAATAAAGTTCCCGAACCTTGGATCTCGACCTACTATGGACATTCTGATAGGAATAGATTTAGCAGATTTGCATTACTCAATACAAGACATTCGTGGAAAGCCAGGGGAGCCGGTTGCCAGGTTAACACCGTTAGGCTGGACATGCATTGGAGGAACAGCATATTCAGCTAATGGTCCTTTCAACACCAACTTCAACAGAGCGTACTTCATAAATAAAGCAGATAAGGATTTAAATCAAACCTTACAGAAGTTTTGGGAAATAGATACAAGTGGCTCACTTGCTGAAAAAGAGACGTTATTGTCAGTAGAAGATTCATATGCACTGAGAGAAGTTAGCCAGTCATTGAAGTTCGAAGATGGGAGGTACGAAGTCGCGATGCCTTGGAAGCCAAATGCACCAGAATTGCCAAATAACTACGAGATGGCAATGAATCGATTACAAAGTACGGAACGGAGGTTATTGAAGAATAGGGACATAGGCAAAGCATATAACGACGTAATAGTGAGACATTTGGAAAAAGGATACATTTCAAAAGTTCGAGAAAAAAAAGATGAAAAGAGCTGGTATCTACCTCACTTTCCAATAATTAGACCAGACAGGGAAACCACCAAAACAAGGATTGTCTTCGACGCCTCAGCAAAATTTAATGGAATATCCTTAAATGATGCCATATGCCAAGGGCCTAAGTTGCAAAGGGAATTAGTGGACGTATTACTTCGCTTTCGTCGATTTCCAGTGGCTCTAGTTTGCGATATTGCAGAGATGTATCTTCGCATTGGGATATCGCCAGCAGATAGGCAGTTCCATAGGTTTCTTTGGAGAGATCTGGATCAGTCAAGAAGACCAGATGTTTACCAATTTAACAGCTTAGTGTTTGGAGTAAATTCATGTCCGTTTCAAGCACAATTTGTCGCTCAAGAGCATGCAAGACAAAGAGAAAAGGACTTTCCAAAGGCTGCAGAAACGGTATTAGAGTCGACGTATATGGATGACAGTATGGATTCGGCTGTAAACGAAGTAGAGTGCATAGAATTGTACAGAGAACTGTCGGCATTGTGGCAATCTGCAGGAATGCATGCAAGGAAGTGGCTGTCGAATTCAAAAGAGGTTTTAATGCAAATTCCCGAAGAAGACAGAGCAGTAGAGGTAGATTTAGATAATGGAAATTTACCAGCAATAAAAACTCTTGGAATATTGTGGGTAGCTGAAGAAGACCACTTCACATATAAAGTCAATCCACCCGATGAAAATTATCTGCTAACGAAGAGGAATTTTCTAAGAAAAATTGCCACTTTATTTGATCCTATGGGATTCCTAAATCCATACGTAATAAGAGCGAAGATCCTGTTGCAAGAGATGTGGACGTCAGGGTTAGACTGGGACGATCTCCTTGACGAGAACCATGCAAAAAGGGCAAATAGATGGTTTGCAGAGCTTTAACAGTTAGCAGGAATTTCAGTTCCACGTTGTTTACAACTGGAAAAAAGAGTTATTGCAACAACCATTCATACATTCACGGATGCCTCAGGAGAAGCGTATGCAGCTGCTATCTATGCAAGACAACAATACGAAGATGGTTCACTTAGTGTACGGTTGGTGGTTTCAAAGAGTCGTGTAGCACCACTGTCAGCAATAAGTATACCCAGACTGGAACTTATGGGTGCAATACTTGGTTTACGATTAGCATTTTCGGTAGTCAAAATCCTAAAAGTTGACAAGAAATCGTTAATGTTTTGGACTGATAGCATGAACGTATTGTGGTGGATAAGGAAACCAAGTCGCGGATTTAAACCATTTGTGGCCAACAGAATAGGAGAGATACAAAGTTCAATGAATCCACAGCAATGGCGACATGTCAGTACGAAAGAAAACCCAGCAGATCTTCCGACAAGAGGAACCTCGGTAGTTAACTTGAAGGACAATGCATTGTGGTGGAGTGGTCCAGAATTTTTGAAATTACGCGAGAATGATTGGCCAAAATCAAAAATCGAAGTGAATGAAGAAACCCTGTCAGAAGTACGCAAACAAGACAAAATTCGATTAGAGACAAAGAATGAAGAAGATCTCACTTTACTTGTAACAGTGCATGAAACGTCTTGGCGCTTACAACCAGAAAGATATTCGAGTTGGAACAGACTAGTTAGAGTGAGAGCATGGGTACAAAGGTTCATTGAGAACTGCATGCGCAAAATTGAAGATCGATGTAGCGAAGGTATTACCTATCAAGAAATTTTGGATGCAGAGACTGCTGTAATAAAGGAAGCACAGCAGCAAGCATTCAGTGAGGAATACATAGCATTATCAAACCAGCGACCAATTCCAAAACACAGCAAGCTTTTGACGTTGAAGCCCATAATAGATGAAGAAGGTTTACTACGATCAGACGGTAGACTAACATATGCAGAATATCTACCCTTCGATGTGAGATACCCCATAATTCTGCCGAGAAAACATTGGGTAACCAAACTGATAGTAAAAGACTACCACGAGCAAAGCAACCATTCAGCAGGTACGAATCACACTCTATCTTTGATATCAGCACGTTTCTGGATTATGCAGGGTAGAGAGGAAATTCGAGAATGGGAGGCAGAATGCTTTGAATGCTGCAGACGTAAGACAAAGCCTGCAAGACAAATCATGGCTCCATTACCAAAGATACGGGTAAAATTACCACTACGAGCGTTTGCACGGACGGCAATAGACTACGCAGGACCATTTGTAACAGTACAAGGTAGAGGAAAAAAGAGAATGAAGCGTTATCTTTGTTTATTCACTTGCTTAACTTCGAGAGCAGTGCACTTGGAGATGGCTTATGCACTGGACACAGATTCGTTTCTGAATGCATTTTATCGCATGACAAGCCGAAGAGGTCTTCCAGATGAGGTAATTTCAGATAATGGTAGTAATTTCATCAGTGCAGAGCGAGAGCTCAAAGAGTTAGTCGAGAAACTTGAAAAAGAAAAGATTCAGAGCTCAGCTGCGAATAAGGGTATTAAGTGGTACTTCAACCCACCATTAGCGCCACATTTCGGAGGAGTGCATGAGACCCTCATAAAAGCCGCAAAAAGAGCATCATACGCGATATTGAAAGGCGCTGATGTTACCGATGAAGAACTAATGACTGCATTCACAGGTGCCGAAGGACTCCTGAACTCAAGGCCACTAACATATCAGTCAGCGAATCCAATGGATGATGTGCCTCTCACACCTAATCATTTCTTATTTGGCCAAGTCGGAGGTCAATTCGCTCCTGAAACTGTAGATACAAGCCCATACAACATGAGAAAACGGTGGCGACGAGTGCAAGAGTTAGTAAGACACTTTTGGCATCGATGGCTTCGTGAGTGGCTGCCATCAATTAGTCGCAGAATGAAATGGAAGACAGAACACGATGATATTCGCATTGGGGAGGTCGTTCTAGTGATTGCACGTGATACACCGCGTGGACAGTGGCCTGTAGGAAAAATCATAGAAGTATATCCAGGACCAGACAACCATGTGCGGACAGTCAAAGTACAAACTGGACGCAACACCTTTGTAAGACCAATCAGCAAGATATGTCCATTGGGATGTTTTGAAGAGATAGAAAAGACAGATGGAGAGAAAAGACAAGACATATGATCGTCGATGGGTTACTAACCCATCGAGGAGGGGGAGTATGGTCAGAAGAGAGAGAATATTACCTCAGGGACGGTCGTTGAGACTTTAGGCCATATCCATAGAACAACAAAGGTCATTGACATTTACTGTAGTAGTAGAGTAATCCTTGTCCAGAACTATCGATTATAGATTTCGTTATCCATATTCTATGCTTGTAGTTATTGGTATTGAGTAACATTGTGCTGTGTAATGCTTAGAACTTCTCGAAACTGCCAGAGCGACAGTCTGGAACATTCTACTTGACGCTTAGGCCATTTAGCCTCGCTTTCATGTAGATAGTTTCCAGGTATGACGTAATGGTTTTCGAGAGTTTTCTTACATATAGCTTCTAGAATTTTCGTAACAGTATATATAAAAAGGGACACATTACACATTTAGTGTATTCGTAAAAGTTTCATTCAACGAAAAGAGAATATTTAGAGGAACAAGTGATAGTAAAGAGCCATATTCGGGCTCAGTAGCGTTAGCAGGTTTTACTATAGAAATTGCAGTTAAAAGGAATCATTACAGAAATAGTAGAAACGTGTACTAATTTTTGATTGTGGTTATCTTCGAATCAGTAGTGTATTTATCAGGCTGTAAGGTATGTGGTAAGCAGTATGTAGGTAGCACCTTTATATCATTTAGAGCCAGGTTTAACAATTTCAATTCATGTAGTAGGAAGTTGTCTAGTGGAGTAGCAGTGACGCAGGCAGAGTTGTTTAGACATCTTACAGAAGCCAACCATCATGGATTTTTGGAGGATGTTGGTTGTCAAATTATAGATAGGTTATTTGGAGTTTATAGACATAAGGAGGGATTCTGGCAGTTTAGACTACAGAGCTGTATACCTGAGGGACTTAACGTCAGATATGCAGATCATTAGCAATCCCCTATGCACTTTCCTAGCGTTAATTGCTTCTTTTGTCCATTTTGCACCTATCCAGCAACTATTCTTCATTTTTTCACACTTCTCGCAATCTTTGCTATATATATGTTAGTAAGAACGTTTTTAAATTTGGAATATTGGAATATTTTGGTTCGAATTTCGTTCACTCCAACTGTCCAGATTGTGTTTGGCACAGAAAATATTCAGTTTAAAGGCTGCTCCTTATGGTGATATTCTGAATGACAGTGACACTTTGCAAGAATTTAAAAGAAGAATAAAACAGCGGAATGGAATTTGTTGCAAATGCAGATTGTATAAAGTTTTATTAAGGATTTATGCTTTTTGAGTTAGTTGTATTTAACAGTTACTTGCACTTATATTATTCTTAGTTTTGTTCTATTTTAATTTTAATGTTAGTTGACGTTAATTAGCTTCGTTTAGCTAAATATGAATCACCGACGATAAATAAATTGATGATGATGATGATGATGATGATGATGATGATGATGACGATGATTATGATGATGATGATGATTATGATGATTATGATGATTATGATGATTATGATGATTATGATGATTATGATGATGATGATGATGATGATGATGATGATGATGATGATGATGATGATGATGATGATGATGATGATGATGATGATGATGATGATGATGATGATGGCTAGCCCATGGTTGGAGACCTCCTCGTGGTGGCAAGCGGGCACAGAGAGACACTGCCCTTAAGTTGATAGTGATTCATTTCGCGAAGATTCAGAATAGGTGCAGATGTTGACGACCTGTAGCAAACTGTCCAGCCAGGCCCCTTCAGTGCAAGTCAGGCACAGCAGCTTCAGGCTGCAGCTCTGATAAGTAACTGTTGGGGTAGCAGAGTGGATTGAGTGTAGCTGACTCAATCACCTCTTCTAAACAATTTGAAGGCGACACTGACCTCAGGGTCAGCCTAGGCCCCGTAAGGGGCATACGGGAAAAGACAGATGATGATGATGATGATGATGATAATAATGATGATAATGATGATAATGATGATGATGACGTACTCTGCGAATGCAGCTCTGATGTTAAGTTGACGGCTTTCTCAGCCATGCAAGTATTCAAATTTGATTGAAATTCAATTTAAATTTGCTGAGAAACAAAATTTTCTAAACTTTTTCTTTCAGATGAACATATTTACACAAATGGCACTTAATGAGCTAAGGGACTATGGATTAGAGTGCATTCATCCTATTCTCCACGTAAGAGAGAGAAAAAGTACAATTCTTTTGAAGCCTGTAACGTTGACACTACCTATTACTAGAGGTTACCGGAGAGGCTTGAAGACATTTGTGCTTTTTGCAGACAATTGCAAACTTACAGATGTAACTAACACGGCTACAATTAAAGTTGAAGGAGACCAAATAGCAATTAAATTGAAGCAACTGAATGTGTACGTTATTTCTTACATAGTTCCTATTTCTGATTGCTATATTACCATTTTGTAATAAGGTTATCAATTGCATAGCAATATTAATCAAAACTTTTAATAGTATTCATTGCCAGATGTCATGTATAGTGATTTGCTGTGCCCCATATTGATGAAAATTTGTAACTGAGTCAAAAGATTGTGAAGGCAATTCGGTGGAATCGTATTGATACAATCATAAACTAAATAATGATATTTTAACTTGTAAAGATTATAAAGCTTCAAAATCCTCAAGCTAGGGAAGATAACTGTGGAAGGTGAAGAGACATGTTCAAATGCACTAGTCATTATCCATGTGTATTGCATTAACTATACAGGTTTCATATTCCTATCATATTTAATCCCCTCCCACCCCCACCCTGACTATTATGATATCATACTGAAGACAGACAGAATAATGAATTGCATAGACTTATCAAACCATTGACAGGCAGGATTTTTCCACTACCGAGAGACATATGACATGCTCTATTGCCATAGTATGGCTAATAAGCATCTCTCTATTGCATTGCATTGTCAACCAAATCTTTTTATGAAGTTTTATTCTGTTTGAATTCCAATTCTGTACTCATGTGTTTTTTGTACTTGTACAGATTAATTGTCGTCCTGAGAGCAGCAAGACGTGATGTTCATATTCCAAGGGATGTTGAATTACTACGAAAGTACACAGGACCTCGATTTTCTGTTACTTTCAGTATATACGGCAGGGGCTCAAATTTTCACAGGGAAACATTTAATGTTGGTTGCTTTGAAGAACATCAGGTTGATCAATGGAATAACTACATGACCAGGCAACACTATGAGTTGATGAGTATGTTTCAGGCAATTCTGCACAATGGCACACAATTGAGAATTGAGCTTCATAGTCAGAATCAGATCAATGCTGGGCCAGTTAAATTGATGTGAGATTTTATTGCAATTTTTAGCCACAATGCTACTATGTTGTACACAATTTTTGCTGAAGTCGTAAATCCCTAATGTTACACCCCCGTTTATGATCTATCATTGGAGTTTTGAGGCACATAACCAATTTTTCATTCTACAGATTAAATATTACTTCTGCAATAGATTTCAAATTCACTTTATCTGTGTAGCACCTTCATTTTCGCCATAGAGTATATCAGATATTTGTTTAACATCTCCTAATACATTTTCTCCCCCCATCTCAGTCCAGCAATTGAGATACCAAAATATCTTGGTGCTATATGAAAGAACATGATTATTTAGCCCTCAGTATGAACCCCACTAAGTATTGTTTCAGTTATGTCTATAAAATTGTTTACATCAGGAATTCTATCTCATCTGTATTCTGTCACTTCTGCAACAGGTTTGCTAGCAACAAAGGGAATTATACCGATGACTTCCAACTTAAACACGATTGCATGAGTGTGAATGATTACAAGCTCTTTGTATACAAGAATGAAAATAAACACCCATTCAATGAAACAAATATTATTATAAGGAAGGAGGTTAGTTGATGAGTTCATGTCAACAGCATTTTATTCTGCTATGTAATATCTCTTGTATTCTTAATGTCTGTACTTCATGTTGCCTGTACTACTACCTCACTATGTGTATTACACAGACAGCTGATATAAATTACGTGATTATGCTAGAAATTTATGTAGCTTTCTCTTACAGTGAAAGCTCTTGGTTGAAAAATATAGATGCCAATAAATTTCACTATTCATAGTAACAAATGAGATTTATCAACATATCACATAATGTTAGTTGTATCAACTAGTGTACTTGAGAAGTATTTTCTATTTCCCGTGATCTATGATTTGTACAGAAAACTTGTTCATCTTCTCTTTTCGTATGCTTCTTCTGAAGCTGTCAGGTCTCCCAATACTTCACAAGTTTGTTTGAAAATTCGTTCTTTTTTCTCGTATATAAGATATAAATACAGTGTCCTTAACACGTATTGTATTCAGCTATTTATGATAATAATAGCGATTGGTCTCGAAAAGAAAAAGAGTGGTATAATGCTTTGCAACAGAACTATTTGATTTCGTCCATTTGTCAGTCCTCCTGTCTCATTATCAAGTAGCTTCACAACCTAGTATCCTCATCATTCATCTCATTGTATTGGTCATTCCTTGCATTTGAGATTGAAATTAATGGCATTTAGGGTACACTAGTGTCTGATGACATGTGATATACCTAGAGATCCATTAATGTAATAATGACTTTGCCCTTATGACCGTACTCTTCAACTTGTATATCGTGGTCTGCTTGCAATGCTTTCCACGGTGCTGCTTCCAGCTACACCTGTTTAATGTTTGACGTAACTTCTTTTTATTTTGTAACGTCTCTTTGGCATAGTTGACCTGTTTTCATGAATCTTGGCTATTTCCTTATAACAATACACTTTTCGTTTATAGGTACAAAGCAAACCCCATCGCTGTACTTTGTCGTAAGCATGTTATGGACTTACTGTATAAAGTTAGATTCTTTTCCTAATTTAGTTCTGCTCTACTGCCCTAATACACGCTTGAATATATATATATATATATATATATATATATATATATATATATATATATATATATATATATATATATATATATATATATATATATATATATATATATACATTTTATCTTTACCTTTGCACTACTTGATTTAACTTGAAACTCAAGATTCCTTGTTTCTTTTTATTCTTATACACACACTTTATATATTGTATTGTAGGCTTACCCAATTAAACATTAGGAAAGGTACCGTTCACAAATTAATTCATCAGATAGGGGTAGCATGATTATCAGAAAAGCTTATATTTGAGAACTGGTGAAGGTGGGAGTGGAGGTGGTATGATGGTATTAGTAAATGACCTTTCATAAAGTGATCTATTTACATTTCTATTCCACATGCAGTTCTCACCTTTCACAGTTGTATTTACTGTACATTATACATTATCTTTGGTCATTCAAACTTTTTACTATGGGTTGAGTTTGTCACCAAAGGCCTATACTGATCATATATGTGCCATGGCATATTCATCTAGCATTATGCCATAAAAATATTAGATCGCTAGGACACTTATCATGAGACCTAATATTGTATTTTGCAATGTTGGGGATGTGTCAATGCTATGAAATGCTTTGTGAAAGAATTCATTTTTCCATGTTTTGATTTAAATATTAGATCGTTTCTATATATACGTTACATTGCTAGATGCACAGACGTGAAGTGGATTGATTGCTCTAGCCAAATTCTGCGCATATGGTTTTGATTTTTATTTTATTTTTATTTTAATTCATTTAAGGTTGTTGCCCTTAAGCTAGAGCTGATTTGCAAGGGGCCATCCACTTAGAAATTTTACTTACAGCAAAATAATTTACTTACAATAAAACTGTTGAATAAAGTTTTGAAATTTGGAATCGAGAGTGATTCGATGTCATCAAAATTTCAGATTATAGGCTCATCAAAGTTCAAAAGTCATGTAACATGATAGTTTAGTTGGTAGACCCCTTACACCATCCATCGAGACATTTCGAAAAACATTGAACGTTGTATTCACGTATTAAACTAAGACGCTATAAACTTCTATGTGTTTATTTGCTAATCCAATGTACGAAGCGTAATGACTTACCTTCCGAAAAAGTTTCTTCCTATATTCGTTTATCGTCAACATTCAAAGTAATAGACTTTGGTCCAAATTCATGGAATTCTTCGACACTCATCATTCTCTTCGCAACTAGAGTCATTGTCATCTCTAGTATACTCAGCGAAGGGCAAAGGATTAGGAACACTATTAAGAATATCCTTGTCGAAATACACAATAAACTGCCATACTTACTAATAATCTTAATACCATTCTAAAACTCAAAAGCTGTAGATGTTTTTGTTGCTCTGATGTATGATAAAGTTAGAAAATATATTGAGAAATTCCACGAAAAAAGACATTAATTAGCCTTCAAAGTTTGTTTACACTGTCAGTATTTATATGTGAGTGGTAACACAACTGTGTCGAAGAAGTCCGATATTTATTCGCGCAGAAACGGGCTTTACAATTGCGAAATTCAAAGTAGGATGGTGAAAGTAATGAAAATCATTACTGGAGAACTGCCAATCCTGTTTGAAGTTACTCTAAAAGTAGACATTAAAACTTATAATAGGGTGTGCATACGTTGTGACCACCCAGCATTATAGAATAACATGATCCTGTTGTAAAGCATTTGGCCTATGTGAGTTTCATGTAGTGGCTTGATTTTAGTCTACGAATATCACCATTATACTCCAGTGTGAGTTATGATTAAGATGGGCGAAGACAACTTAGCACATTATGAACGAATTCAGAATGGGGTCAGGCAATGATTGCAGTTGAGTGCGTGAGGATATTGGTCTCTATGATGGCTAAAAACATGATGAAATTTTATGTGAACGGTTCCTTATCTTATTTTATATTATATATTTTATATATCTGAACGGTCCCTTAATTTGTATTGTTAATTGAATTCATCACGAAATGCGCACCTCAAGCATACGGGAGGTCTGGAACTTGATGTTGAGAAGTAAAATAACAACACACAATCCACACTCTTACACAAAACTGCCCCTCAGAAACATGAAGGACCGACTAGCGGCTCCCACTCTGCCAACCATAACTTTGCATGAGTGGACGTTTTGGGGCCAGCCTCGTTTTGTATATTAGAATGCAGTAATTTTCCATCTTGTTTCTTGTTATTTTACCCTCAAAACTAACTTCTGATCTCCCATGAGATCATGGCGCTCGTTTTGTTAAAGTGGTGCATTGATCTGCTACTAGGTAGGCTGCTGAAACAAAATTTATTTTAATGAATATCCATAGAATAAAATCCTTGCACATTGAAGTATTGTTCATTGTTTATTTACAAATCTATAACATGTAGTGTCTTTTTCTGAGAATCTTTTAACAGTGGAATAGGCGATTCTTGTGTCTGGTGTATCTTTTCTGACCAGTAGTTCGAAGGTCTTCTGAGATTGCTTCTAACACACAAAGTCTTCCACGGGTTCATTGAAACGTGGATTTCATATGTGTTTCATATATTATGACCAAACTAGCGTTATTTCTGCATCATAATAGTGATCGTTCTCTAAGGAGACTGAGTGAAAATGAGAAGTTGATAACTGCTGTTGAAGAGAATTCAGTATGAAGTGTTTCTTTTGTACCAGCTAGAATATTGAAATGTGCAACAAATGCGCATAAGCTATGCTGAGAATTAGCCATTGCTTCATTTCCTCTCTAGTGCGTCCATACAAAATATATGTACGCTCTCAAGGAAGTTAAGGGGTACCATAAACGGTGTGCGAAAACGTAAAAGCTGAGGAGGGTTTGTTGAAAGAACTTACATACCACCATGTAATTTTAAAGCCTTAAAATTTGTGATGACTTGGAAGTACGTACGCTGGAGCGAATGGAGTACATCCGAAGTGAACTAAAGCCTGAAAGGGTGAATAGCGAGTATTTAATATTGAAGTCGATCAATGAATATTGAGCACATATACTTTCTAAATGGTGCCTAGAATCACTAGATATAATGAAACAGACAAACGTGATGTATTTTTTATTGTTATTCTCGCAACCCCTACTCCCCAATATTTCCGATAATTCTTGGTCGAGACTTCATTAGGATTACCGCTAAAATTTTTCATTTTCATTTAGAAAGAGCAGGATTATCTAGTTGCTTCAATGGGGTATTACTTCAACCAAACATCAAATACACCTCTGATCATAATCAAGATTGTAAGGCACCTTTAATCAAACAGGCCTTTAAAAGCATATTAGTTTCATTTCAATATAAAAGCGAATGTTCTGTTTCATAGCCAATAGTTAAGCTTTCATGTAGACAATGACATATTTCTTGTATTGTACAAAAAGTCTTTAAATGAAATCTCTCCCGATCTTCCATCACACAAGTAAATAGATTACGTTAATTATCAGATAGTTAAATACAACTCGATTGCTACTAAGGTCCTTTTACGTCAGACCATACTGGCTCTTAATTGTACTAAAGATCCCTTAGCATTTCATGCATTAAAAGGGCCAACATAGAGGAGCCGAAATTATCAACATATCCTCGAAGACACTTTTAAATACTAGGAGCATAAAGTAGTGACGTTTGGTTTTATATTTAGAGTATAAAAAGAAAGTTTGCGTGCAAGCACTGATTTAGTTGTGCATGCATTCTGAAGTGCTTGTGGAGGAGTTTTGGTAACAACTATCATCGCATTACTTAGATTTGGTTGTCTCACAACTTTTATTCTGAAGATCGTTTGAAGATGTTAGTTTGGAAGTAAACGTTTGCTAAACATCATTATATTACCTTGGCATGCCTTTTGCAAAGAATCAATACTAGGAAGAAAAGACGTTTTTTGTACAGTACCTTTTTCTATCAAATATATAAGTCACAGAGACAAAATACGAGAAATAGTACGAACTAATGGACTACAATACAAAGACGAAATCCAGGAGGAACAAAATACCATGACTACCCCCTGGGATTGTACGTATTTCTAAATACAACTAACAATAGAAAAATACATATGAACACTCGAATTGCATTTAACATCTGACGCCAATGGTAGCAAAAATATTTATGTTTTGGAACCCTGTTTGGGAGGTATAACAGCGGAATCAACTGTTCCTGCCGCTCAGCATCGAAAAAACGAAAAGAATGCCTATAATTGTCTGTGACCAATTAAGATCGGAATAATAGACAAAGAAAGGTATGGTATCATGATCGGTCTCGAATAAACACAGCATCAGAAGTGAAATGAACAAATAAGGAAAACAAATGGGCACGTTAAAAATACACGACAGGGATTTTCTGATTATGTAAGGTGACTCTATTGGAAGCGACCTGTTGTGTGGATATACCGTAGAGTCAACTCGATTATTTTCCTGGTGAGGATATTTGGGAGGTCTTTATCACCTTAAAGTAGAAGCTTTGCCAATGTCTCATTTGGAAGGTTTCTATATCCATATGGTTGGAATAGTTCTAAAAACACAGGAAGAAGATTTCGAAGTTCATCCTCAAAGGCTTCGCAGAGGAAAAGAAAATGTTCTGTGGTCTCAATGCCATCATTGGTAGGGCACATTGGGTTCATGGACTCCCCAAAATGATGCTTGAGTTTATGGAAGCATACAGTAATAAGCCCCACTCTGAGCTGGGCCAGATACGATAATGCTATAGGGTCATGATTTCCAAATGTAGATTTAACAGGAGGACTGAATTTGGAGATCAACCATTTCTTACATATAGCAACCGATGCTAAAAATCTAATCTAATGACCTACAATACTCGCCAAAAGTCCTGGGACACTTTGCACTTTTTGCAGTCTGCAACAAACTTTCATTCCCTTCTCCCCTTGAAACTATGTTGGTTTTCTGGAGAAGTACCTGCGATAATGGGAAAATTTCGCGTGCACGCCAACTTCAAATGTACCACAAACGAATCAACGTTGTTCTAGGGGGAAGGGGGGTGCATGTTTGTAGCAACTATGACAATATGTAGAGGAAAATGATTTTTTTATCTGTTTCTTCCAAGTGTCCCAAGGACTTTTGGCGACTATTGTAGTTGATTCCATTCAGCAAGGCAATTGGTTAAAACCTAGACTTGAATTTTTCTTTCCATGCTCTTATTAGTCCAATGACATTCTGTTTGCGCAGAGAGTACTGTACTGGTTGAGGTTTAAGGACTTGGGTTTCACTATAGAAAGAAAACACGGGACCATTCTTTTAGCATACTGAAAGCACCTTTCGTCCGACACTCGTCAGAGTATGAAACGTCGGATAGCGACCGAGAGGTGAACCGAAATATATAGCCAGATGTGGGTTTTGTGCCATTAGATGAGAACATAGGGACTTGTCCCGATGCTTTGTATCGAGGTTATAATTTTCTCGTATTCTAAGTTTCTCTGACTGCTAACTCTAATAATCTAATCTGATCAAAATTCTACCATACGATTAATATGCATGCTAAATGTCACGTGATAAATTACTTTACATGTCAACACTGAATCTCTTTCTTGTTTTAAATGAATTGTCCAATTATCTAAATCAATACTGAGTCCATAAAATTAAATATGATGTATGATATGTTTGAAATACACTACATAACTTCTGATACGATTGAAAACAAAACACAAATATACGTGCAAACAGAACTGTAATATATATAAGATAAAACAAGAATATAGTTGAAAATACTTGTATGTTTTGTCCAATATCCAGCTTTGTAATTATGGATTATAAATGTTCTGTCCATATCTTCGAACTGGGTGTCATTCACGTCGTTGATAACGATTATTTCCTTCTGCACCTAGCAATTCGTTTATTCCGGGGCAGTTGACATAGTCATCGTATTGGTTCATATCATCATTTTCATCGTTGTCACCATTAAAAGGACCATGAAACTTCTTGACAAACGATACATTTCGTGTAAAGTAGTGTCCATTTTGAACAACGGTAACATGATTGCCTTTCCTTTTCACGATTTTGTATGGCTTGGGATTGTAACGTGCAGACAACTTAGTTACGTTCGAATTCTTTACCTGGACGATATCCCCTTCTACGAGATCTGACTCTGTTGCTCGACATTTCCGATCTGCATAAGATTTCATCTTATCTTTCGCTTGAGTATCTCTGTCTTTTAAGTCAACACTGGCATTATTGCTTACAAGTTTTGGGAGTTTTGTAGTAATTTCCCGATTAAATAGTAAGTTAGCCGGTGATTTCCCTGTTGTTGCATGAGGAGTCGCACGGTAGTTCAATAGATATTTATAAATTGAACGTTTCCAATCCTTCCCTTCTAGATGTGCTGTCTTTATAGCTTTATAGCTTTTCCATAAATCTTTCAACTTCAGCGTTATCTTTCAACTTCAGCGAAAAACAGTTTGGTCCTGAAAAGTGCCCGGTCTACAAAACATTGCCTTGGATTGGAAATGTTTCTTCAACATTTAAAAACCAAATTAACAAAGCCATCACACCCTGTTTCTATGCTGTGAAGCCCCGTGTGGTTTATAACACTAGGGTCATGCTACCATCTGCTAAACGAGATAGCGTTCCTACCACTCAAAAAAGTTGTGTAGTTTACGAATTTTCGTGCCGATGTGAAGCTCGGTAAGTAGGGCGCACCACGCAGAGACTAGCAGACAGAATAAAACAACATGTACCCACGAGCATCAGGGCGAAAAACACTACAACAAGAGAACAGCCACCTCGTATGTGTAAAAACTCTAATTCTAAAATGAAAAGTGATTCGGCCATAGGACAACATCTTATTACCAATCCAGACTGCGCCAAAACACACACAGACGATAATTTTCGGACCATAGGGCAAGCTAGATGGAACCAGTTTACATTAAGACTCAAAGCCCAGTCTTGAGTAAACAAAAAGAGTTCATTATCTCACTTGGGCTCTTCAAGTAAACAATGGTGTATAGGTGCTAATTGGCCAATCGTAGGGCCAAATAGACGCATTATTCATCATATCACATGTACCTGCATCTGGCTATATATTTCAGTTCACCTTTCGGTCGCTATCTGACGTTTCATACTCTGACGAGTGTCGGACGAAAAAGCTTTCAGTATGCTAAAAGAATGTTCCCGCTTTTTCGTGTTATAGTGAAGTTCTGTAGTACCAGCAGACTTTTCACAAATTGGGTTTCGTGTATATTCAGGTATCAGGTTATTTACAATTTTGTAAATTAAGGTAAGATGTGTGCTCCAACTTTTGGAGCTTATTGACCCCAAGCAAGTTCGATGTATAATGTTGCCTGTGATATTCCCCTCCATGTCCCTGTAATGGTTAGAGCTTCAGCGTACTGGGCGAATTCTAACTTGTCCATCAAGCTAGACAAGATAATATTGCCACTAACTTCATATTATTTGGTAGGGATGTGGTAGATAACATCTCCGTAATCCAAGTGAGGTCGCACATATAGTTTAAACAGTACGCTTAAGGCATCTCTAAGTAAGAACTTGGCCAGATGCTGCAGCAAGCAGATACCTTTCCCTGCTTTTGAGATCGCTGCTTTGATATGAGACGATAAAGAGAGCTTAGGCTCCAAGATAATCCCCAGGTGCGTACGTTCATGAGCTCTCCTTACTTGTATATACGAATAGTGCTGGGCTTCACCAAGGTTTATCAGCGTTATCTATACCTTTCAATACTAGTAGCTATATTTTACCATTTTGAAAGGGAGGTACTGCATCCGGTATTAGTTTTCCTGAGAGCCTTAACAGTTCTAATGGGACATGCCACCACAATCAGGCCTCAGCCTTAGGTTTCATGCAATTCTTCTAACGCTATATGCTTTTATGTATTGCATTATATTTTTTCAGATAATTGCTATTTGGCAGACTATATAATCAAGCAAAACATGGACTAGAAAGCAATCCAAGTAACAAGCCTTGTTATGCTAGGTTGTTCTGTGTGTGATGTAATGCATGGAGACTTGCGTTCACAATGCATACACCTCTTGATTTGTGTGAGATGCATGTTTCCATCCTCATTGCAAAGAATTTGCTCTGTTCTAACTGATGCTTGTTTTCCGAGGTAATTTGCCCTAATACATTCCCCATCATGGACATTGCAAACCCTGTACATATACACTCCGGTGACAAAGAATGCTGAAACTTCTTGCAATATACTTGCCACGTCGTACTTTAAATGATATATATAAACACTACGTTCGATCACGTATAGATTACGGTACGGTGACTTCCTATGTACTATTCCAGAGAGTATTTGTGAATTTAGCAATCGTGTAATCGTCAAATGGAAAATATTGAATCTATCCAATACTCTATTTCTATTTCTATTTTATAATTTATGCTGGTTTAACATTTAACATTCAGTTTTACTGTTTTCCAATGTACCATTTTCAAAATAAAAACTAGCAAACGAAAAGAAACTATCTAAATTTACACGGAATCTAAAATAGAATAAAATAACTAATCTAAAATATAAGACAGAATGCAGCGATATAAAGTGTTGTAAGAGAGAATTAGGTAAACGCGTGGTTGCTATGCTTTTTTTGAAAGTTTTCAAAGTCGGGGACAATTTTGATTCTAAGCTGAGACAATTCCACATTTTCGCGTCTTTATGTCAGAAGCATTTTTGGTCATTGGCAGATTTTCGCATGGAAATCTCTAAATCAGATCTAGTATTTCGTAATTCTCTCTTACATGTATCAGAGAGTCTTGAGAACATTTCAGTAAGGTAAGTGGGAGCCAGATCATTTATAGATTTGTATACCATACTCAAAGTCTCCATTTGAATAATTTCACTAACAGTTTGCCATCCAAGTTTCTTAATGATAGGCTTTGCAGAAACATCACATCTACTGTTAGTGACTATTCTTGCAGCCCGATTTTGAAGTTTCTGTAATTCGTTTATTGCTGTGGGACCACAGCTTCCCCATACAGGGCATCAATATCTAAAATAAGGTTCTATAAGACTTTTATATATGCATTGTATAGTGAGAAGGAGGAGACACTTTTTGGAGTATTTCAGCATCCCTATTCCTCTAGAAACTTTTTTCTTGATAGTAGAAATTTGTTCTTTCCAGTTCAAGTGTTGATTAACCATTACTGCCAGGTATTTTGCCTGTTTTGTGATAGAAACAGTTTCATCCCCAACATTGAAGAACTCTACCGCATTACCATTGACAGCTACTTGGAGATGCTTCTCGTGAAAAACTGTATGATAAGCTTGGGTGGGAACCATTACAGCTCCGTCGATGGGGCAGATGCCTTATTCTCTTTTACAAAATAGTTAACAACTGCACTCCGGATTATACACGACGCCATATTCCAAGTCTTCACGTATCTAAGTACAATATTCGCAGACGCATTCTAATAGGCCAAATTTATGCAAGAGCGAGAGGCTTCAAATCAAGCTTGTATCCTAACTGCTTGCTGGAATTGGAAAGACTCGACACTGAAATTGGACAATCTAGCTCTGTAAATATTTCTCTACAAAATTTAATAGCTATAATTCGCCCACCTCCTAAACTTGTCTACAATATTTATTATCCAGAAGTTTTATCCATTCTAGCACAGCTGCATGTAGGTCTTAGTAGACTGAACTTCCACAAATTTAACCATAATTTTGACGACATATTGAGCCCTTTGTGTCCATCAATCGATGGTGTTGAGGACACGGAGCACTATTTTCTGCTCTGCCATATTTATGATGTACAGAGATGTTATCTTTTTCATTGTGTGAATGCAATATTGTTGCCCCACGGTCTTGCAAATCCCTCAAATAAGGAACTAGTAGATATTATCATTTGGCCATAAGCACCTATCATTTGCATCGAATGCTAGCATTCTCACTGCAACACTGGAATGCATCAAGGCCACCAAACGCTTTTAATAAATGGCCATATAGCACCGTAAAGCATACTCTCTTCCTCCCCTATTTCTTTAACACATTATTACCGAGTTTTTCTTTGATGAGTGCCATTTTATCAAGCGCTTCCTTTCAGAAAACAAAATAACTTTAAATTGATCGCCTCAGAGCACCTCTGAGCGCATTCAAGCGCTCATTAGAGAGCTTGCAATTTCACTTCACAGGTAACTACGGCTGCGTAGAGGTCTAAGCACTAACGCGGTGACGTAGTGGCTCCGTAGCCACCAATTTTGAGCTACAAACATCGAGGACAACGCAGACTACCTATTTGAAGGGGCGAAAGTCCTAAACACACAGATATGGCCGCAAACTATGATGAAGATGATACTTGCTACTATGATACTTGCTTACAATGATGCAGATGTAATAGATGTTGATGAAGCTCTACTTTTGCATGATATTCAAGATCGCAGGAACCCTCGATTTCCATACTGGACATATGATAAATTTGATTTGGATGAATGCAAGGCGCAGTTCAGATTGTTGAAGAATGATGTTCTTGCACTGCACTGAGCACTTCGATTTCCAGAACAGCTTAAATGTTATAACGGGTTTGTTGTAGATTCTGTTGAGGCGCTTTGTGTTTGTTTACGACGGCTGGAATTTCCTTGTAGAAATGCGGATTTGGTGCCTAGGTTTGATAGGCCAGTTCCCCAGCTGCCAATGATTACCAATATGGTAATAGATGATATCTATGAGAGATATGGTAACCTTCTGTTGTCTTTGGATCAGCCATGGCTATGCGGAGCAAATCTCAAGAGCTTTGCTGATGTTATCCATGCAAAAGTTGCAGCCTTAACTAATTGCTGGGGCTTTGTTGACGGTACTGTTAGACCAATTTGTCGTCCAAGCAGGAATCAAAGGGTTGTTTACAATGACCATAAGAGAGTCCATCCCCTAAAGTTTCAATCAGTGGTTGCAACAAATGGCCTGATTGCCAATTTGTATGGGCCTATTGAGGGTAGAAGGCATGATGCTTCTATGTTGGGTATGTCTGGACTTATGGGTGAATTAGAGCAATATTCATTTGCACCAGATAGCGAGGCTCTTTGCAACTATGAGGATCCAGAATACCCACATCGCATACACCTTCAATGCCCATTCCAGCAGAGAGCTTAAAACCAGAACAGCAAGCTTTTAATCATTCTATGAGCCATGTCAGAGTGTCTGTGGGGTTGGTGTTCAAAGATATTGTTACCTACTTAATGTTCATTGATTTTAATAAAGATTTGAAAATTGGTTTAAGTCTTGTTGGAAAGACCTATGCTGTTTGTGCTCTGCTCCAAAATGCAATAACTTGTTTATATGGTTCAATTACTGCTCAATACTTTGCAACATTGGAGTTCTATTTCAATGTAACAATGTAACATTGTAACATTGGAGTTCTATTTCAATGGCCAGTAAAAGTATATGCCTTCACTTTAGAAGTTGCGTTTTTCATGAACATCTAAAATAATGAATTAATG
This sequence comes from Mastigias papua, assembly GCA_964019165.1. Lineage (NCBI taxonomy): Eukaryota > Metazoa > Cnidaria > Scyphozoa > Rhizostomeae > Mastigiidae > Mastigias > Mastigias papua. The sequence continues at coordinate 6,994,317 of OZ025271.1, read as the reverse complement.
AAGCCCATTGTATTAAAGCTATCCCATATCAAGTGAGAAAATTGCTGTTATTGGCTACATAACATTTCTGCCCAAATGCAGATCACCAAATCAGTTCTAAAGGCATGAAATCATATCTATTCTATTATTTTCAGCTTCACTTTCAGGTTTCAAAATAATTTCACCAACACAAACATTTTGCCTTTGAAAAAATACTATCACTTGGTAGATTTCAGACTTGCTTTCACACTTGAATAGATTCAGGAGATGTAGATTTTTAAATAAAATGCCTCATTTCCATAGTAAATACCCAGGACTCATGACACTCCTTTTCAATTTAGAAGTATTAAGCTACCAATGATCTTAAGATTGATTCAAAAAGTAGAATGTTATATAATCAGCAAGAAATAAAAACCGTTTAGAATATCTCATACTTAATACATCTTCTATTTAATGATGAAATTCAGTACAAGAATCGCGACAAGAAGTAAAGACATTTTATTGTCTTTGTAGATGTATTTTAATGTCGACAAATCATTCTAAATACGACATAACCGGTAGACCTAAGACCTAACAAGACATAATCAGTAAAATTTAAGACATCATAATCAAACGTTTCGACTCAATCATGAGCCATCATCAGTGAAGGGATGGAAGTTGCGAAAATATGGCCTTATATAGCCATGGGGGCGTGAATCAGGTCACGCACTAAGTATCAATGGGACGTGAGTAAGCTCACGTACGTATGTCAAAACAACCTAGAGGAAAAGCCAAACAGATAGGAAATAAACTAGCTACTTAAACAGAAAACAAACAACTAGAAAAGGACTAAGGGAATGGAAGACTGTTGGGAGTTAAGGTTAGGTCTATCCTTTTGAATAAGAAGGCTTTCATAAATAAGGAGATCAAAAGCGTTATCACTTTTGGCAATGATCTTAAAGTTTTCCATGGTACCATTATGGGCTGTTTTGGTGATATGGTCTCCTATGGACGATTGACCAAATGAATTGGTCTTGTGGCCGCTCCTGTTAATCCCTAGGTGCTCCATACAACGAACCTTAAGATTCCTGGTAGTTTTACCGTAATAAGTAGCATTACAGCTACTACACGTGTACTTATAAATGACACTGGAGCACATAAGGGTCGAAAAGCGGTCTTTAAATTTAAATAACGATGACAAACGGACAGGTGATCTAAAAACAACCTGTAATTTAACGTCCGGAAAGTTTTCTTTAAGAAGTTTGATGACGTTCTTCTTAATTCTAATACTATATGTACCTAAATACGGAAGACAAAAGGTGATAGATGTCTTTTTGCTTTCTTGTTCATTAGATGTGCTAACCTTACTAAATTGCTTATCAAGAAAAGATCGAATAAACTTATCAACAAGTGATTGCGGAAAACAGTTTTTAGCTAAAATACTTTTAATCCTAAGGATTTCATTATGAAACTTAGAGTAGGAAGAACAAATGTGAAATGCACGATAAACTAAACAACTAATTAAATTAGTTTTATACAAGTTGGGAGATAGCGAGGAAAAATTAGTATACAGGCCAGTAAAGGTTTTTTTCCTAAATAAACTAGTGCTGAAACTATTACTAGTTTTTTCCACCAAAATATCAAGGAATGGAAGAGAGGAACAGTTTTCAACTTCAACTGTAAACTGAATGGTAGAATGAATGTTATTAATATAATTAAGGAAGAGATCAATATCATTTCTATCTTTAAATAAACAAAAAGTATCATCAACATAACGGCGATATAATATAGGCTTAAACTGTGAAGGACAACTGCTAAGGTAGCGTTGCTCAAGTGCGCACATAAAAATATTAGCCAACGAGGGACCTAATGGGGAGCCCATTGCAACGCCATCAACTTGATCATATAAAACCCCATTAAACAAAAAATGGTTATCCTTCACAGCAAATGAAAGAAGTTTCTTAAAATTACAGCGGTCGAATTTGCATCCATTATAATTAACGGTGTCACGATCAATAACCATAAGATTAGTGCAAATATCAATAACTTCATTAAGCGGAACATTAGTGAATAAGCTGGACACATCAAAGCTAGCCATATAAAAGGAGTGATTAGGTAAAGAAGAGATTTCCTTAACGAACGAGAAAGAATCAGTAACCGTAAATTGGTTAGTAGTAAGAGGCTGTAGGAGTGGAACTAGAAACTTAGCAAGTTTGTAGTTATAGGTACCTATGGCAGAAAGAATAGGTCTAGTAGGACAGTTATCTTTGTGGACTTTAGGTAGACCATACAGTACTCCAGGAGTGCTGCCAGAGGGGAACAGGTCACGATACACTTCATCAGAGATAAGCTTCCTTTTGAGGAGGGTATCCCTAAGGAAGCGTACCAGTTTACCTTCCCTTTTCAGGCAAATATCCAACGCATCGATATCAAGAAGGTTAAACTTAGAAGAATCACAAAGAATGGAGTTAACTTTACTACTATAACCAGCACGATTAAGAATGACAACACCATTACCCTTATCGGGTCGAGAAATAATAATGGACTTATTACGACAAAGATTTCTAAGAGCAGAGATTTCCGTTTTGCTGATATTAAGTATATATACTTAGTGCGTGACCTGATTCACGCCCCCATGGCTATATAAGGCCATATTTTCGCAACTTCCATCCCTTCACTGATGATGGCTCATGATTGAGTCGAAAAGTTTGATTATGATGTCTTAAATTTTACTGATTATGTCTTGTCTACGTCTACCGGTCTTAGGTCTACCGGTTATGTCGTATTTAGAGTGATTTGTCGACATTAAAATACATCTACAAAGACAATAAAATGTCTTTACTTCTTGTCGCGATTCTTGTACTGAATCTTCTATTTATCATTCATTTTGCTCAAAATAGATAGAATGACACTGCTTTGCTGTTGCATCATGTTTATTATATGTTTTGCTGCTCCTGCTGCTATTTTTGTTGCTGTAGTAGCATCATGATCTGCTGTTGCTGCTGATTGATCAAGTTCTCTCTGCTTTCTCTCTCTCTTCTCTCTTCTCTCTTTTTTCGCTCCTTTTCATGACATTCTATTTCTCTATTAAACTCTAATTCCTTACTTCTAAGCTCTATCTCCTTTCTTCTCAAATCTATCCCTTCCCTCTTCAACTCATTCTTCATTTCTCCTTTCTTTTTCAGATACAGTACTGTCTCTCCGCCCACCTTTCTTTTTTTACCTTCATTCTCCTTTCCTTTCTCTCTACACATTGTCTCACATAGCCTCTCCATCGACCTCGTTCTCACATTTTCAGCTGTCTCGTTTTTTTTCTCAACCTCCTTTTTTTCTTTCTCACATTCTTCACTGACTCATGCTCTGCTGCTTCAATTAGACCAAGAATAGTTTCAATTGCTTGATCAAGCTCTTTGACATCTTCCCCTGTGATACCACTTGCTCTTTCCTCCAGTGCCATCTTCCTTTCGAAACTTTTCTCTAGTTTGAAATATCGCTCCTTCACTCCCCTCTGGTCTACATTAAATTTTGGCTGTTCTGCTTCATTCAACTTATCTGCAATACTGTCCCTGTTCTGCCCTCTTTCTTTGTTTCCAAATTTATATTTGAAAGGGTTTTGGAAAGCTATCTCTCTACAAATATATACAAATTTCATTTATTGTGCTCAATTCTGCAATTCATTCCAAATCCTCTAATGCGACGAGACAAGCTATCAATGCAAATTATACATTAAGTCAAATGTGCGAAAACATGAGATTTGGTTAAGAATTGCAGCAATCTTCATGTAATACATGTTCACTTCTTTGTAAGATTCCTAGAAATATGAGGTACACACGACTGATGCGACGTGCTGTTCTCTGTGAAGGATGAGTTCTATTGAATGAAGGAGAATAAGCTAATTAGCTTTACATTGGAGATAGAATGATAAATAATAAAATGGACATGTAGGATTTAAATACGAAATCTGTAATACTTAGAATAATAATGATAAAATGAGTTAAACGAACCTTATAATAGCTGCGTAGTGACGAGTACGTCGTATAAGGCGAATGAAGGTAGTCAACTCACCTACTGCTACGTGTGCTCGAAGATAATTCCCCTCCGCACATGCACATTTCTGACTTTAATCTTCCTGGATGTAAATATTGATGGCCGGATAATCCGTTAAATCAACAGGTGAAATATGATCGTAATGGCCAAGCAGCAGAAATTTGTGATAAGCCCAAAAATCCATTAGATGAAATAGCTATGAAACATGATGTGTTATGCTGTCAATCCCCAAAATAAAAAGGAATGTGATCGTAAAGTGGTTAAGGACATTGATAATCTACTATATAAAGATATTAATAAAACCGCTATGTTAACACATTCATATATTAATAAAGAACAACAGCTACGATTAGGATAAAGAAAAGGTAAATGATGAAGAACTCGCTCGCGAATTACATAGCGATTATAGAAGTCCACAACAAGCACGTAGAGTATATACTTTAGGACTAAATTACATTTGGACTGCTGATTTAATAGACGTGCAAAAATATTCTCGCTACAATAACGAGTATAGACATTTACTAACATGTATAGATGCATGTTAAAGAATAAATCTTCTGAAAATATGGTTAATGCCTTTAATGATATAATTAAAACCAGTAAAAGGCAACCAAAGCTACTACTGACAGATCATGTTAGTAAACTTTATAGCCATTATCTTACTTATGAAATATTGGATCAATATGAAATATTGGATCAATAGCACAAATAGCCAATTAAAGATAGAAAGATTCAATAGGATATTAATGACTATGGTATCTCGTCATTTCACCTGTACAGGAACATATCGATATAACGGACGTAATAAATAAATTTCTACAAAAATATAATAATGCCATTCATAGTGATATTAAAGGCAATTCCGGTTAAAAATAACTTAATTGGATCGAGGAACTTTCGGGCGCTGAATTAGATTATAGCCTTCGTTTTTCAAAATTCAGCGAGGATTTGGGGAAATTGGGCTTCACAGATGCAAAATATATCTCAGTCTGAAAAAGGACCGGATTGTCTGCACTCACTTCCGCGGGCGAATGTGACGTCAAAGGTTACCAGTGCTTGGTGACCCCCAACCCTCTTCTGTCAGGTGAGTACCAACTGAATCCTGGAAATCAAATGCTAGAATTTAAACCTATAGGGTTACAAGCCTTGCCGAACAAGTAAAGTCGCACTTGATGCTGTAGACGAATGCGGCTTACAGTTTCTTAGCATTCCACCTAGATCACCAGACATTAATCCCATTGAAAATGTGTTTCACATCGTAAAGTTTGCATTGAAAAAGGAGGCCATGGAACAGAAGATTTCAATAAAGTCGTTTCTTCAGTTTAAAGAGAGAGTCATTAAACACTTGAAAAACTGTAATATGTTTACCATTGATAGAACAACTACCTTGCTACCTAATAGGCTAAAAATACTGTCACGCAATAAGGGTTATCGCATAAAATATTGATAATTGTAGTTACGCCATTTTATTTTTGTAACAGTCAGTATATAATCAATCTGTGAAGACAAAACTCTATATTTATTGAGCGAACACCTCTTACTCTTAGCAGGACGTCATTGGGTGTAAATAGATCTATACCACTGCACCTATTCAATTCATCCATCTGCAGATGTAATAATATCTACGAGTTTAAATGGCCAAATTATATTTATCCATGCATATTAGTGATGACAGGAGCGTGATGATTATCGATTTCTGCGACGGCCTACGGTGGCTAAATGAGAATGTTTCCTCTAATAAAAGATGTGCATGACGATACAGTATTTTCCTGTGAATTTTGGCGGCGTAAAATGCATCATAAGATACGTACTTCAGGAGGAAAGGCACAGTCTACGCTTTTTTCGAGAATGATATATCTGATGCTGTAATTCATATAAAAATTTGCCGTAGACCGTGACATTTTGGGCTCTATCATCCGATTGCTGAAAGTTTGGCACGAAATAGTTTATTCCTTATGTTACCTACATCAGTGCACGCTTACCAATTCTGTCACTAAATCATAATTTTGGAAAAAACGGATGTTTTCTCCAAGGAAGCAACAGCAACACATAGCACACTGTTTACAATAACAAAAGGCTTGCAAAGCAATGTGCTCAAATGGGAACAGCCTTTTGTTTATCCAAGGGTATTTGGTAGCTGAACGTAAAAATACGCCATTGTACAGTCATCATTTCAGTCTCGCGCTCGTCTAGGACACCATTCTTTATGAAAGTAATGGGTGCTTTGGCTGTCGCAAAAATTTGAGTGTCTGTCTGGAACAAGATATCCTGTAAGAAGTTTTCGGAGCTGCGAAACGAACGACATGGCCATCCAATAATAACAAAAGGTCGCTCCATGGTATAATGATTGGTGAGTATGTGAAATTTTTTTTGTTTTTCAAATTATTAAGGAAAATGATTTCTTTATTCTCTACTCCCTACCAAGCATAGGAACATGTAGCCCGAGAAAGAAAAGACTTATAAATGATGCGAAGGCGATCTAATATTAATGTTTTACCACAATTTGCTGGCCCAGACACACACACACACACACGAACACACACACACACACACACACACATATGTATATATATATATATGCTCAGAAAAATCGTATATATTAGAGCTGCTTGACAAAGGCGAAGGCCGAAAGTGACCATAAGGTGCTAAAAACCAGGAGAGTTAAAACAAACCACTGTGGTCTAGTGGTTACGACGCTTGCCCGGAATGCGAGAGACCCTGGATCGATCCCAGGTGGTGGCAAATTTTATTTTTCTCCTGCTGTTTCTGAGCAATATATCAAGCTTTCTGTTTGCACCGAAAAAGGAGAAATCCTGGTTACTCGCTAGCTACTGATCGTATATATATATATATATATATATATATATATATATATATATATATATGTATTTCTGCCCTTGCCTCGACCCATTACAAGAAGCATAATAATGGCTTCAGAGAAAACTGTCCTATCGACATCATTATTATGCAAAATCTCCAAAGTACAGCTCAACCACTGGCCCTCACACATACATGGTTCTTTAAGTTGCGATTGGAGAAGCTCGAGGCAAGTGTTTGAGGATCTCTCAAGCTTTTCTTTGGCAGATTCCATATCCCACACAGACTTCAACACTTCAGAGACCTTCTTCTGGCTTCTGTTCAGAACAAACTGACAGGTGGATAAGACACCAGCAACTTTCCTGGTATTGGCATAGGCCAACACTTCCAGCGTGGTATGTATATTTTTCTTTAAGATTATGTCTGCAAATTGAACGGTGGTCAATTTCTTAGCTTTTTCACCCTCCTTGACCCCTTCTTGCATTTTTTTTCGTTGCTTTCAGGGTCTTGCGGGCAATCACATTTTCTGGGTGATGTGAACTGTTAAGACTGTTAAGACAATTGGAATCTTTTTGTGTTACATACTCATAGGCTGTATGATAGCCTGAATGGCCCGAAAAATTTACCACTATGCTATGTCTGTCTTTAATGGCATTTTGTGCCTTCAACCAGCGCTGAATCCTATTTAATAGAATACACATATGAAAGTGAAAGCCACCTTCCTTATGACACTCCATGCAGCAGGCCCATTGCAGCACTTTACTTGTGGTATTTTCCTTAAAAGCTACAACAGCAGCGTGAGCAAACGAATGACCGTTAAAGGCATCTGTTTCTGCATTGCTGTATATAATGGTGTGCAATTTTCTTACAGAGTCGACAGCAATCACCGACGCGGTTTCTCTATGAGCCATAAGGTATGTATACTGCTTGAAAGTATAACAAGAAGTTGCTCCTATTATCGTCTTTCACAAATAAGAGATTTCAAATACACCGCTTTTTAGATACTTTGCATGCTGGTATTGAAAACAATCAATTCAGCGGTCAAAGTTGTAATTACCTACTTCCTGTATTTTACAGGATTGATTGTTGCAGTTGGCATGCTGTTCAGGGTGTATTGCACATGTTGAATGGGACAGTTAATCGATTGACATACTTTATTTACTAATTTTTTATCGCAGTTTCTTATAACTATATGATTTGTGCAGAAATACAATGTAAATATATATACATTATATATATATATATATATATATATATATATATATATATATATATATATATATATATATATATATATATATATATATATATATATATATATATATATATATATATATATATATATATATATATATATATATATATATTCTATGTTTTTAATCTTTTTATATATTTATGTGTGTATGCATATATACATCATCACCTCTCTACGTTCTTGCTTTCTGTATCACATTGAAAACATATTTGGTTTCAATGTCTGTTGCCTTGTGAAAACAAATGTGCCTCGTAGCAGCACAGGAGGATTATTATGCAATGTTATATTAATATTGGAATATATTTCATTTCACACTGGCAGTAGAGCATAGTTATTTCAGAAACATGTAATTTGCACTGCTGGATAAGTAGGAAATAAGATAGTAGTATTATTGATATGAATATACATCTAAGTTTTCTAAGGATAATATTGCAAAACATATAAAATATGTTAACAAAGTTTCTCAGCAGTAATATATTAGAAATAAACCTTAGGAAAACGACAATTGATTTCAATTTGTAAAACGTTTCGATTGCTTGGACAACCATCTCCAGTTACAACATAAGCATATTGCATGGTGCAAACGATATAAAGGCAGGTGATTACTCCCTATGGGTCTTACAACAAAAACTATTACATTGAGATAGAATGCACCTGTGCTAAACATGAGGGTTATAATATATCCTATTATAATATCAATGGGTGCCAAGTGCTTAGAATGTGGGCTGTAATATGACAACAAAGGGGAATACCTGGGGATATGGGACAATTAGAGTAGGAGCAAATGAATAGGCAGCAGATATCATGAGATGCTATGTGTTAGTTGGGAATTAACATTTGATAAGGTTTGAGCCAGCAAATATAAAATATAAAATATGACATTGAAAAGCAACCTTTTAGCTATTATGACGTCACAAACCTGTTTGATCAAAATTTCAATTTCCGCATTAAAATCATCACACCAGAAAATCCCTATGTCAAAGTTTTTTCTGATTTCCTACTGGCTGTTTTCGAAATTTTGAAAAGACAATGGCCGACAAAAGTAGTTGGAAAAGTAGCATGGAATTGCCAAGAAATAGATGTTTAACGCTTCATTGTCGTATTTCAAGTAAACAGCCCCCTTCCCCCCCTGAAACAATGTTGAGAAGAACGAAGAATATGTCCCAAGATGTGAGGTGCACTTGGTGAAGTTAGATCTCAATTTTTCTTCGTTTCCTAGCCATATTACAACATTGTACAGGGGGGGAGTAGACAGTGTATAGAGATAAGAAGCAAGGTGTTCCAAGAGTTTTGGCGGCCATTGTAGATTATGTGTGAATTAATGTTATATGTGATATGAATACAGTACATCTATAGTAGAATCATTAGAAGTCATTTGATTTCCACTCTCTCTGTCTTTCTAAATATATCTTCCAACAGCGTGATTATCGTGTATTTCTGAATAATGATTTGCATCACATGACTTGAATTTCACAATAATAATGTGAATTACATCAATCTGCTTTTAGGTCTTATTCATCATATTATTTGGCTTGAGTTTGTATTGTGGATTATTTGAAGCAATGCTGCGTGACAAGTAGTGATTAAGTAACTTCATAAAAACTCATGATGGCTGCCAAATTCATAATACCTCATGACAGCCAGGGATGTACCTTCATTATCTTTCTATGGGGTGTCAGCAGTTTGCCCTGTGACAACTTTGTCTGTGACCCATTGTTAGTAATAGCTGTTGATCATATAGTGTCCCACAAAAACACATTGTGCTGCCATTTTTGCCCTTTCAAATGGCAAATTTTTAAGGTTGGGAGGGAGGTAACTCACCCCCTATATCTCCCTTAACTTTTGCCCCTGATACCAGCTTCTCTTCATGAAAGGTCATGGAATATAACATCAATCAGTTCCCTAACAAACATCTATAACCTCTAGCTCTCTGGAATTTAGAATAGAAAAACAATTGTTAATGCAACCGCATTCTTTCCTTTAGCTTCTTATTGCAGACATTCAAATGCTAATACACTTTCTTCTTGCAGTCAGTTTGGACATAGTATATAGAGAAGGACTGGTACGGCAACAGAACAAAAGACCATTCATTTTCCGATTGTTCTCCAGCTGAAACTTGACTGTGCACGGTCACGTGATGTGAAAATGCACAGCAATTGTTAACATGGCGCTTGCGATAGCGATTTGTTTTCGTTGGGAGATGATTTGGCGGATCTTAAGAGAAAGGACCCCATCAAGTGTTGATAAATTATATATCAATCGATAGTTCTCGCCCTCCTAAGTAAGAATCTGCAATAATAATTGCGGAATACTGTAGCATTTAGAAGTTATGACGTTTTTCATAGTAGGGCCTAGCACGCGTTTTCGCGAATATTAAAAACATAGCAAATGAAAATTCTACATAATTTATCTGCCATATGAAAGCATTTATTGTGTACATCAAGAATATGCAATAAAGTCTGCCACTTTTAGGAAGGGGTGGGGAAATATAGATGAATAATCACTCACCCAGGTCGCTGCCTCTGACATTTCATTACAATCATGTTTACGCTGTCTTGTACACAAACCATAGAGAAGTAAACTAGCATTTGTTCTTCGTATTGCCAACTATACAAAGTAAAGAACGAGTGTTTCACAATTTGTAACCATCAGCTCTATCAGAATCGTGGAATATGTAAACGTTTTTGAAAAATCACTGCAGGCATCTTTCGGCATATGTATTTACCCCCTAAATCTAATTGTATCACATAATGATTTATTCCTTTCTGTCAAGATGCAAGTGTTAAGTGATACCACTAGATTTAGGGGGTATATGCAAATGACGAAAGATACCTGCAGTGATTTTTCAAAACGTTGGCGCCAAAGGTAAACTTTTGCAAGGGCATCGAAAGAATTCATGTCTGTGGAGAAAGGACATATTCCACGATTTTGATAGAGCTGATGTTTACAAATCGTGAAACACTTGTTCTTTGCTATAATATATATATATATATATATATATATATATATATATATATATATATATATATATATATATACATATATATATATATATATATATATATATATATATATATATATATATATATATATATATATATATATATATATATATATATGACAAAATGTGATGATTGGCTCTCTGTTATTTATATCATTCACTACGATATTAGTGGTATTTATTCGCATATCATGTCCAAATATAAATTACCATACGATGAACTTCAATGTCTAGCAAATGATGAAATTAATAACTTTAATTTATTGTCTTACAATATAGTACAGGATATGGGTTTATTCTATGTGTAGATATTTCTGCTATAGATTTAACCCATAATGATAAATTTATAGATCTATGTCCTTATCCGCATTATCGTAAAATTACTAAACATTTGATATCTAAATATAAACATAAACTATTGAAAGACAATAATAAATCATTTGTAAACTCGTTAAAATTAGTAATGGATTTAGAATCACACACAGAATATACAGAACATTATCTCACATAACAGACATAGCTGAAAATAGGCGGTAGTCATACAACATGCATTGTATAATTCGATTTAAACATGCTGAATATATGTCAGATTATGTTCATTATAAGTATGAAATGCTTGTGAAAAATAACAACTATAACGAAAATAGGCTTTACATATTCTAGAATAACAGTGTTTTTGGACAGTCGATGTTAAATAATATTTGATGAAAATATGATAACGGAATCAATAAATAAGCCATCTATTTTGTTAGATAATCCTAATTACATAGGACTAACAATATTAGATATCGTCAAAAGTCTAATGTAATTAATGGATTTTTATGGTGACAAAGTGCATATGATTTATATAGACACAGATGGTATTATCATACAGATAAAAGCAAAAGATCTGCATAAAGATATGAAAATATTTTATATATTTGATGACAATAACTTGGGGCATCTTAAAAGTGAAGATAATTACAACATGATAGAGGAATGCGTATGTTTAAAGGATAAAATCTATTGTAAAAAATGTTTGCGATAGATATGTACAAAAGGCGTAACAGACTATGATGTAGAAATTAACCATTAGAAATTTACGTTATTTGACTACGAATTATTGGTAAATAAAAATCATACAATTAAGAAAACCACATATTTCAAAATTCTATTCTTATGATACAATGAAGATATTAAATTCCTATACATTTAAACGCTATTTATACTCAAGTATTGATTCCTATCCTTATGGCAATTTTATGATTTATCACACGCCCTGAAACGGGTCCCCCTTTTATTGGTAATTTAAACTAACTATAAAAATAAAATCTTAATATAATTTATATCAATATAATATAAGGATTTTCTAATGATGTTTTCAAGCTGGATCTGTATGGCGCGTATGATAATCCCTTGTTTAAGGCTATAGATATAGCTAAAATTTTTCCACGTTAAGAATACACATCAAAATGTATCGCATATAAGCAAACTCTGGTCTTGTGTATGTTTAATATGCACAACGGATAATATGCCTAGAAATATGATTTTTAGTAAAGACCCTGGTTTAAATTGGCTCATTATGAGCAGTGATAACAAAATTCGCATTATTTTCAAAATTGGGCGTGTGGTGAAATTTTACTTTCCATACAAAAATACGGAAAGTCTCCGCTCGTGCAAAAACCATTTAAAAAGAGATTTTTTAAAAATGAAACTGAAAGTGACTTAATTTTATTAGATCTTATAACACTAATACAGTATTTTTAGCATCATTAGCTAAAAATCATTCAAATCATTTAAAGTTAGATTCTTATGAAAAAGGTTATTGCAATGGCACACCAGATCTTGGTAATAACGACCTTCATAAAAAATATCATGAATTTGTATTAGAGTTTAAAACACCTAAAAGTTGTGATGTTTTAACTGATGTACAGAACCTTTGTTAAATCAATATGAAAAAAATAATCTCAAAGTATTGGTATGAAATAACTATGATGAAATTATTATACATTTGGCTGACTAGTATAAAGATGTAAGAATTAAATATCCATTATGCCACATGAAATTACAGATAATGTTGTATTATCAAGCCATAAAATTTTTTCCATAAAATTTCTTGTTAAATATCCATAATTTTACGTACTGTTATAGTACATATCAATTTAGATAATTGCTATGTTGTGCATTTTTCTATAACCATATAGTATATCATCGATATTCAAAAATATTAGGATAACCTATCAAATGTTCTGCAAATAGATAGATTAAAAGTTACAATGCAAATACAGCTGTTTTAAACGGCAATATCTATAGAGAACTTTAAAATATACAAGAATTTAAGGAATTGACAGATGCAATTAGTAAAACAAATTAGAGAATAGTAAATATGATAGAGAAAAAATTGACGAATTAATGCATGAAGTTACTAGTACACCTAGAAGTATAGATTATGATCCACCAATGGAAGAACAGGCAATAGTAGCTATAGATCATAATGATGGTTCTAGTACAAGCACAACCCCCGAAAAAATAGTGGCAAGCATAAATATGATCAATATAGAAACATATCAGGTAAAGAAATAATTATGTTAAATGAATTATCAAAAGAAAAAGCATTTTAGGGAAAGATTAAGCACGTTTTTTCACCCACTAGTTTTTTTTGAATGTAAATAAAGCTATTAGAAATGATAATGAAGAAAATATCAGATTAGCGAAATATATAGTAAACAGACAAAAAGGTTTGGCAATATTGTCCAAAAAATGAATAGAAATATTGATATTGATATCCTCAATGAATTTATAAAATATCAAGATGCTTTAAAATATAACAACTTTATTAAATATTTGCGAAAATAGATTACCTTACCTTACCGCAGTGCCGTGTCTATGTTGACGTTGGCGACGATGGATCTCTATACATTTCTATCCTGAATAGCTCTCAGAACGTCCACTGTTGTTTGAATATTTGCTGCTTCCTTGATACCATCCATGTATTTGTGTCTTTGCCTTCCCCGTGCTCTCTTTCTGCTAATCATTCCTAGAGGGCAGCTATTTCTAGGCCATTCCGTCTCAACACATGTCCAAGGAACCCTAGCTGTCTTTTTCTTATGACAGTTATCAGTTCCCTTTTTGTGCTGGCGATCTTTATCACATTCTGGTTTGTTCTCTTTGCCGTCCACGGGATTCTCAGCATTCTTCTGAGGAACCACACTTCTGCTGCTTCCAGTCTCCTTCTCATCTCTTTACTGACTGTCCAGCTTTCACAGCCATAGAGCATACCCGACCATATGTAGCTCTTCAAGAATCTTAATCGGACCTCACTGCTCAAACTCATGCTTGTCAATATCCTTCTCATCTGTCCAAACCTAGCTTTCCCCATTGTAATCCTTGAACGTATTTCTGCATCACATTTACCATCTTCACTTACCAAACTTCCCAAATATGTAAATGAACTAACTTGCTTTACTGCCTGACCTCCTATACTCACCACTACTCTCACCTGCCCTTTACTCTTGGTTATACCCATCAATTCTGTCTTACCGATGTTGATCTTTAATCCAATTCTGTTGCATTCCACATCTAATTTATCAACCAGACTCTGTAATTTTGCATTTGTGTCAGCAATCAGCACAGTATCATCTGCATATCTTATATTATTTATGTTTAGACCCTCCCACCTTTACACCTTCTATATCTTCCAGTTCATTCATAACCGCTTGTGAATACAGTGAGAATAAGTCCCATGACAGCACACAACCCTGTCTTACTCCTCTCTTCATATTTACCCATTCACTTTTATCATCACCAACTTTTACCACAGCTCTTTATCCTCAGTACAAGTTGGTTATTAATGTTAAATCAGCAACATCTATCCCTAGCCCTCTTAATCTTTCCACCAATACCTCATGTCGAACCATATCGAAGGCCTTTTCAAAATCCACGAAACACAGGTACAAATCTTTTTGCTTCTCTATAGCTCTCTCGATTGTTGCTCTTAGCACAAAAATCGCGTTCCCAGTCCCCTTTCCTTTTCTACAGTCAAAATGCGCTTTATCAACATGTTCCTCTACCGTTCCTTTTAATCTATTATCCATAACTTTCAATATCACCTTAGCCACTCGACTCATGATGCTGATTGTTCGATGTTTACCGCACTCTGTTGCTCCTTCCTTTTTAGGGAGTACAATAAATTCTGATCCTTCCATCCTCTTCGGAATGATACCAGTACGATATACTTTATTTGCCAACTCAGTAATCTTTTCTATTGCATACTCTCCTGCCGCCTCCACCATTTCAACAACCACACCATTACTCCCCTCTGCTTTCCTCCACTTCATTCTCCCCAAGGCCTTTTCCACTTCTCTTTTCAAAAGTTAAGGGCCTGGTGTGACCTCTCCAAGGTATGGTCTTTCACCTCTTGTATCGCCATACAATTCCCTGACATACCCCTTCCATCTCTTTAGTACTTGTCCTCTCTCTGTTAAGATATTCCCATCTTTATCTTGTCTTATAGTACTTCTTGTCGTTCTACGTTTCCCTGTTAGTTTTCTAATCTTTTCTGCCATTAACCTTGAGTTTGACCTCTCTAACTGTTCCATTTCCTCACATTTTTCTCTCAGCCACTCCTCTTTTCGTTCAATACACATTCGTTTAATTCTTTTGTCAAGTTCTTTGTATAGGTCCTCTGACTTGTTTCTCAGAATTCTTCTCTCCTCCATCAAGTCTAGAATTTCCTCAGTTATCCTCGCTTTCCTTCCTCTCCTTTTCTCAGTTGGGATTATATCCTGCGATGCACCAACAAGAGCATCCTGTAGCACTCTCCAATCCTTCTCTACACCTTCCTCTTCCTCGTTGGAACTCAGAATGGCATAACAGTTAGAGACCTCTGCAGCATAACGGTTCTGCATCGCTTATCTCTTCTTAATATCCTCCAGTCTTTCCTCACCTTACTGTTTTTCTTCAACTTTTTGAGCTTTACTCTCATTTCTGCCACCACAGGGACATGATCACAACCTCCGCCACAATCTGCTCCTGGGTAAGTTTTCACCTGACTTATACTATTCCTGAATCTTTTATTGATAGTGATGTAGTCTATTTGATCCCTTATTCTGTCTCCTGGGCTTTTCCATGTGTACAAGTGTCTTTTGTGATGTCTAAAACATGTGTTCATAAGTATTTGTTCCCAACTTTCACACCACCCTACCCACTTATCTCCTCTTGCATTCCGATCACGTAGTCAAAAACTGCCAATCACATTCCCACTACAGCCTTCTCCCACTTTAGCACTTAGGTCTCCCATCACTATGGTTACTTCTCCAGATCTACGCTGACTTCGGACATTGTCTAGCTGTTCATAAAATAAGTCCACCTCATCATCACTATGATCTCCAGTTGGGGCATATACTTAATTATATTCAGACCAATAGGTTTAGCAGCAATTTTTACCATTAAGAGCCTTTCAGACACCTGCCAGCAGCCAACCACTGCATCTGCTAGCTTTTTCCTCAGCAGCAACCCCACACCTGCTTCATGCCTGACACCTCCTGAATAATAAAATGACCAACCACCCGAATTTAAGTTTCCAGACCCTGTCCACCTAACTTCGCTCACACCTACCACATCCAACTTCATCCTTTTTGCTTCTTTCGTTAAGTTCTCTATCTTTCCAGTCTGATACATGGTGTTCACATTCCATGTTGCAAGTTTGCAGCAACAGGTAGACCTAGCGGTAATATTATTTCGACTCCCAGGCACCCGCTGTACATGCCTGGTTGAGCAATCAGCAGTAGCAGGATAACGGACGGGCAACACCTGCTGGTCATGACTGCACCGGCCGGGCGCGACAGCACCTTCATTTGAGGGGCTCTCGTTAACGCCGTTCTGAGTATTCGACCTTTCTGTCCACTCCATCGATATTCTTGGTTGAATACGTGGTAGGGTCACCACTACCTTTCCACAGATTTGGTCCACGGTCTCCTATTGAGTATTCGAGACTGCCCTGCATTTCTGCTGGGTTTCCTCCATCCGCCACCCGGAGGACGCGTCTAGTAGGAGTTTACTCTCCCTTAGGGAAAATAGATTTTATTATGTAAAATAAAGTGCTAATAAAGGGTCTGTATTTAAGATAAATAAAAATAATCACTATGAACGTTTATATAAATGTGCCTGTATGAATGGATGAAATGAGATTACAAGTAAAATCGACAATAATATAGTATATGATAAATAGGTTCATAAAAGTGCCATAAAATTATTCACTCAATGATCTGATAACAAATATAGTTACAGTGCGTTATCTAAGAAGATGCTTAATGATTTAAACACCTTAGCGCAAATTAAACCAAGAGGTTGTAATTAAAAGATTAAAATATGGACATCTAACATCATCTTAAATAATGACGATCCTGAGGATAGAATTAAATTATTGAGATCGAGTATTATAGCCGGTAATGACAACAAAAATGTACCAAATGAGTTACAAAATTATTGCAACATCCAGGGCTTGGTATAACGGGTGAAGTGAATCATTTATTCAATCGATTATATTCTATAACAGGCCAATACCAACACAACAATGAAGCCTAGAACATTCTAGATTATTTAAGGGATAAGGATAAAATAGCCAGCAACAATATATATCGTATGTAAATAAATATTTGAGATAGATACAACAATATATTATTATGGACAGACTTTTCATTTCATCTTTCATTCTTTATTCACGGTAACCCCAGGCCGTTTTTCAGAGGGCCGTGAAAAACAAATTTAAGTCTACAATTTCCAGCAAAAATAATCTACAAACGAAAATGAATAACTTAATAACAATGTTAAGTTAAAGTTAAGATTAAAACATAATTATCATACAAGCTTTAAAGCCGATGTTTAAAAGTAAATACAGAGGGCGCTTGCTTGACCTCAAGTTTAAGGCTGTTCCACATATTTACACCACGATATGAGAATGATTTTTGCCCATTCCTGGTTTTGAAAACACCTATTTTCATAAATTCAAATGGAAAGCAAGATGGCGAAAGAACAAATAAATTCGCAATAAAGTTAAATGAAGACACCCAATACCGATATTATATGTCATTGTATAAGATTAATGTGGCCTACACATGGTTTAATATTTCATCATCTTTAGGTAATACTACGATACGTTTTTCTAAGGATAACTGCACTGCATGGGAAAAATGGACAATAGATCTTGGTGGGATTAACATACATATACGTATATAGAAAATATACTAGAAATAATGGGGGTATCCTAAAGATTCTACACAGTTGTATTATTTAAGTTCTACTCAATAGAGTAATTAGCAAATAGACTGCTGAGCTAATCTATTATTTTGACTGCTTATTGGTTTTGACAATCTAGTAACAAAAGTTCATATGGCACTGAAGAACCTAATGTTACCAGGTCTGTAGATAATGTTATTGTAAATTGCAATGTGATCAGTATCTCAATTTATAACATTGATAACAGATCTAAGGTACTATATACATTTCCAACTAATGATCTGAACATAGGGTATGCATTCTCTAAATCAGAAATCAATCCTATCTAAAATGAAATAAATACATAAACCATACCAAAACTCACTATCGATATAAGAGATAGCCTGGATAGTGAATTAGATTTAAATAACAGTGAGGTATCTTTAGTGTTACTATTAAAGGCGTATTAAATATAATGCAGTATCATATAATGAAAGATCATAAAATACCTCGTGGCAATGGTTTGGGAGATGTTTTTAGTAAAATATTTAAAAAATAATGTCAAAAATAGGAAATTAATTTATGGGGAAGGTATAGAAAATGGACACGGATGCCTCTAAGGCTGCCTCATAAGCTGCCTCATAAGCTGTTGATAGATATTTCAAAGAAACCTTCCAAGATAATAGAAAATTAAGGTAAACAGCTAGTTAAAGAATTAAGAAAGAATTTTAAAGAATCAAAATTTATTCAAAATACTAATATAAAAGATAAATTTGACGAATCATTATCATAATATAATATGATCAAATATAGAAATAACTATGAAAAACATGATTTTATCCCTATTAAACTGATATCTACACTTACGTTGCAAAAGTGTGGAAACGATGCCTTCACAGCCTGCAATGGCAGCAACGGGCTGTGCATGAGGCACAAAAAGCAGCAGACCATATCATTACTCATCGCTTTAATTGTTAAACAATAGACCCATCAATCAAATGAAGAAACACAAATTAACTTTTTCAATATTAAATTAATTCGCATGTAACACATTTTGTCTTCTTTCTTCAATATTTTGCTGGATAGCCTTGTGACGTTTCACTGCGAGTAATCTTCTGGAAATGGAGGCGTACAAATTGCTAATGAATTTCTTTGGCACCTCGCGCCAGATTTGGAAGATCTTTTCAATTAATTGTGGTTTATTCTTTGGAGGATCATGGTTAAGAACGATTTTCATGTATCGCCAGACGTTTTCAATTATATTCAAGTACGAACTTTTGATATGGCCAAGAAAGTACCAAGATGCCCATTCGCTTTAAATAATTCTTGGTAGCAATGTCAGTATGGCCTGGGGTATTGTCTTGCTGGAAATAAAAAGCTGGTTTTGCACCCCATAAATTATTTTGATATTTTCTTTGAGATTTTGTTGCAAAATCTCTTAATAATATTTGGAGTTTAATGAACGTTCGCAACAGTAAGCTGCCCAACGCCATTAGGCCCAATGCAGCCCCAGACCATTACAGAGACTGTGTTGGCAAATTTCTGGAGGAAAAGCTTAGGGTTTTCAATCTCATGAGTCGGTCTCCACACTCGGGACACTCCGGAATCATATTGCAAGCAGAAGCGACTTTTTTCATGTGAAAAAATACCATCATTCAAATGGGTCAATGGCCACTCAAAGCATTGTCTTTGCCCATTTCATACGGTACGACCGGCTTTTTTTTTAAATGAAAGGTTTTTGCTTTCTCTTGCAACTTTTAAGCCCATTATACCTTACAATTCTTCTTACCAAATATTTTGAGGGGTCTTCCTCAGGAAATTGAGCACATGCAGCTGATTTCAGTTCCCCTAAAGTTAAAAACCGCAACTTATGAGCAATACGACAAATGGCTCTCTCCCCCCTTTCAAAAAATTTGTTTGGACGACCAGTTCTTGGAAGTTTAGCAAAATAGTCACTCTTTTCAATGCTTTTGAAAACCTTAAAAGCTCTAAATTTGCTGTAATCAACTTGCCTTGCAATTTCTGCAAATGAATGGCCTGCTTCTGGTAAAAATTTGATAGCTACTCGCTCGTTTTCGGTGAATTTTCGGATTTTTACTATGTTGAAATAAACCCTTACTTCGGTATCGGCTAAAGCATAATAAAGGGGGAATATACGCTAGTTATAAACTAGAAACATAGTTGTTTACATTTTTGACAATGCTGACGCAATTCAAAATGTTCCCACCTAAATAATCTCAAAACAATTTTTAATGGCCGCACACAGTCAATGTTTGTGAGTCACAATGTAGGCCATCGTTTCCACACTTTTGCAACGTAAGTGTACATTAGAAGCTGTTCAACCCATAAATGGTGGATATCAAAGTAAAACAAGTCACGTTTTTTTACATTAATACCATTCCTACAGGACAGCCACTTGATTGTATAATGGATATATCTAAATCGTCGTTTCTAAAAAGGCGAACACCCCAAGAACAGGCTGAACACCCCAAGAACACGCCATGAACACGCCATAAAACCCCAAATTGGAGGCGGAACACCTCAAAAATCCCAACAATATCAATTAATTACTCCAAAATGACTTTGATCGATTATTCACAAATAATTTTGGTGCGGGGAGGGTCATTTCAATATTATGTTGCTGGTGTTGTGACATCCATGCATCTTTTTGCGCGCCAAAAGTACGAACGGGGTCAACGCAATGATTTATTTTCCAAACGTTAATTTGATACAAAGGAAATCATATAAGCTACAAAGAAGTACCATTTGATTGGAAAAGACAATCATTTATATTATTGTGAGACGCAGAGCCACTGAAATTCCCAAAAAAGTGCATCGGGTGCCCTCCATTTCTGGGATAGATTTGCTGGCCTATTTTTAAAACGATTAAGTTTTACACATATAACCAAATCAACAGGGCAGTAAAGCAAAAGCCAATTAATAAAACCAATGAAGGAAAGAAATCCGAAAATAGCAGAAAGTACAAATAATAGTTCGAGTTCAGCAAGTTTGTTAAAGTTCGACGGCATCCAGGTTCGTCAAAGGTAGGCGGAAAATGGCAATAATAACAATAACGGCAACGCAAGTACGACAACTTCTCACGTCGACTAAACCACAACAAAAAATTCACGGTGAACGGCAACTAGAAATTCAATTACACCACTTCTATTATCGGCTACTGGAGCTCAACTGATTTACAAACAAGAACAGGTACTCATATCACATTAACAACACGCCCATATTACACTGACCACTGACACATTACGTACTTCAACAAAGAGATGACAGAATCTGTGGCGATGCTACAGCATGAAATGCTGGTGACCACAAACGCAACCGGAATCAACAGAAACTAATGGTACCACACAGCATTACGTAATCAAGAAATAAAAGACAGAACTAGTACTCTAACACTATGGTAGTCTGTGCCCTTTTGCTCCTGTCGGCCCCCTTGCCCCACTATCGTTCTCCAACAGTTAAGCTTATGTTCTTTACTAAGACTTATCATTATTTCAAGTGTGCAAGGGACTTTTCATTCTCCATGCGAGTAGTACCGTGAAGAAGCTTAGAACTTTTCAGTGCTGAAGCCGAAAAGTAAGAGACTTTCCTACTAGGTACCTATGGACTTCCACTCACTCTATATGTATTGACCCCCGTTCGTACTTTTGGCGCCTAAAAAGATGCATGGATGTCACAACACCAACAACATAATACGTAAATGGCCCTCCCCACACCAAAATTATTTGTGAATAATTGATCAAATTCATTTTGGAGTACTTAATCGATATTGTTGAGATTTTTGAGGTGTTCAGCCTCAAATTTGGGGTTTAATGGCGTGTTCATGGAGTGTTCTTGGGGTGTTCAGCCTGTTCTTGGGGTGTTCGCCTTTTTAGAAACGATGATATCCAAATGAAAATTAAAATGGTGAGAATGGATAATACAGATTACGCTAATACAGATAAGATATTCTTGTCTGACGATACTTATAAAATTGCAAAATGTTTTTACATAAAGGTGGATATTTTAACATTCTAAATGCAACATCTTCACAAATAAACTCTGTAAATTGGCTTTCATTTTTATGAGCATATTTTTAACATTCAAAATGTCTGTTTCGAACTGTTATATTACAAATATAATATGAATTCATTCATTTAAGGTGATGAATACGGCAACCGTAAGTTGTCATTCAACACTTTCCAAGCTGTTCTATCGTCAGATGTCCGTTTCAAACTACCGTAGTCTGTAATGTTGAGCCAATCTTTCACATCGTCTGACCACTTTCTTCTCTGAGCACCTCGTGATCTTATGCCTTCTACACTTCCTTCTAAGATTGTCACTACATCATTCCCACTCGAGCCTCTACAAATATGTCCAAAGAATGCAGCTTTTCGCTTTGCAATAGAGATCATTAAATGCATGTTTAACTCCATCCTTTGCAGTACCTCCTTATTACTAACCTTGTCTGTCCAACTAATCTTAAGAACTCTACGATATATCCAACATTCAAAAGCATTAATCTTGTTCCGTATTTCCTTATTTATTGTCCAAGCTTCACTGCCGTATGTAACCACTGACCAGATATAACTTCGTATCATCTTCTTTTTTAGAGACATGCTAACATTGCTTTTCAATAATTCTTTATGTTTCCAAAACGCCGTCTTTGCTAATGCTATCCTAGTTTTTACTTCCTTTATACACCTTCCATCTTCTGAAATATTTGTACCTAAATACCTGTAATCTTTTACTTGTTCAAGCTGCTTGTCGTTAACTACAATTTTGATCCTGGTCTGTGGTTTCTTTTCAATTACCATAACTTTTGTCTTCTTATCATTCAGTTCCATTCCAAAATCTTTGCATACTTTAACAATATTATTTAGCATTCTTTGTAAATTTTGTTCACTATCAGCAAGTATTACAGTATCATCTGCATAACGTATGTTTGTGAAACCTTTTCCATTGATAACTATGCCTTTGTCATTTTCCAGAGCCTTATTTACTACCTCCTCACTATACATGTTGAATAAGATTGGTGATAAAATACATCCTTGTCTGACACCTTGCTTTATTTTCACTTTTCTAGACAATGAAGAATTAATTCAAATTTGTGCTTCTTGATAATCATATATGCTACTAATCAATCTTATCTCTTCATTGGGAACATTATACTCTGCAAGCATTTTACTGAGGGCAATATGCTTTATCTTGTCGAATGCTTTTTTATAGTCGATGTAACATACAAATAATTTCTTATTCTTTTCAATCAATCTCTCTGACATGAATCTAAGCTGGCAAATGCCATCCCTAGTACCTCTACCTTTTCTGAAACCTAGTTGACTATCTCCCAATCTGTTGTCAATCAACGGTGTAATTCTTGATTTGATTACTTGTAGTAATACTTTTGACGCATGCGAAATTAGACTAATGGTCCGATGTTCATTACAGTTTTGGGTTCCTGAAACTTTTGGTATTGTTATAAATGTTGTTGATAAAAAATCTTCAGGCAGCTCACCAGTGTTATAGCAATTGTTAATTATTTTAGTCATTAGATTAATACCATCGTTTCCCATGTACTGCAATAGCTCTGCTGGGATCGCATCTGCACCTGTAGCCTTTTTCTTAGGTAATGACGCTATAATGCTCTTTACTTCTTCACTGTCAATCTGCACCTTCATATATTGTGAAACTTTAGGTGTTATCTTAAGAGGTCTATCTTTATCATTATATAAGTCCTCTACATACTCTGCCCATCGTAGAAGTATGTCTTGTTCTGTAGTAAGTGTGTTTCCATCCTTATCTTTTATGTTATTATTGCTACTAATTCTTTTGTTTGTTAACTTCTTTATCATATTATATGCTCTTGGGTTGTGCTTCTTATCTAATTCTTCTATTTCTTCGCACAGACTTTCGTGATATTCTTCTTTAGCCTTACGACACATTTTTCTTATCTCCTTTGTTAATTCTGCATATCTCAACCTATCATGCTTAAAATTGCGCTTCTCTTCCATTACCTCCAAGATATCTTCAGTCATCCAATTTTGCTTCTTAATCATTTTACGTTTTCCACAAGTCCTTGCTGCTACTGTTGTCAAGCATGCCTTCAATTTGTGCCAGTCATGTTTATTGCTATTTTCATTTAATTCCTTACTGAATTCTTCCGTAAACTTATCTTGTAAGTCCTTATCTTTCAGTGCTTCTAGATTCCAACTCCAGCGAACATGTCTTCTTTTCTGCTTTTTTAACTTAACTCTGATGGTCATCCAAACAGGATCATGATCTGAACCATAGTCTGCATCTTTCCTTGCCTTTGCATTAGTAATAGAGTTTCGATATCTTTTGTCTACTAGAATATAATCAATTTGATTCTCATCCTTCCCATTTGGATGCTTCCATGTGCTTCTTGATTTTAATTTCTGCTCAAACCATGTGTTGCAAATAAAGAGATTTTCTTTTTCACAAAATTCAATTAATCTCTGTCCCTTCTCGTTAACTTCTCCTAATCCATATGGCCCTACTGTATTTTCATACCGTTCGCTTCCTACTGTTGCATTAAAATCTCCTAATACTATCGCTATGTCTTTCCATTCTTTCTGTCGTTTTCTTTCCAACTCAATACTTCTATATAATTTTTCTACTTCCTCATCATCATCATCCATATTTGGAGCGTAAATTTGATGTATTAGTATATTTCATGCTCTGCCAGATACTTTTAGCGTCATGTGCCTCTCGAAGACTGCCTGAATTGATAATTCTCTTCCCTATGATAAAAGCAACTCCCTTTCTGTGCTTCTCTCCACCCGAATATATGACCTTAAACCTTTCCCCATTGGGTAACTCGTACATAAATTCCCCATTGCCTTTCCAAAAAGTTTCTGATATTCCAAGTATATCAATCTTCATTCTATGCATTTCCTTACAAACACTTCCAAGCTTTCCTTTTCGATAGAGACTCCTGACATTCCAGGTTGCAATTTTCCAGAGGTCACTTGATGACGGTGCACGCTTGCCCTCTGAATCACAAGACGTCCACCGGGCCAGACTACCGCTCCAAATATTTCGAGCAGCACCCCTTTTGCCAAGATCCGAAAAAAGTTTAATTTTGATACTCATGTTGATTATCCTCTGGGGCTAATAGACACAGTAGGCCCCAAGAACTACTGTATCCAGCAATGTCATAATATTGACAGATGTGCTAGCCATTGTTTCAGGTGAAATCTTCTGCCTACCACTGATTGTTGAAATTACCGTTGACTAACAGAGAGCTCTTCCGCCAATATCAACTACCTCTATCTTGCTGACCAATAGAGGATCGTATCCCTGATTTGGGAGGCTAACTGGTACTACATCTTGCCTAAGGATGGCCAGGAAGCTAATGGAGGGAAGGGAAGCTTCACTGCCCCATTCATAACCTCATAGATTATGCCATTGCCCAAATAATATGAATTAAATCTGTCATTAAAAGAACAACAACTCTGAATATTTATCTCTATATATAATATTGGGAAATATTATTTTAAATATTCTATTGCAATGAACAAATTCCCAGAAAAAATGCTTGTGAATATGTTTAATTTCTTTAATTATTTCTTCAGAATGGCCCAAATTAAATTTAATTTTAACTGGTTAATTTATTTGTGGTACAAATAATTCGTACATAATAAAATTTATACTGTATGTTGTTACGTTACAAAATATATTTTGTATTGGTTACAAATCATATATTACAAATTATATCATACCATTCATTTATAGTTTATTACAATACGAGTTTGCATACTATTTTAATTCATACTATTTATTTTTTTACCGTTACATTTCTATTTAATGTTTCCAATTTATGTTATTATATGTTATATTTCTGATCTTAATTACCATTTGTTACTTTAAATTTTAATTGCTATTTTAGTTTCCAATTAAAATTATTATTTTTATGTCAAGTCTAATTTTTTTTTGTTTTCACTTTGAATATTAGCCGTTAATAATATTTTTGGCTTCCAATTTCAATACTAAATTAATATACTGTTTTGAACCATAGTTTTATTTGTTTTGTGTTGAAATTAAATATTTATTGTGTTTTTAATTATATTTGGTTTACATACTGTTCTCAATTTGGGCATTATATTATATTATATACATATAAAAAAAAGACTTTACAGCCAGTTGAAGTACTGTAAAGAAAGCGTTGAATGTGCCTTTAATTGCTTGGATAGTGATTTATGGGAGGTGGGAAAGGCTGAAGAAACACAAATTTTCCGAAGAAATTTGATGTTATGCCGCATTTAATATCAAAATATATCGGGCCTAAAGATCGAACAATCATTTTCTCCCATATGCTTCTCTACATTTAGGAATTATTGCCTTTTTCCTTGGAGAACTTTCAGGCGGGTTTTACGTTGTAATATGAATATACATTTTATTTTGTAACCTCTTTTCCTTTCACAACAGCTATACGAGTAAAATCTCATAAACATAGATCTTTTTCATACATATCGTAATAGCTAGTATACTAAGGAGCTTATAGCCAATATCAACCTCGAACTGTACTGCTGTAGAAGCGCTGAAAAATTTTGCATTTGTTTTCAAACATACTTGAGGTTAGTGTGATTTGCTATGCCTTCTTACACAATATACTGCCCAGGTGTTCAGCAGCACTCCGCTATATCTTCAATTGATTTTTCCATCAATTACTCTCAATTGTGGAAAAAGTTTGTTTAATTTCCAACTTAAAGTCCCAACTTTACGTCCCTACAGTGTGATAATGTAAAATTTGACAGTAACGCCACTGCAAGCTGAGAGCCGTTCGTATACTTTCATCACGGAAGTATACTATCGTTAACTATGTTATGTACATCCTTGTCCTTATTGCTATCTTTTATAATGACAGATAGACAGTCTCACATAAAAAGAGCACAACAAACACTTAAAGAAGCTGACTGGATTGCATATCACCTACTCAGGGGTGATATAATGACAGTGACAAGAAAATGTAAAGAATCACAAACAAGAGCCTTATTCTTCGAAATAATAAAAAGTTTAAAAGATTTCTGGAAGCAACTTGGAAAGTGGTATCTGGTAAACAACTTATAACAAAGAAAAATAGAAACCTTCAAAGCCAATGACGAGTTAATAGGTGATAAAAATTGCTAATGCATTTTGTAATTTTTGCACATCTATTGATCGGGAAGACTTTACAAAATAGGATTCTGTCATTGTCAGATATCATATGGGAAGCTCATGATGACTCAGAGTTTAGATAGAACGTTAACCCCAATAGACATCGTTGTGCATTTACACCCACAATTCCTTGTAAAATATCATAAAGAACATGAGGGAAAAGCAGCGGGGGTATATGATGAGGGACCCACATCATTCGTTATTAATGGTAGAGAGGAAATTGCTACGCGACTTTCACACTTGATAAAACGATACTTAGCAAGTTCAGTCCGCGTGTAGTTCAAGCAAGTTCAAGTTCAGTCAGTTCAGTCAGTCAGCAAGTACATTCAGGAAGAAAAATTTGCGAATATAACACCCATTCACACACCTGATGTGAAAGCAGTTATGGATAATTATCGTCTGATTTAAGTACTACCAGTTGTTTCTGTCGTAAACTGCCCCCCGAAAACGACAACGAGAATTTCGAGGCAATAATCGCAAATAATCCGTATATATTGTATAAAATCTATCAAAAAACACCAACAAAAAGCATTTCACTTCTCACAAAGTTCCCTCTCACTCACGTTCCACGTACCCCTCGTGACATACGCCTTGTCATGATAATGAAACCAATATAATGTCAACAAAACAAATATGCCAATATTAATCAAGCTATGAAGTTCAGGGGTGGACCTACTATCATTTCGCGTCATACTCCCCCCATTTAATGTCCAGACATTAAATGTACAATCAGTTTATTATATATGTTCATCTTCATGTATGAAAGTCTGCTTTATGCTTTCTTTCGCGACTCCTGCTGCTCTTCTTGAAGGTCTAAACTCTTTAGCTTTTGGATCGAGATTCTTTTCCTGGTGGTTTGTGGTTACATCACACGACAACTCTAAAGGGTATAACATCTGTATGGCTCTCTGTAATTCTGATGTCTTTGTTCTCAACTTAACCACTCTAACAATACCATCTCTTCCTGTCACAAGTTCTTTCAACATTCCTACAGTCCATTTTCCTCGATTTTTGTCGTCACCTGGAATCAGCACAACATCTCCTACTTTAATGCAATTCTTTTTAGCAGGGTGCTTCATACTATGTCGTTCTCTCAAGGCCTTTACATAAGATTCTGACCATCTTTTCCAGGTGTTGTCCTTACATAGCTCTAAATACTTCGCCCTTTTTCGGAGATCTTTGTTTTCAATTGTATGCACTTCTTCTTGGAGTAATGTATTGTGTCTCCCTAATATCATCAAATTTGGTGTCAGCACTGGTAATTCAATGTCATCCTCCACATAATCTAGTGGTCTGTTATTTAGAACAGTCTCTACATCCAGTAATATCTCTTTCAACTCCTTGAATTTCAACAACGCTTTGCCTACAACTTTATATAGTGCCTGCTTGACGATTCCTATCAGCCTTTCGTATTGGCCACCCCACCATGGGGCCTTGCTAAGATTAAATTTCCACTTGATTTCATTCTTGGCTAAGAAATCATTTAGCTTTTCCGACTTCATTATTCTTTGGATTCTTCCTGCCGCTGATTGGAATGTTTTTGCATTATCGGAATACACAATTCGTGGTCTGCCTCTTCTTGCAATGAATTCCTTAAATTTTCCCATGAACTCTTCAGTAGTTAGCTCCGTTACTATGTCAATGTACAAGCCTCTTGTTAGGCTACATGCTATAAGTAAAACATATGCTTTTCCAGCTGATTTTGCATTAGTTTTGCATACTAGGGGTCCTGCATAGTCAACCCCTATGACTTCAAATGGTCTTCCTTGCATTGTTCTGTCTACAGGTAACAATCCTGGTAGTGGTTTGCTGAATGCCCTTGCATGAAATCTTTTGCAACCGTTACATTTGTGTCGTATGCTCTTCACCCTTTGCTTCAATCTGGGAATCCAATATTTTTGTCTAACTTCAGTCATGGTAGTGCCTACTCCCCCATGAAGTGTCATAAGGTGGCAATGCTCAATGATTTTATCCGAAAATGCTGATTTCTCAGGTAAGTATATTGGATATTCTCCCTCAATTCTTCCCTTGCAGATGTAAAGTCCCTTTTCATTCTTTTGCAAATTCAGTTGCTCTTTATCATTCATGAATCTTTCTGTACTTTCATTTCTTTTTTGTTCTCGTATAATCATTAGCTGTATTTCATTCTGTACTTCTTCAGTAGTTAATTGACCACAGACCCTATTCTTCTTCATCCTACTGCAATTGTCTGTAAATCTTCTCATCCAACCTAGGATTCTCATTGCCTTCCAGAAAGAACATTTATTAATCAATTGGTCTATTCTATCCTTTTCAACGTGTACAGTTCTGAACAAGTCTCTGATGGGCTTTGCTTCCTTTTCCGTTTCATCGTTTGGTTTTACCTCTATCTCTAGCGGCCAGGCATCCTTATTATGTGGCCAGTTTGGCCCATTGAACCAACGGGATGGAATTCTGCTTGCCCTACACCCTCTGCTTCCAATATCCGCAGGGTTTTCTTCTGTCGGGACATGCTTCCATGTGATAAAGGACTTCTCTTGAATCAGTCTCACTCTGTTGTTGACAAACTCCTTGTAGCGTCCTTTGCCTTTAATTCAATACAAGGCAACTAAACTGTCTAGCCATGCATAGGACTCTGAAACAGTCAAACTTGAAAGTGCTCTTCTCGTGGACTCTAACATGGTCGCTGCAAGATGGCCGGCAATGAGCTCTAACCTAGAAATAGACAGTCCCTGTTTAGCTAATCTTGGCTTGGCAACTAGAAGCCTTTGAATATGTCCTGTTTTCTGATCAACTGATGCATAGATTGCAGCTGATATGCCTTGTTTACTTGCATCAGCAAAGGCATGTAAGGTAATTGACTTAATATTTTCTGGATATTGTGATACACTCCTTGGAATTTCTATTTCCTCTGGGAGAGCTTTTTCCCATTTCTGGTATTTCCTTAGTATCTCGTTGGGCAGCTGTTCATCCCAAGATACCTTGGCTTCACACGCTTCTCTGTAAATTAATTCTCTATATACTAAGATCCCTAAAATGCAAATGAGCTTGCCTATTGTTTACATCACAAGGACCGTCACCCACTGGGTAATACGAACTCCTCCTAGGATCTTAGTCGGATTGCCCCCAAACTTGGCCATTGGTTCCCGCCTGGTCTGAATGCCACTATTACGTTTTGCTTTATTTTTAATATTTTTCTTCAATGAGATATTCCACTTTCTATCTGGCAATTTTTTCGGCTTTGTGTGTCGTCTTTTGTTCTTCATTGCTTTCGTCCACAACCATAACCTGCCCTCATTACAACGTGAGATCGCACTTGTAGAGGATGTTGTTGGAATTCGTGGAAAATTTCGTTCTCTCTGTGGTAGTTGAGGGGCTGTATTCATTCCAAAGGTTTGTTATTGCTTGCCTGTAGCTACTTCGCTGATTATCAGTGTTTTTCTTCCCTTTTAAGCTATATATTTCCATGTTCTCAGCGAGATTGTGATACTTTTGCTCGGGGGTGATATCACCATGAAAGATCTTCCGAGCAGCTCGACTCTCTCTGCTACATCATAGTTCTTTTGCCGTATGTTGTCAAAAACCCATGTAGAAGATATTTTATGTTGTATTTTGTGGTATATTGCTGTGTATTTCGCTTACTTATTACGCTTTGTTGCCTGACATGGAATAACATTCGGGAAGACTTCAGTTTTGGTTGTTTATGCTTGAGGTGAAGGTCCAGTTTTATTTTGAGGAGAATAAAGTAAGCCGTAATAAAATAGTGACCAGTAGAGTGTCTTATTTCTTTAGTTTCTTACGTGCTTTTTTGTGTGAGGTTTTTCGTTGTGTTCTCAACTATAACTCCAAGGGGTTTGTAGGCCCCCTTATAGTTTAAACAATAAATGGACTGTTCTTCGTCTTTCATGTCAAGTATGATTACTCGGAAACTACGTGATACATTCGTTTACAAGATGCCTGAATATTTTGTACTTTACTTGCTAAGTTTCTTGGGTTATAGCCATATAGCGTTTTGGTATCCTTCAATCTTTATTCTGCTGTAGTTTGTAAGGAGATATGCGTGGGGATTCCCAAGTTCATCTCACGATTGCAGATACATTAAATCCTTTGTTTCCGAACAACTACATTATAGAATTGTGACTGCAGAGAGTTCTGAAAGTTGTTTGGCAAAACCTACGGGACTAATTAATAATTGCTAGGATTTTTAGCGTGCTATTCAATTCTTGCTTACACTTGTCAGTTGGAGGAAAGGATGTCACTATGCTAGGCCACTCAGACATTGTTTACAGTGGAGATGATATTTGTAACCTATACATGACTCTTCATTTTTGCAACACAGTTAATGTAGGCTAAAGCTAGGACGTCATCCAATTTATTCTGTGGATTATTGAAGTTTGATACATCTCTTTCCATGTCTTTTCCTTGCATTATTTTGAGGAAACAATTGCGTGCACTCTCCTGAAAACCGTGAGGGGCGTCTCATATTACTCTCAGTCCCTGTAGCTGATGCCATCCTTATTCCCAGTACAGTTTCCAGCTAAATCCCAGTACTCTTTATTTATAACACTTTCATAGTTCTTTTCACTATGAAATTCGTCTTTGCTTAAAAACAGTTGCACTCCTTTCTATGATCATTTGTTATAAATGCCATTAATGATTCCATAGATCATTCCGTACATGATTATATAGTTTTAAAGGAGTACTTACTACTAGATAGCATGATCATTCCTATTGTATAGACTTGATTCTGGAGCCCCTGCCATCACCTCCCATCCCAAGTACTGTTATTGTTTGAAACCCCGAGTTGGTTGTTTATGTTGTATAGCATGTTACCTATACATAGCAGTATTTTTTTATTTTTTTTGAAGTAAGACTATGGAGTCCTCTGAGGTATCAGAATTCTATACAACCTAATTTAATGGCTAAATATAAAGTTAATATACCAGTTAACCTAGTGTTACTGGATGCTACCATATTACAGGTTTATCGCTCGGACTTAAGTGTGTACCTCTTTGGAGAATATTTGTGATCACACACTATATCATAGTCATAGTCATACCTGTCAATTGATGGGCTATGTTTTATATGTTATACGCTGTTGCAATTATACCACAAGATTTTACAACACTCTCTAGGTTAGAATTGAAATATGCAGGAGACAATGCGTGATGTTGTTCACTAATGTCTCATTGTAAAGAACAGTTTGAACAACTATGTGCTTATGTCATATATAGGAGACTAGCTTAGTACAGATAGCCCGCTAAACGCGGGCTCCCCTTAGTCCAGTTCAAAAGTTGCAGATTAGCCTTGGAAAGACTAACGCTGTGTCCCCATACAAATGCATGGTCTACATTTTCGATGAGCAAGGATGAAAACAGCTCGCATAGGATCACAAGAAGGTGACATCATGGGCCTCTGTTATGGAGCACGTGACCTTCGGCCTTGCATTGTGCAAATCGAAGAAAATTGCAAGAAACAATTGTGCAAGAAATGCTTGGATACCTGCGCAAGGCTACGGGGCTTCTTGACTTTCAACCTTTTCCTGTACAGCCCCGTAGCCTAGCGCAGGTATCCAAGCATTTCTTGCACAATTGTTTCTTGCAATTTTCTTCGATTTGCACAATGCAAGGCCGAAGGTCACGTGCTCCATAACAGAGGCCCATGATATCTCCTTCTTGTGATCCTATGCGAGCTTTTTTCATCCTTGCTCATCGAAAATGTAGACCATGCATTTGTATGGGGACACAGCGTTAGTCTTTCCAAGGCTAATCTGCAACTTTTGAACTGGACTAAGGGGAGCCCGCGTTTAGCGGGCTATCTGTACTAAGCTAGTTTCCTTCTAATGTCACTGGGGCCACAATTCCAAGTGGGTCATAAACTGATGCAACACTCTGCAAAACAGTTCTCTTTGTGACTTTTTCCTGGTTGTCTGGAAATTTGATAGCTAGCATGTCATTTTTCTTGTCCCATTTCAGACCTAGTAACTTTGTTTCTCCACGTTTGGCTCCTAATTGTTGTTTTGCAAAACTCTGATCGTTTAGGTCAATCTCGTCGGTTTGCTGCTCTAGGACTTGCTCATTGGAATGCCACTTGTGTAATTCTAGCTTCGCTTCACGGAAAATCTGGATTGTTGTTTCTTTTAAAGCTTGCACCTCCCCTACGGTATTCCCAGACAACAGTATGTCATCTACATAGATGCTACGTCTAATCTCGTCAACTTCCCTCGGGAATTCTCTCTCTTTCTTTTGTCGGTGTTCCTCTATGGTAGCCCCAAGTATAAATGGGGACTGGTTAAGCCCAAACACCACTCTGGTGAACCGGAAAGTTTCTACTTTGCTGATATCCTTGTCTTTCACCCAATGAAATCGAAGCACATCTCTATCACTTTCTCTAACTCTTATCTGTAAAAATGCTTGTTCTATGTCACCAGCTAGGGTAATTGGACGAACTCTGTTTCTTGTTAGAATATCCCATATGAGGTTTTGCAATGGTGGTCCTTTCTCTAGACAGTCATTTAAAGATGGTGAAGCACTATTTGCCCGGGTAGAAGCATCATACACTACGCGTACCTTTGTACTCTCTGCTGCTTGTCTCACTACATGCTTGTGGGGCAGGTAGAATGCTTTACTTTCTGGCTCATGATGTACTTGCTCAACTATCCCCTTTTCTTCTTGGTCTTTAATTATCTCATCATACTGTTCAAATAGCTCTGGCTGTCTGTTAAGTCTTTGTGCCAACTTGTCTAACCTAGCTAGGCTTCCCTGTTTATTATCTGGTAGTTTTGGCGCATCCGTTTTCCAAAGTAACCCAGTTTCATAATACCCCTGCTCAGTTTTCGTCAATTGCTCTTTGAAGTCACTGTAGACTAAACCATCTGAAATGTCTTTGCTAGCTTCTAGCCCCAACACATCAAGATTGCAGAGTTTTTTATAATCTAGTAACGATGATTTTGCAAAGAACATAACTGTTGTGTTTATTTCAGCTCCAGCTGATATCAATGTCCAGCCCAACTTTGTAAATTCACCAACAGGTTCACCTAATTTACCTATTCTTGGTCTGCAATCAGTTTTGATTTTTGCATAATCTGAGGCTCCTAGAATTATGTGAATTGGAAGCTGTTCTTTTTGGTCTTGATCGTCTATCTCTACTTCTTTCAAGTGTGGGTATTTCCTTATGATATCCGAATATCTTGGATTTACAGTTGTTAGCAAGCTCTCTTTGTCAACCCTACTCACATGTGCTCCCATTCTGAAGTCCCCCTTCAGATTCTCAATGGTGATTTTATAGACATCAATCTTCTTTGTAGTCGTGCACATCATCATGTCTATTCTCCTAAACTCTCTAGCCACTGGTTTCTGATTCAAGACGTCGATTAACTTTGAAGAGATGTATGAATTCCCAGCTCCAGTATCTAGGAGTGCACGGCATTTTACCCCATTTACTTTAACCACAACCACAGGGTAGACTATACCCTGCTCAGCTGTTGTTAGCAAGACCTGTTGTTCTCCTGATTTCATATTGCAAATAGATGAGTAATGATTTGCACCACAATTGAAGCATCCCGTTCTTACTCGACATTCCGCTGCAAGGTGATTTCCCCCTGTGCACTTGAAGCAGCGTCTCTTTTTTCGCAGCACCTCTCTACGTTCAGCCACATCCTTCACCTTTCTGCAATCTGATGACTTATGGTCTAAATCTTCGCAATAAACACATTGCTTTCGTTTCCATTCAGACTGCTTTGTTTGGAAAGAATTGTCACGTCTAATTTGTCTGCTGGGATTTCCTTCAGCGTAATTTGCACTCGCCCCCCTATGATCTGAAGTAATCGGGTTTCTTTGCGTCCAATCCTTTAATGCCTCAACTAAATTCGGAAATTTCCAATCTTGCCAGGTTTTATCCAAGAGCACTAGGTTCGATTTGATTCCCTCAAGTTTGTCAAGGGTAGCCCGTGTTAATCCATTTATTCCATCTAGTTTCCCCATGGATTCTAAGGCCTGCACGCTGGTAAGCAATTTAGCATAAAACTCATGAATCTTACTAGGGTGATTTCCCTTTACTATTGGCAGGGAAGTAATGTTTTGTACGTAAGCATTAATGACTTCACTATCCTTACCGTATGTCGACTTGAGGATGTTTTTTGCTCGCTCGTAACCCTCTGTAGAGAATGGTAAACCTTCAATGTGCACGCGAACTTTAGGCAAAAGCAATTCTTTTAAATACGAAAATTTAGCTACGGGGTCTATGTTTGAGCTGTCTATATCTGCCTTAAATTGATTCTAAAACCTTATCCAATCAATGTGAGTTCCTTGGAATTTTGAAATTACCAGTTTTGGGAGCTTTACCTTTGCCGAATCTGTTTTGGCATTTGTCAACTGGGTAGGGGCTTTTATCTCTCCTAATTTTCTTTCCTGTTTGATTCTTTCCTCAAATTTCGCTCGTTCAAATTCCTTTTCTTGCTCAAATAACTTTTGCTTGCTCATCAATGCCGTGTTCTCCTCGCTACAGCGCTCTTTTCGGTGGATTTCTGATAGTGTATCCTTAAGTTTGGCGATAACCGCGTCAAATTCTTTGATTTTTAGCTTGCGTTTCATTAGTCCACGCACGAATTTCCCCAGGGTCTTGCCCTTCCGCTAGTTTCAATTCTTGAATACTTAATTTCAGCTCGTATATCTCTGTAACTTTTTTCTCATAAACACCTATTTGTCTTGTAACTGCATCCTTTTCTTTCGTGTTAAGGATTTCGTTAGTTTCCTTGCTGATAAAGTCGAGTAGTCGGATCTTCCCCTTTAGTTGCTTTTCAAATTCATCCATGTCCGCTTGATTTGTTAGGCCTATTCTTCGATGTTCGCAATTCTGTGGATTCTCTATTCTCCCATCTGGGGTGCCACTTTGTCGTAAACTGCCCCCGAATACGACAACGAGAATTTCGAGGCAATAATCGCAAATAATCCGTATATATTGTATAAAATCTATCAAAAAACACCAACAAAAAGCATTTCACTTCTCACAAAGTTCCCTCTCACTCACGTTCCACGTACCCCTCGTGACATACGCCTTGTCATGATAATGAAACCAATATAATGTCAACAAAACAAATATGCCAATATTAATCAAGCTATGAAGTTCAGGGGTGGACCTACTATCATTTCGCGTCATTTCGTCGTTGAGAGAATTGTGCATAGCCAACTCTATAGATGTCTCAAACAAGGAACCTTTCTCACTCCCAGTCCGAATTTCAAAGTAGGTCTTCTACTGAACCTGCTGTCACATATTTCTCTGATTTTATATGAACAAGCATGGATAAAGTTAAAAAAAAATGGAGCAGGGTTTGTCGACCTACCAAGACTTTCGATACGATAGACCATGAAATGCTGCTATTCAACAAGGCAACAGTTTGAATCTTTTCCTACCAAATACTCTGAGTATTTATAATATAAGTGTGTAGGCTCTATACCACACAAGAACAACGGCAGTTTCAATGGTGTTTTGCGTATAGCGAAGCTCCTAGGAGATAGCCTCGTTATTATGCTGTTGACGCTAGCTTTTCAAAAGCATTCATAAGCAGTTGCCCTTGACTGGAAAATTCACCTGTATCGGTTGTAAAAGAGTGAGGTGCGATGGTGAAATACAATAAGATAACAGTTCATAAAAGATTGTACGTTACCTTGCTGCGACAAAAGGGTAAGTTGTCGTTTCATCAGACGGCTATTCGATGTAAAATCTCTAAGTCTAGCTTTGATTCTACAGGAGAACTGCGTATGAAGTGTAAGCCATCTAAAATCGTAGTGGTAGACCTGCAATACTGAACAGAAGAGACAAGGATATTTTTCTCAGAAAATTCAATTGTATGAGAGAACAGAATCGAAATTTGAAGTTAGGGGCTTTTGCAATGGAGTGTAAACTCCATCAGATGAGTAATAGGATGTTTTCTAGGCTTCTCAACAAGTCTACATTAAGGTATTTTTCAGCCGAGGAGGAAAGGCATTCTCACAGCAACTGACAATAGGAAAAGAGCTGTGTATGCTCTTATGGCCTAGAAAATACGACTCCAACTTTCTGGACAGAGGATGTTCTGCTGTATTTAGATGCAGTCTCATTTGTCCACAAATGACAATGCATTGGAACCAGCAGGAAGGGTGTGGAGAATGTCTGGTGAATGTTTATATATGTATATATATATATATATATATATATATATATATATATATATATATATATATATATATATATATATATATATATATATATATATATATATATATATATATATATATATATATATATATATATATACCACTAAAATAATACAAGTACTGATTAATCTAAGTGAGCCACAGCGGCATAGGGCACATGAAAATCTAGTAACAACTGCGGTTGACTCTTACAATGTAGTCAATCACTTTCATGGATCATACTTTCATACTCTGTTATCTTACTGTATTTCGGAAACATTACCTTTTCTTCTTCCAAGGTCCAGCCATTTGCAGCTGCAGCGTGACTCCAATTATCCACACAATCTACCAGATCCTCCCGATCTTCCCTTCCAAATTTCGTTATTTCATTCATTGACCGCCTCGGTGTAATACGCTGAAATCTGTATCTCACATCGGGATTTTCGACAAGCTGAGGAGCCAAACCCTGTTGTGAAATCCAAGCGTCCTGGAGCACTCTGCCCTCCACCACATCTAGTCTTTCGTAAAAAGCTATTTCTAAATCTCTAGACCCACACTGCCCACAATTTGTGACGTTTGCTTGTCATATTGAGTCCGAAAAAAGAGATTGACTCAAGAAGAAACAAGTACTCGACTTTAACAAAGAGCCTTCTCACCAACTTGAACATAACACTGTGAACTGTAAATATGCGATATACATAAAAGTCTTTAATAGAGGTATAATATCAACTTGAAATTTGCTTCTATGCTCATTATGAACATCACTATATGCATCATCATCATGGTCGCGTGCAG
This sequence comes from Mastigias papua, assembly GCA_964019165.1. Taxonomy (NCBI): domain Eukaryota; kingdom Metazoa; phylum Cnidaria; class Scyphozoa; order Rhizostomeae; family Mastigiidae; genus Mastigias; species Mastigias papua. The sequence goes on along the minus strand of OZ025271.1, from coordinate 6,955,925 downwards.
AGCAGATGTGTGAAAGCTGAGCTGCGGCTGAAATGGTTGTTTTTATGACTATTAGTGGTGAATAATTAACACAAACGGTGCAAATGACTGCAAGTTCGTCGTTTGATAGAATATAACCGTATTCATCTTAATTTTTTTGTTGGATTTGGTTGAAATATTACGAATGTTTTTTTCCATGTGTGAAACGAGTAGGCCATCATGGCCAAATACCAAGAATATTTTGATATGCAGTTCGCTGAGATGAAGAAAATAATGGCAACGAAAGATTGCATACAAGGTTTACAAGACGTTATTATGAAGCAAAACGATAAAATTGATGTCCTTGAGTCGAGAATAGCGGTGATGGAGCGATATATTTCAAAACTTGAAAAGGGAGTGGATGATCAGGAGCAGTACAACAGGAGGTTGTGCCTTCGCATTGATGCCATAGACATGGAAGAAAACGAAACAGGTGAGATATGTCTTAAGAAAGTGAAGTTAGTTTTTAAAGAATTAAAAGTTAGTGTGCCAGATACCGTAATCGATAGAGCACACAGAATTAGGCAGCCAAAAGTTGTGAAGGGTAAAAAGGTTCATACCATGATTGTGAGATTTACCACCTGGAGGCACAGAACAGCCATTTATCGCGCAAGAAAGAGCAGCACTAAGTATAAGATTAGGTTGGACCTGACAAAGAAAAGACTCGACACCATCATAAAGTCGTCAAAATTGCTAGAGGAGAAGAAAATTGGATTCGTCTTTGCTGACGTGAACTGCAGAGTGTGCGCGAAAATAGGCGATAAATTCCATTACTTTAATGAAGAGAAAGATCTGATCGAGATTCTTGCAAGGTTGAAGATAAATGACAAAGGTGATGAGGAAGGTGAAGATGAGGAACCAGACTCTGAAACTGAGGAAAGCTAAACTTTAGCGAGCAAATATTTCCGTTGAACAGCGCATTATCCTTTGGACTCGTTATTTTGTATTATTTTGCTACATCTGAACAGGGCTGAAGTCTGCCTCAAAACAGGTGTCAAATCGAAAATTTGCGCATGCAGAATATCTTAGCTTTGCGATAGCAATTTTCAGGATATCACCCATCTGGCAACACACATGTTTTGAGATAGACTTTAATCTCTGAGAATTGTTGTTAATTGCTATATCTGAAAGGGGCTGGAGTCTGCTTCAAAATCATTTTCATGAAACCTTCACGAAACAACACTGAATAATCTCGCGCAAGGAGTTAGTTTCGCGCTATTCTAGTTTAGCATAACATCGTTTTCGGATTAGACTCTAGTCCCTTACATGCGGTTGGTTTTCCAGATCTTAACAAGCTGGGATCTGTCTCAAATAGATTTTGTTATTCCAGTCGCATATCTACCACGATATCTATTTGAGCAAAGATATCTATTTGAGTCAGACTACAGTCATTCGGACCAATCATTCTGATCTATTGGTTCGTTTATGTTCTCACTTTCGTTTGTGTTTTCGCCCCATGCACACGAAATCACCTACTGCAGGAAATAGGAAATTATGAACTCTATAAGTCGTCCAACAGCAAAACATCCACCTTTGTTTTTGTTTTAGAAATCCAGGCCTAATCCAAATGTATTCAACAAACAAAACATCCCATTTCAGCCAAGCAATCAAGTCGTGTGGAAAGGTGTCACACAATAGCCAGTACCCCTTTGAGACGTTGTATTTGTATATGTTCATACTATTTCTTTGTTTTTACTTTTGTATACTCTTAAAGTTTGTTCTTTTACGATCGAGAGGAGAATTCTACCAACTCAAAAGGCCTATCAAATTGCGTTCAATTCAACGTGCTTTTCCCTTGACATTGTTGAGAAGATCAATATCTAGCGATGCCAATTGATATTTGCCAATGGCGAGCGGCTATAGGGTTGTTCCGTAAATTATTTAATACGGAAAAAAATAAATGTGCTCAAACCACTCTCTCAAAAATTTACTTAATCTTGAAATTATACCTATTTTGTTATGCCTTCATCTCGATTTCAGTTCCACTTCTACCCCTTTCTATGATTGTGCATGCTATCTCCAAGCATTCAATATTCCCAAACTCGCGTTTCTTGTACGTCTTTGCTAAATTGTATACATTAGCCAAGTCACTCTTTTACATTGTCTTTAAACTAATCAATAGAACTTGCTTTCTCATTTCATACCCAGGCCGGAAGAAATCTTTCAAATTTTATATGTTAAGCTATGGTTATTTCTATGCAGTCTGCTTAGTATGCTATACTCTGCAATTGCAATGGACAGTTTATACGCATATCTTACGAAGTGCTGACATCGAGAAAAACCCAGGTCCCGATCATGGTACCTTTAAATTTTGTTCATGGAACCTTAATAGCATTTGCGCCCATGAATTTATTCGGGTGTCCCTAATTAACGCATATAATTCTGTATACAACTATGACCTGATAGGCGTTGTTGAGACCCACCTTGACAGTACTGTTGATGAAAGTAAATTAGCTCTGAACGGTTATTCATTTATGAAAAGCAACCACCCCCAAAATATAAAGAGAGGTGGTGTTGGTCTTTATATCAAAGAATCCTTCCCCGCTAGAAATCGACCGGACCTCGAGACCCTTCCTGAATGCATTGTGTGTGAGATACAGCTAAATAGGAACAAATACTTCTTCGCAGTCCTCTATAGGAGTCCCAGCCAATCCTTTGCAGAATTCGAAGTTTTCATGAACAACTTCGAATTAATGGTATCGAAGATGTCTGCCGAAAACCCTTATTCTGTGATCATAACTGGTGATTTTAACTGTAGATCCTCTCAGTGGTGGGAAGACGACATTGATAATGAAGAAGGTAAAATTTGTGAACCACTCACTTCTGACCTTGGCTTGCACCAGCTGATTACTGAGCCAACTCATATCATGGGCGACTCCAAATCTTGTATTGATGTTATTTTTACCGATCAACCGAATCTGTTTCTTGAATCAGGTGTTCATCCCTCCCTGCACGAACAATGCCACCATCAAATTGTCTATGGTGAGCTCAGTGTAAGAAATTTGGCACCACCCCCTTATCGCCGTAGGATCTGGTTTTATGACCGTGCAGATGTCTTAGCAATTCGCAAAAGTGTCCAAATGTTTCGTTGGTGTGAAAACATTGGTGACTTAATCTGTCCAAACCAGCAAGTTGAAGTGCTGACTCAAACTCTTCTTAATATATTCTCCAACTTTATTCCTAATAAAGTAATCACAGTTAGACCTCGGCAGGCACCTTGGATAACACAATCTATCAAAAACTTCATCCGGAAAAAGAACAGGGCATATAAGACATTTGTTAAAAATGGGCGGCCAAACGACAAATTGGAGTCCATAAATGACATGATATCTCAAGGATCCAAACTAGTTGAAGATGCCAAGGACAAATACTTCAAAAAAATTGGCACAACTCTGTCGAATCCAGAGACTGGAATGAAAACCTATTGGTCCATGCTAAATAAAATCTTGAACAAAGCTAAAATACCAATAATCCCCCCTCTCTTAGAAAACGATATATTCATACTAGACTATGAAGCGAAGGCTGAAAACTTCAATGAATACTTCATACAACAATGCACAACTATTGATTCTGGCAGCACAATCCCTCAAAACATAATCTCCACTGAATTCACCATTTCCGATGAAAAGATTCTGGAAATCATTCGGTCATTGAATCCGAATAAAGCACACGGCTGGGATGATATATCGATTCGCATGATTAAGCTATGCGATAAATCACTCTTACTGCCCCTTAGAATAATTTTTGAAAATTGTTTAAAGCAAGGTATCTTCCCTGAAATCTGGAAGAGCGCTAATGTAGTTCCAGTACACAAAAAGAATCAAACAAATTTAAAGCATAATTATCGTCCAATTTCTCTCCTTCCAATATTTGGTAAAATTCTTGAAAAGCTAATATTTGATACCCTTTATCAGCATTTAGATGCCAATAGCTTACTAAATCCGAACCAATCAGGTTTTCGTCCTGGTGATTCGACGGTCAACCAGCTCCTGTCTATTGTCAACTGCATATCTCAAGCATTCGACTGCAACCCCACCCTTGATGTTCGCTCTGTTTATCTTGACATATCCAAGGCTTTTGACCGTGTTTGGCACGAGGGTCTTATATACAAATTGCGTCGATGTGGCATCTCTGGTAGACTGCTCTCACTAATGCAAAGCATTCTAGCCAAAAGGAAACAGCGTACCGTTTTGAATGGAAAAACATCAGGATGGGGTGCTGTTGAAGCTGGAGTTCCCCAGGGTTCTATACTGGGGCCCCTGTTATTCCTAATCTACATAAATGATCTGTCGGATGGTTTAAAATGTAACGTAAAACTATTTGCTGACGATACATCAATCTTCACCGTTGTCCATGATCCAAACACAGCAGCTGCTGACATGAACCATGACCTGAGCTTGATCAACCTTTGGGCACGTCAGTGGAGAATGTCCTTTAATCCAGATCTTTCTAAGCAAGCAGTCGAGGTTACCTTCTCCAAAAAGAGGTCTCCCGTAAACCACCCAGCCATATTTTTCAATGATGTCCCTGTAAAGAAAGTCCAGGAGCAAAAATATCTTGGCATCATATTGGACTCCAAATTGTCGTTTGCTAGTCATATCAATGCTGCAATTTCCAAGTCCAGGAAAGGAATAGGAATGTTAAGATTTCTCTCTAAATACCTACCGCTCCACACCCTCAACGAAATGTATAAACTATATGTTCGACCACATCTTGATTATGGTGACGTCATATATCACATCCCACATAATATTTGCGAATTTAGTCACAGTGTTGTATTAACCAACGTAATGGAAAAACTAGAATCTGTCCAATACTCTGCTGCGTTAGCAGTAACAGGTGCCTGGAGGGGTACTGCTCGTGATAAACTGTATGATGAACTTGGATGGGAATCATTGAACCTCCGGCGATGGAGCAGACGCCTCATCCTCTTTTATAAAATAGTTAACAATGTGACTTTAGACTACACTAGATATCCCATTCCTCATCTAAAAGAATCCAACTATGATCTTCGCAGACGCGCTACTATAGGGCAAATACGCGCAAGAACGAAAGGTTTCCAATCAAGTTTCTATCCAAACTGCATATCGGAATGGGAAAGGCTCGACCCTGAGATTAGGCTATCCAGCTCTGTAAATATCTTTAAGAAAAGGTTATTGTCTATTATCCGTCCACCTCCAAAATCTGTTTACCGCATTCATGACCCAATAGGTTTATCGATCCTAACACAGCTAAGAGTTGGACTCAGCAAGCTAAACTCTCATAAATTTAAACACAATTTCAGGGATACTTTGAACCCATTGTGCCCAACAAACGATGGTGTTGAGGATACGGAACACTATTTCCTGCTCTGCCATACATATGATGCAAGTAGACGCGATCTTCTCAACAGTGTAAAGGCGATACTGTTGTCTCATGGTTTGAAAAGTCTTTCAAATGAAGAGTTACTAAAAGTCATCCTTTATGGCCATGAACAGTTACCATTTGATTCAAACGCACAGATTCTAACAGCAACGCTGAAATATATCCAGGCCTCCAAACGATTTGAATAAGTCAGGAATAGAACATGTAGAACTTCCTCCGCTCCCCCCCCCCTTTTTTTGTTCCTTTCTCGTTCTTGTAGCTTTTTTTTCCTTTCTCGTTCTTGTAGCTTTTTTTTTTCCTTTCTCGTTCTTGTAGTTTTTTTTCCTTTCTCGTTCTTGTAGTTAATTTAGTAGCTTTTTGTAGGTTATATACTAGTTGTGTTTAGCTTTATGTTAAATGCCAGGGGGTAGTCATGATCTTTTGCTCCCCCTGGTATCGTTCTTGTAAGTGTAGTATAGTAGTTTGTAGTATTGTATTAAGTAATTTGGTTTGTAAGCTTTGACATTGAATATGTAAAAAAAAAAAAAAAAAATCATCATCATCAGCATCTCTGTGCTTCTCTGAGCCCCTTCCCCTATTATCAGAGTCGCTAAGTATTATGTAGGTGTTGCATACCTTCTCCTTCATAACTAAATTTTGAATATTTTTACATAAAAGTACGCAAGTACAGTTGCATGGTTAATATTTCGGTCGGCATCCCATAGTCTTAGTGATTCTAACTAACAGATTAAACATTCTACTACTTGTTCTTTCTATGATGTGTGTGTCATAAATCCAAATATGTGCGCTCGATTACAAGCATAAACTAATTAAGCTCTTTATTTAAAATCTTATAATTCAAGGCACCCTGCCTCAGCTTCCTTTTAAAGTTATGGATAAAATTCTTTGTGGTGTTTAAATCTTGAGGCCTTGCCGGAATCTTGATGACCATTGCACCAATGCTGCTTATCGCTTCTATTGCATTCAAGCTTGATTTGCGTGTGTCATTCTCCTGTACAAATAGCAATATCTCCCTTCTACTTGGCGCAACAGTACAATGTACGTGCATGATGCATTTGGATGAGCTCCTGAAAAGTGACAGTTATGCGGCAACATCCTAAATCTTGCTTATGGAAGTAGTGCTAATATGATCGTGAAAGCACTTGAAAAACTCAAAAAAAAGAAAGTAGGACAATATCATAAAAATATTTTGACTATGAACATCAATGGACTGAAAGGGACAAAAATGCCGCCAAAGCTATTTCTAAAGTGCGACGTGGAATTGGGATTGCTCGTCAAATTTCTAAGTATGTTTGAAGGGAAGTACTTGATCAAGTTTACAAGCTTTATGTCCGGCCTCAACTTGAATACGGTGATGTCATATATCATAAAGTCAACCCTGACAGAAGACTGGACTTGACTAAAAAACTTGAGCAAACTCAATACTCTGCAGCACTAGCTGTTACGGGAACTTGGAGGGGTACAAGCAGGCAACGTTTACATGAAGAGTGGAGCTGGGAAGATTTGTATAGCAGACAGAGATACGGAAGGATATGTCACTTTTACCAATTAAGAGTGACGCGATCTCCGGGCTACCTATTTTCTGAGATTCCATGTGAACGTCAGTTAACTCACAATCTCCGTAACTTTCGAACTTGTAATCAAAAGGTTAGGAGAACAGTTTGCTCTATGAGCACATACATATATTAGTGAGTGAATGGAACCTATACCTGATGAAGTTAAGATTCCATAACTATATCAGAATTCAAGGGTAAACTCTTATAGAATATAAGATCTTTAAAAGAACTATGTATGGTATTCGTGATATCGTAGGTATCCGGCGGTTGACAACGCTTCCTATAGAATTTAGTAAACTGAATGAACACAGGTTTCGTCACAACTTTGACGTTGTGAGTCCAATTTGTTTGTGTGGTATGGGGAAAGAAGACAACAAACATTTTCTTTTGCACTGCCATCAATTTGATATTATGCGAAGGGAGCTCTTCGGTCAGCTTTCCGATATTCCAGGACTAGATCTTGTTAAAATGGGCCCAGTAACACTGTGCGAGTTGCTCCTCTACCGTAGCCCACGGCTTACTGTTATTGAAAACAGATTGATTTTAGAGGCAGCAATGTTTTTTATTGAGAGATCTAAGCGATTGGACTAACAAAGAAAAATACTAAAAGCTCATATCAGCAGCAAAGCCTTTCCCTGTTTGTAGTGCAGTAAGTATGACAGTCCAGTGGCGAATCTAGCATGGAGCCATTTAGGGGAATCCCCGTACGGTAAACACATATTCAACCCAGGGCATGGTAAGTACCAACTTCTATTGTTAGGGACTATGGCTCCGGTTACCCAACCTCCCGACCCCCTGGATCTGCTTTTGTAACTGTAATCCTGTGTAGTGGCATGTAATGTGTAGTGGTGTAGTACAGTGTTTGGTGAATGAGTGAATGGTGTTATTTTGTTTATGGGAAATTTAGAATACATATTGTAAGAGTCAACTGCAGTGGGGACTAGATGACCATGTGTCTTTTCCCGCAGTGGCTGACCTGACTCAGACTATCAGTATTTGTGCTATTTCAGTGGCATAAAAAAACTTGTATGCACTTAGTCTTGCAAATGGACTTAGAAAGTTGGATGGTCAAAGAAAGGCCCTAATGAAAAATGGCATAGAAAAGCTGTTCTTAGACCTTGCATTTGGTTAGAGCTATACCTGCAATAATCCGCATCAAGCTCCTTTTCCCAAGTTTCAGAATACTGGTTTACACCTGTGGCCAAATACTATCCAAGCTTCACAGAGGGGTCCAGCCTCTGCATATACTCAGTATGTAAATGGTGAATAGCAGATACATGCCAAGCAAAACATGACAACTTTGAAATTTGACATTGCAGAAATGTTATCTTGAAAAGTGGTTACAGTTTATTATGTTGAGGTTTATATGCAATGTTATTTTCATAAGTAATTGTTTCAAATCTGGTTTTCCAAAGGCTCTCTACATGCAGTGTTTGCCAGGATACAGACCTTCATTGCTAGTAAAGCACTTCGCAAAGTTTTCTCTTATTGTCTCTGCACTAGCCGATGCTCGGTTGAAAGCTCTTCCTACACTGGTTTTATTAAATGCACTACATTCCTCCTTAATCTCTAGCCTCCATTCACCTGGAATAGTAGTTCCTGATGCATCTTTTGAGTCAACAAGTCTGATGGAAGATATTGTATATTACCTGTTAACCTCAAAAATTTATGTAGACAGACACATGCTTTGGTTATGTTGTCTACTACGTATGGCAATGCTTTAAGTGACCTTCTGAAAATGCACCATCGTGCAGCAAGTATTCCATAGCAATTCTCTATTTCCCTACGTGCTCTACTCAATCGATAATTGAAAATTGTCTAGGATTTGCTTAAAGTTCTCCATGGGAAAAGTTTAATGAGCCATGTCTTAAGGGCAAATATTTCACCAGATACCATCACAAATAGGAGTTCATGGCCATTGACCACTTTTAGATATGGAATAGACATCTCATCACCAACAATGGCTTTACCAAAGTCAGAATTATTGAAAATCTGTGCATCATTCTCAATCCCATAATTTCCAATATTGATAAAGGTGAAGTGATATTTGGCATCACACTTTGCCATCAAAGCAATGTTTAAGAAGCCTTTATAGTTGAAGTGCTCTGCCTTTATAGCCAGGACATTGTATAGTAATTTGTTTGCTATCTAAGGCACCTAGGCCAGTAGGAAAGTTTCAAAACTCAAGAAATCCATTGGAAATTTCTCTCCAATCCTGCTCTGATGTTAATGGTATTAGGTAAACAGGACTGAGGGCATCCCAAATGTAATGTCCCTTATTATATATGATACAGCTGATCTGCACACACTGAAATTGAAAGATACTGACTGTTGGAAATCTCCACTTGCTAAATATCGTAGAGTTACTGTAAATCGTTCTGCATGTCCTATTGGTTCTCTGCTCCTGCACTGCCTTATTTTCATATGAGATCCAACAAGCTTCAGCAGATGCTCAGGCCTTTCAGGATTCATTCGTAAGAATTTGGAAGTTAGAGATAAAGACTAATCAACTTTTTTATACAATACTGAGGAATCTTGCAATACAAGGGAGCAATTGAAGGAAAAGATGTGATTATCTATTAAGGGACAGATCCAGAGAAGGACTTTATGAGGGGTACCTGATTCAATTTATTATCTGTTTTAAGTAAGAAACCAAACAGCAATGCAAAAGAATTATGGTGTTTCCAGAGGTGTCAACAGTGATTTTCCAATGGAGGGAGGCATAAATTGTTGATGGAGGAATTAAGCTATGGCTTGGAAGCACTATGAATTCTAGAAAGTCGAAAAAATAGTTATTTATCTCCTTAGGGACCTAACATGTTTCAATGAGGCATCACCCTCCACATTACTCAGTTTAACACCCCCGCTCACTACCTCAGAGCAAAGCTCCGCCTCTAGATCATTGAGCCACTTGACTAACCTGAAAAATTGTTCTCTGGCATGGAGCCGCAGTTCTTGTGGAAGTGCATGAAACTGGCCTAACTGTTAACGTTCCTGCAATATTGTTCTAACCCAGGAATTGTCTTCTTGCATGTTTTTGCTGAAGCAGTTTTTTCTACTTTCTGAAAAGACCTTTAATAAATACTAGATACCTTTGTATCTGCAATGTTCTATTCACCATACCAACCATAGCTATGTCACAGGTATGAATTTCAAGTACGTGCTATTTTCTTCACAGTGTGCACCAGGCCCTTACTGAAAGTGGAGTGCAGGGTCATCATATCTTCCCGGTACATGGGTTTAATACCCCATGCTCTGCTACTGCCAAGTGCTAACAGTAAGCAAAGCCAGAAAGTTTTAGTAGATGTCACCATTCAAGTTGGCTTTAAAAAGAAATCTTTAACAAGTTAGGTGTCAACAAGGGACCTCCAGCCCCCCAGGTACCGCGGTAGTGCTATCCCTGCCTCCAGCCTTTCCCCTGAAGCACCTTTGGTTGCGTCATCCTTGGCTACCCCTGGGGACACAATTTGAGGAACTGCCGACACATTTTGTTCTTGCAAGTGAATTGTGATGAAATGGGATGAAATGGACATCGATGAAATGAAAACCGGGCTGGGGTAGAAACCCGATAAATTACGATTGAATTAGGATTCCCGTTTTTCACATGTTTGAGAGATCGCAGTTAATGAATTCCGACGAATTAGGATTAATTACGATATATGAAAACCAGCCTTTAACTGCTTTGCAATGTGGTGCCAATGGGCAAGCTTTGTTATACGGTTTAATAAATGTATCACTGTTGGTGTTAGAAAGTATTCAGCAAGATCCGTTCAGTTTCAGCCTAAGCTTTTAATGATTAACAAATTGTTTCTCTTATCAAAAATGGTGAATCTTTTGAATACCTTGGCCGCTTCTTTGATTTTGACATGAGTAATAAACTGCATAAGTCAAAACTACTTTCTCTCATCTCTATTTTCATGAAAGGAATCGATAATATGCCTTTGTGTCCAAAAAATGAATTGTATTGTCCAAATTGTCATGGCATTTTAATGTTAGGGACACATATAATCTTGACACTCTTGTATTCACATATATTCGCAGATGGCTTGATCTTCCTGTCAGTGCAGAATTGTTAGATCTAACTAAAATTCAATTTTGTCAAAATCTTTTGTCTTATGTCAAATTTACTCAATGCCAAACTATCTTTCCCTGATGTTAATGTCCAGGCTCTGTGGGAAATTAATAATAATGGAGCAAATGACATGTACGGCGATAGTAATAAAGTACTGAAGGCAGTTGAAGTGAATTACAGTAAGCGCTTAATGCGCGACTTGCCATTTCAAGGTGCCTTATTTTCATTCTTGTTTGATCATTGACTCAAATGCCGTATGGAATTTGGTCTCTAGTATAGAGTAATCTATCAACAAACATACTTAATGTTGCCATGAAATACCTCAATAACACTCTACCTACTCGCAAAAATCATTATCCATGAAAGCTGAGCCAATAATGTGACTTTGTCTTCTTCCTGAAACATTTCTTCATGCCTGGGCAGGCTCCGAGGTCTACCTTGAACAAGGTAGATACACTTGGTGTCACAACTCTGTACTTAATATTTTTGCCACATCCTTGAAAATAGTGGAGTGGTCGTCACTGTATGGGGAAATTCCATTCTTCCCTTCACCCTCAATCACAACCGGCAATGATTTATGTCCTGACGTACTTCTAGATACTAAGGACAACTGTCTACATTTTAGAGCTGATGAGGATTTCTTCATGAGCTCTCTTGGGATTTATGCAAACTCATGTCTTTCGTTTATTGAAATGTGGGACTTCCTGCCTATTGACAACCACCACAAATGCTGTCTGATTTCTAAGTTATCTACAATTTCAAACCTTAGAGCCTACTACATCTCCTACTGTAGAAATAAACCATAGAAAAATTCTGATCTATTTCACTTTTAATATTCATTTGCTTTGTGTTTGGTCTATTTTGTTTTGTATATAATCCATGCTATTTACAATTGGCTTCATGTATTGTAGCCCAGGCTAGCTAACTACAAATTATCTTGTAATAGTGAGATTTGTAATTGCAGATTCAATCAATGAAATATAACGGTTTCCATTACTATTATTGCCTGACTTAAAGAACAGTATAAGGCTTTGCAACTACCTCTCAAGAGTGGGAGGTTGCAGAAGACTTTTTCAAATATACTATTTCGAATCAGCCAATAGCAGATGGAAACTTAGATTCAATGGTCGAATATGTGAATGACGTTATCTATAATGTCTTTAAGCAAAACCATGGGACTTTCAAAACAGCTACCCACTATAACCTGACTGTTCCCATTATTATTAATGCTTTAAAATCCTCTCCTATAAAATCAGAGTCGAAAAATGGAGCACATTTGGTATTGAGAGCGCAGCCACATATCTACGCAAGTGCCCTCCTAAGCTCACCACAAGCAACTTAACGGTTCCTACTGTGTCTAAAAGCAAATCATTCAAATGTCTCAGCCCTACGGAGTTGTTTTACAAGATTGTATGCTGCAGCACATGTGAACCAGTTGTGTGTTATTGCTAGGAAGATGGAGAAATGTATTTGACATACGGGAGAAATGCCCAGGGCCCTTCATGGATACGACTATCAACCTCACTTGACAACAGGCACCATATTGAAATAGAAAACATTTTGCAAGACAGCATGGCCAGTTTTTAGAGACTATTACTTTTGCTACCATTGTTGCTTTACTATTTTCTGGCCTATCATTTATCAATTGACAGCAGAACAGTTCTAAGAAGATTTCACAATCCGTAGCAGGTTCACATCCGACGTACATTTAGACCTTTCGATCCTTTCCTTAGTGGGGATTATAACGGTGGTCAGATTAGAACGATTAGACGGACAAAGATGCATGCAATCTCTCGCAGTATTTCATTTTATGACCACCCTATCAGGAACGTCTGAATTAGGGCCGCTATTGCCTAGACAATATAGGGTAGAGGCTAAGCAGGGACACATTTGGCATCATTGTGTAGGCTTGATCTGTTTTTGTGAAAAAGCCAATAGCTTATAGAGCCCATATCAATCCATTCTATCACGAAAACTACCAAACATTATCCTTCAATGTTTCTCTATACGCTATTTGGTCCTATATTGTACATGATGTCAAGTGACTTCATAAAACTGAATTTTGCTCTAAATTTTGACAAATGCCACAAAAAAGTTATGTCCACTACCATTTTGTATAAGTGTTATGGTTTACTACTTATAGTTCAGGCAAATTTTTCCAGATGTACCACCATTTAATTAGTGAAGTACAACACTTATATAACTTGGTAGTAGACATAAATTTTGTGGCCTTTGTTAAAATTTTAAGTTAAAATAAGTTTTATGAAGTCACCCCTCAGCCTCTATCCCATATCAACAATATTTGAAAATAAACCACAGATTCAACAACATTTCCTGGCTAGAGACAAACTTCCCCAGGTGTCTCACTACTTTATAAGTGAAGTACAACACTTATATAACTTGGAAGTGGACATAACATTTTGTGGCATTTGTCAAATTTTTCAGTTAAATTCAGTTTTTTGAAGACACCCCTCAGCCTCTATCCTATATGAACAATAGTTCAAAATTAACCATATTTTCAACAACATTTCCTGGCTAGAGGCAAATTTTATCAGGTGTACCACCACATAAGTAGTAAAGTAGTAAAGTATAACACTTATACATGTAGTGGACAGAATGTTTTGTTGCATTTGTCAAAATTTTGAGTAAAATTCAGTCTTATGAAGTCACCTCACAGGTATGGAGTATGCGTTAATGGCGTTTAAACCATGAGATGTGATTGTGATTGGAGTAGTAAAAATATCTGGAGGACCATGCTTATTCGTCTAAATTGATGAGTATATAGATGTGTATACATGGTATGTGTTTGCATTGATCATATTTCTGTTGGGAATAGCGATGTTTTCAGCCAGTGACTCGAAATAGAAATTGAATGACGGTTCGGTGGGACAGTATACAGTAGTGTAGCATAGTAAGAGTAGGTTGTACTGTTACCTATCATTGAGATCGGGTGTTAATTGACTTCCGTATGAATATGTGAACAACATTGATAACATTTCTGTGTGAAAGGGTAATAAAATACCATTTAAATAATCTTCTTGCGGCACTGTCCTTATCTGACATCGCGTGTTTCTGTATTCGTTTTACAGAGAACCTTCGCAGTTACCGCCGCCACTTTGAGCTTAAACATTTTCCATCTTGCTGTTAGCGCTTGTGTTCACTATTTCAAGATTGATGCAATGGTACATAGGTTGTGGTCATCCATTTGATTGTGTTTTATTTGCATCCATTTGATTACCTGGCTGCGCCAATTGGTGCCCACAATCTCACGCTATTGTGTTTTGTAATTTCCTTTGGACTCTTTGCTAGCATTTATTTCCTTTCATTCTCACAGAAGGTTGCTAACTACGTTATATGACGCCAGTCAAACTCTGTCTATTCGAGGCTCCAAACTGTATCATTATCTTACATGAGAGCTAATTCGATGTCTACCATTTTTCTTTTTATTGTTCTACAATGAATGTATTTGTTGCAAGTTGTAAGGAGATGCTTACAAGGGCAGTAAAAAGCAAAGCCAAAGACACGATTGGTTTCGTTCGTTACGTGACGTCAGTGACGAGGATGAGGCAGCTAAGGTTAGCAATGACGAAGACTATTAACGTTGTGAAGGGTAAAGAAAAGCAACACTTTTTGCTCTTATCAGGTACCAACTTGTACTTTAAAAACATTAATAATTAATGTCTTGAATACGTATAATTTGTTACAAGTTTGGCTCGCCCTAGTATTCACCACAATATTGCAAAAGCTAATAAGCGATTTCAAAATTATCTTGACATGAAAACATTGCAAATGAATTTAAACCAATTGCAACCTTGCATAGTTATTGTAACATTCATAATATCATTGTGGCTGTCGTTTTTCTTGTTCATATCATGGCGAACTAAACCACACGGTTTGAGTATATCTGTGCACAATCTTACATGGTGTATTGTGCAGCAAGTGTTAACAATGCCTCCATCCGATGCAGGTGCCCAAAGCACCGGTCCCCTCGCTGATGCATGGCCTACAGCGTTCATCTCAAATGTTCCATTACCTCGAAGGCTTGAACTACATGGAAACCTCGTCCAGATCTGGTCAAAAGGGCGCCAAGTATGGACTGTACACGAAACGGTAACCAATTTTAATTTCACAGCCAGGCCCCTTTCGTGTTGCTGGTTTATAACTTGTATTGGCCCGGAGACACTTGATATCCACAGTGACCTACCTTTCGAGAATGAACTTGACATGCAAAAAATTGATAAAATAATGGATTTATGGCACTCTTACTGCGTAGGAGAGGCCAACTTTATTTATGAGCGATTTAAATTCAGTGATCGCAATCAAACCCTAGATGAATCTCTTGATGCTTATGCCACTGCCCTTCGTGGTATGGCTGCTACATGCAGCATTGGAAATTTTGCAAGATGAACTCGTTCGTGATAGATTATGTGTGGGATTTCCAGCATTAAAATATGCCGCAAAAACTCTTACAAGAGCCCAAACTTACTTTGAACATATGTATCGATATTGCTCGCTCAGCAGAAACCAGAACAGCTCAATTAAAGGTGATTACAGGACAGACTCCAGATGCAAGCACTAAAGTTCATGCTGTAGGCATGTTGCAAAGAACTCACAATCAAAATTTAACCAGGAGAAACACTATTTCTAACTATAAATATTGCGGTGGTACAAATGGATAGAACACAGAGTACTGCCCAGCATTTTGCAAGATTTGTGACTATTATGGTAAGAGAAATCACTTTGCTGCCTTGTTTTTGCAGCGCAACCATGCTGGTAAGAGAAATTATATATTATGTGTGTAAGATGGCAAGTACGAATACAAATAGTAATAGATAATAAAAACAATAAGCGAATAAACAATGAAACTTGCGTAGTAGTTCGTAGGCTCGGTCACCACTTTAGTAATTCTCTTCGTTTCAATTTTTGAATTACTAATAAAGTTTTAAACTATACCAATTGAACGGTCTCACCACTGTATTTCTCTTTTCTTTCCTCTGGTCGTTGTAGACTGGAGACAATAAGCTACACGCGAATTGTGTTTTTGTGTGTTTCTTCGCCAAGATAGAAATTCAACTGAACTATTTTACAATCATGATTTGATATTTACATTTATTCCCCGGATTTGCGTATAAAGATGGAATAACAAATATCGGTGTGGGAAAGGAAAGGCTAGACAATGTGTTGAGGGAAAGTTAGTATAAAAATAGGCCTAAGAAAAGGGCAAGGTGTTATGACGCAATAGAATGTTAGTGTGATGTTAGTTTAGTGTTAGCGTAGAGGAAGTGATGGCAATGAGTTGTAGAAAAACACGCAATGAATGAATGAATGGAGTGGAAGATAAAGTAACTAAAAATGTAATTGCTACAACCTCATGTGCATGCTGTTTCTAATCCATGTGATGATAATCCCTGTGTTGATTATAATGCACAAGGCCACATACACATCCACACAGTTTCCAGATCCCAATATAAGTCAAAGGTTTTTGCTCAGATGATATTATCTAACATAAAAATCACAATGCAGATTGCTTCTGATGCATCTTGCAATGTCCTACCCACCTAGTATGTCCCCCCGGGACAGAAATTGAACAATCTAAGTAATCTCTTACTCTCAACAGCAAAGCTAGCCTGCCTGTAGCTGGCACATGTACACTGCAAATAAAAAATCCCAGAAGTGATCTGTGCTATGACCTTTCATTCATTATTATCACTTGTGACCACATACCACTTTTAGGCTCACAGGCTGCCCAATAAACGCCGCTGATCACTGTGCAATTTAACAACATTGATGAACCTAATAACTACAATTGCTTTAGTTGCAGCAGTCCCTTTCCTTCCCAGCTGGGCCTAGGGAACCCTTTTCAGCCCAAGAAGCACAACTATGTCCTAATACACACAATGCTGCTGGCCTTACTCGAGATTATGTCGTGAAGCACTATGCCAAGAACACGTCACTTATATGTTGATGCAACAGCGCAGCCGGTTATTTTGCCACCCCGGGGTGTCCCACATGCCTTGAGGAGCAGACTAAAAGATGTGCTTGAAAGGCTTCAAGCTATGAGGTAATCACAAAAGTAACCAAGCCTACTGACTGGGTTTCCAATCTTGTTTTGGCAGAAAAACCCAATGGCAAATTACGAGTTTGTAGTGAACCTCAGCATTTAAACCATGCCCTGTAAAGGAACCACTATCCCTTACCAATCATTGAGGATATTTTACCAGACCTGGGTGATGTGAGGGTCTTCAACAAACTTCACCTGAAGGAATGCTACTTGCAAATTGAATTGGATTACGGCTCAAAAGATCTAACTACATTTCACACACCTTGGGAAAGATGGAAATTCATCAGAATGGCATTTATTATCGCTGGTGACTACGTTCTCACTTTGTATTTGTTTAAGGAGGCTGGCAAATTCCTTGTAGGTATGGGGATTGGTGTCAAGGTTTGCTATGCCAGTTCCACAGTTATCAATGATAACTAATTTAGTAATAGCAGCCATCTTATATTATCATTGAATCGGCCATGGCTATCAAGAGCAAAGCTACGGAGCTTCATCCATTCCAAAGGTATAGCATCAACTAATTATTAGGGTGTTAGGGTTTTATTGATGGCACCGTTAGACCAATTTGCTGGCCTAATGGAAATAAAAGGGCTGCTTATAATGGTAATGAAAGAGTGCATGCCCTGAAGTTTCAATCAGTCGTTGCACATAATGGCTTGATTGTTAGTTTGTATGAGCCAATTGAGGGTTAAAGACATGATGCTGCCATGTTGGCAACGTCTGGGCTCATGGATGAGTTACAGCAGCATTCATTTACGGTTTTTTTTATGAAAAGCACTTTTTTCCTGAGGCACAATTTTCTTACCTTTTCATAAATTTGAGGCTGAGATTTTCTTAAGATTTTCTTAACTTTTGCAGGAATAAACTCGCTAAAACAGGTTACTCTGTATTTTTTGGGCCACCATAAGTCTCGATCTTTGTACGAGAGTTTGTGAAAGTGAGCCAATATCAATTTCTGGCATGGAAAGAAGATGAACTGTGATTTTCGTAGAATTTTCTTGAATTTGAGCCTTGTGATTTTCTTAGAATTTTCTTAAGATTTGAGTCTCATTTTCTTATAAACTTTGTTCTTATAAAAGAAGAAAACGTGTATGCACCTGATGGTGAGGCTCTTAATAATAATAATAATAATAATAATAATTTATTTATTTACAGTTGGTAGGCAGATAGTTAATATACATAAACAATTATGTACAAACTAATTAATACCAACTATTTACATGCAAAAAAAGAAAATTACAATATGGATCTACTTATTTACATATATTACAGCTACATTTATCTCCATTCCAGGCTTTTATGCCTTTCTTAAATCTGAATACGTTTTCAACACTCTTTATTGTATCAGGCATGGAATTCCAGAGAATGCTTCCTCGGAACGCCAGAGATTTTATGCCAAAAGATATCGTTTTGGTAGGCGGAATATGTAGTGTGTTTTTGATTCGTAGATCATACGTCAGTTCCCTCTGCACGAAAAATTCTCCCATAAATGATGGGCTTCCTTGATTTAGTGATTTATATACCTCTGTCATTAATTTCTGTAAGTTTTTCGTGTGGATGGCTATTTCATTGTTCTTGGTGAGGAGGCATTCAGAAGTGGATTCATAATCACCAAGCAGTACCCGTAGTGCACGTTCATGCACTCGGTTTATCTCCTTGTTACATTTCTTTCCACAGAAAATCCAAATTAAAGGGCAGTAGTTGAAATTTGACAGCAGAAAGGAATTGTATAGTAATTTTGCCTTGTCTAGATCTAGCAAGTTAGCTACCCTAGAAAATGCTTTAATATTTCTATTCACTTTTTGGCACAGGGTTTTGACATGTTGGTCAAATTTGAGACCAGCATCGATTGTAATGCCTAGAAGTTTTACACTAGCAGATGGGCATACAGTAGCTCCATTTATCTCCATGCATAATTTATCATTACGTTTTGTACCGAGGAGCATCATCTGGAATTTAGATGGATTGGCCACCAGTCTGTTTGATTCAAACCATTCTAGCGCTTGACATAGATCCTCTTCTAGGTCAATAATAATTCCACCCAAATTAGTGCCACAAGAATAAATGGTATTATCGTCAGCGAAATTGCAAATTTCAGTATTTTGGATGAAATAAATCAAATCATTGAAGTAAATGTTGAATAGCAAAGGACCCAGAACAGAACCTTGGGGCACACCTGATACAATATCGAGCCAGTCGGTGAAGGTCGACCCAATTTTGACTCTTTGTTTTCTACCGGAGAGATAACTTTGTATAAATCTGAGGCATTTAATGCCGAAGCCATAGGCCTCTAGCTTTGCTATCAGAAGATCATAAGGTAGGCAATCAAAAGCCTTAGACAGATCCATAAGTACCATACCGACGACGCCCCCATCATCCAGGCATTTGCGACATTTTTCAATTAATCTAAAGAGGGCATGCTGAGCACTGTGCCCCTCTCTGAAGCCACAAAGTAACCTAGAAATCTTTGACTTTGCAAAAGGAGTCATCTGTTGTGAGATTTGTCTCTCAAATACTTTTGAGAGTGTAGAAAGTACACTTATTGGCCTGAAGTTCTTCTTGTTCGTTCCATCGTCATTTTTGAAGATAGGCGAGACCTCAGCCTTCTTTAATTTGTCCGGACATTCACAGCTTTCAATTGATTTGTTCATATGATGGGTGATTTCCCGATAGCAAAGATCTGAGACCATTTTCAATGAGTTTATCGGTACTTCACCGCTGGTCTTTTTTGCATTATTAAGCCGATTGATTTCATTCCAGACCGAAATCGGGTTGATGTGGGAAAATTCAAATTTATCCTCCTCCGCAAGATGGCCAACATTTTGTTTGATCATGTAAATGCTAGGATGGTGCTGATACTTATTTATCGCTTGTAGCACTGGATCTTCAAGAGTCACGTCCTCGTGAACACTGATCGTTTCTTCGGGAAGATCCAGGGTATCAGTAATATTCACAAAATATGAGTTAAAGCACTCTCCTATCGCTTTATCATCATGGAGGATGCGACCATCCTCGACCAAAACAATTTTTTCGTTGGTATTTACTGTACCTTTCGTGAAGATTGGTTTGAAAGTTTTCCAAAATTTTTTACTGTTTCCTATTTCAGTGGGATCAAGGTTTGCATAGAATTCTTTTTTTGCCTGTCTATTCATCTTAACAACAAGGTTCCTTTGGGATTTGTAATTCCTAATGTCCCTATCAGTTCCTGTCCTATTAGCAATGGTTTTAAGTCTAGTTCGATTCATCATTGCCTTCCTTAGATTTTTGGTCACATGGGGTTTAGTATTTCCGCGAACAAGGACTGATTTATACGGGGCATGCTTCTGCAGCGTTTTTGCAAATGTTTCCTCAAAGTCACCTAAGTTTTCATGCTTTGAATTTGATAAATTTCGGGCCAAGTCGACTCTAAAGTTTGGTTCAGAAAATTTCTTATAATCTCTAAAGTTGATTTTCTTTGGTGGAAGTTTGATTTTCTTTGTATATATGGGGCTCCTGCATACCCACATCGCATTCATCTCCAATGCCCATCCCAGCAAAGCCAGGATTTAACACCAGGACAACAGGCCATCAACCGGTCTATAAGCCGAGTAAGAGTTTCTGTGGAGTGAGTCTTTAAGGAGATTGTGACTTATTTGAAATTTATTGAGTTTAAAAAGACTAGAAGATTGGTTTAAGCCCTGTTGGAAAGACCTATGCTGTATGTACTTTGTTTCAGAATGCTTTAACCTGTTTATATCGCTGCAACACTGCTGAATACTTTGGCATTCATCTACCAAAACTAGAGTTTTATTTTAATGACCAGTAGAAGCAAGTTTGGACTTTAATACAGAATCTTTTTAAGTCATCCACATAACTATTTAGTACAGTCTATTTGCTATAACAATGTAAATGTACATTTGAAACAGAAACAACCTTACCACACTTCTTCCTCATATGTAACTTATCAATACATCGAATCAACCGTAAGTCCATAAAGAAAACTCTTACTTTAAGTGTAAGGGGTGAATTTACATATAACTATCATTTTCATTTCAAAAGGATTTCTTTTGAAAAGGGTGAAGTTGCCATTATCATTTTCACCCTAACTGTGGACTAGTTATGAACTAAGTCTGAGACATTTTGTGTAGTGATGAATACTGTAAATGCCACTTTTAGGCTAGTTTTCTCATCAGAAATTCTCTCAACATACTCTTTACATAGCGATAAATCGTGGTCTGGTTTGCTAGTCTATACATTTTCTATCAATCTTTTTATGGACATTGCTCACTGGAAATCAAAAATATTATTCCTGATCCCCTGAGGTGTGTCCGACCCACTAGAAGCTCTACTCAATCACACCCTTTCCAAGTCATACTATCTAATCCACGACCTCTTTCCAACAAATCTTATTTTATTCCAAGAACTTGTCAACTTTGGAACACCTTTCTGTCACTTCACCTTTCACTTCTTTTCCTGAATCCTACAACTTATCTTGCTTCAAATCTAACATCAACAAACTGGATCTCACCCCCTATCTACTTAACTTTCCTTTCTCTTTCTTCTTTATCAGGGCTTTGTCATAGGCTCTATTGGCCTTTCCCTGACATTATTCACTAACAATTGCTACGGATGTTGGAAGGCAATTCCCCTTCACACAAGCGTATTAGATGAGTCGTAGTCTCCTGCGTTGTGAAATCGTAAGCTCTCTACTAAAGAGGCTACAACGGCTACTATTACGACTTCAAAATTATGATGTCAAAATTTGCTACAAGCCAGATAAGGAAATGACCCTCGTAGACACGCTTTCAAGGGCTTGTCATCTCATAATGACCTGTCATCTCACAATCGCTCAGAAACGGAAAAAGACACTGAAGTTATCCACATGGCTAACCATTTAACAATATCAGAACAGTAACTGCAAGAAATCCAGCAGGCCACATCCAAGGATGATACGCTCAAGGATGTCATCAGGATTATTTTCACAGGATGGCCTGAAAAAAGACAGCCTACATGCCAGTTTGCATCCGTATTGTCTTATGTCAGATTAGAGATAAATTAGCAACCTAAGATGGAATAGTATTCAAAGGGCCAAGAACAGTCATACCAGAACTGTAGCTCTTTTCAGAATAACCAGCAGAAGAAGCCACTGCTCACGCGTGAGATTCCTGTGAGTGCCACGTGCAAGACCTTGTTAGTTCATTGCCGCTGATATCTTTACAGTTGAGAAATATTATTACCTGTACACGGTGGACTGCTACTCAAACTATTTTGAAGTAAACAGACTATACCATAAGACAGCTATAAAAGTCATTCTTAAATTGAAAAGGCTCCTATCAACCCATGGAATCGCTGAACAGTTTATCAGTGATAACATGCCATTTTCATCATATGAATTTAACAAATTTGCGAAATTCTCTGAGTTCCAAAAAGTCCCTTGCTCACACTAATATCCTAAAAGCAATGGAAAAGCTGACAAGCAAACAAGATCGTGTTGGTCGGTGGAGGACAGGAAAGTGCTAAGAAAGGTTGCTGTGAAATCATATCTTGTAAGGAGAGACACTGGAACAGTTTTTAGACGAAACAGGAAATTCCTGAGAACATCCATAGAAGACATTTGACATTTGATGAAATGGTTAAAGATTAACGAGACATCTCCCCAGGAACTGAGGAACAAGGGCCTGCTATGGTAAACCACAAGGGGGAAACGAAACAAATGGCTTGTCAGAGTCGGTGGAAAAAGCACACACACCTGAAGTATCCCACAGTAATACAACAGAGGCTCAAGAAAGCCAAGAAGCCTAAGAAAGGAATAAGCCTATGAAAACCAGGAGTGATCGCATAATGAATCGTCCAGGCCGCTACTAATGAACACTATATATATATATATATATATATATATATATATATATATATATATATATATATATATATATATATATATATATATATATATATATATATATATATATATATATATATATATATATATTATATATATATGTGTGTGTGTGTGTGTGTGTGTGTGTGTGTGTGTATGTGGCTTTGAGTCCAAAATCCTTAGGCAGCACTTGTATAGATTTATATCCCATGAGGCTCCACAGGGCTTCTGGTGTTGAAACTTTCCTCCGTTATTAAATATCCCATTTATAAGTTTTATTAACTTTCACCATTTTTTATAATCTCCCTTGCAAACAAAATGATCATGCAATCTTCCATGACTTCTCAATGATCGTCTAAAGGCTGCTTCTTGCTATTCAACTTCTCTCCATTCAGTGCAATTGAGACTGGACACAATTCGTTTCACGATGTAAACTAACGAGCCTTTGGCTTCACAAAATGAAGAAAGCCATTCAAATCTATTCATGATAGTAAATGGCCAGTAAGAGTAAACGTAGAAAGTAATCAACTAGACACAGAAGCGTTTTACAAAAATGAAAAGAACTTTATTGTGGAAACTGAGTGGAGAGAAAACACGGCAAATAGACATCAGCAGGCCGTGCGAAGTATCCAACATGAAGTTCCCCCATTCAAAGCGGAGGAGATACAATGTGCTATAAAGAAGCTTCGTAATGGAAAATCACCTGTGCTGGATGGGGTTCATTATGAAGCTTTGAAAAGTGAATACGAAAAGCATAAAAAAGGTATTACCAGCTGCTTTAATGCATGTTTGATACTTAAGATGGTGCCGAGCGGCTGGAAGCATGTTATACAAAGGATACCTAAGAAGAGTTTTCAACAGCATGATTTAACAACCCTTCGAGATATGTGTGTCATTAGTGATATATAAAATATTTTTACCTATATCACCCAAAGAATATCACCATTTAAACCTGGTACTAACTGCAATTTTAAATGCTCGCGCTTGCGAGATTTCACGTTAAACTCTAATGAGTACATGCAGTGTGATTGAAGTCCTGAGGGCGAGCGCTCAAAACAAAGTTAAGCTCACAGAACACAATTGTTTGATCGTTGCGCTTAAAGTTCTGAAGTGCCGCGGAATGTCACACATCATCAGAAGGAAGTTGACTGATGAACATGTTGCTTCGAACTTGTTTCTAGGGAAACAAGCTGGAAACAGTCATTGTAGCTTTCAAAAATCTCAGATACGGTGCAAAATGAATATGACAACGACTATGGCCTTTCAACTGACGCTAGGAATGGACATTCTACAACTTGTGTCGTTTTTCAATTCTAGGACACACCAAACTTGAAAGATATCCAAAGCGGCTTGGGGTCACACGAAAATAATGACAGATGTACTCTCGATCCTTCTCATTCTATGATTCAACCCCTGTTTTCTTCCTCTATACATGAGGTATCCAGAATCGTTTTCTTTGTTTTCTCTTTGAAAACCACTTTTTCTTTAAACTGTCTCATGATTCGTCAATGTTATCAGTTAAACTCGCGCATTTAAAAATTGTGCTAGTGAGTATGCCTCTGGGTTTAAATTCCACAGTTAAACTCTCCAAGGGTATGCGAACTTAAAACGCACTTTAACTCTCAGTGAGTACAAAGCTTTATAGAATCTAAATTGACATTTTGGCAGCGAGCAAGGAAGAAACAGGCAAGATCTCATTTTCAGTTTAAAGACAGTCTTAAACGACTTTAAACACATAAGATATATAATAGCAACCAATAGTACTGGGACAAAAACCTGGGACAAGTGAGGTAGAGAGGGTTGGAATGGAAAATATGGAAAATAATATTGGAATATGGGATTGGAATTGTGAGATGATGTTAATGGATAATGGAGAGTAATTGAATGGACTTTGAGAATGGAATTTAAAATAGATATGAGAAAATGGAATTTGGGAAATGGAATTTGAGAAATGGAATTTGAGAAATGGAATTTGGAATAGGTAGAAGAGAATGGAATTAGAATTGATATAGGAGAATGGAATTTGAGAGTGGTGTTTTAAATTGAGTGTGAGAAATGGAATTTAAAAATAGATATAAGAAATGAAACATTAAGAATGGATATATGACAATGGGAATTTGAGAATAGAATTTTAAAATGGATATAAGAGAATGGAATATAAGGAGTGGTATAAAACTTTGATATAGAATTTTGAAATAGAATTTTGGAAACAATTGAAAATAATGGAGATTAAATTTGGAATAAATATTTGGTATAAAATTTTAAAAAACTCTCTTTGGGTAAAAAAAACCACTCCGATAATTATGAGCCATAAAACATGGTTATTAATTACAGGACTATTAAATGGCCCACGGAGAGAAGCACCATAAATGTTGGAGCATAAATGGCATTATTTTGGGTATAAGAGCATATATTAGAGTATTATTTATTCACTTTCCTGCGCTATTACATTATGGTCAATAAATTATGGAACCATAAACTATGGGACTATGAAGCATGGACCATTAATGATAGGACTATTACATGGCCCTCGGATAGAAGCGTATAAATATTGGAGCATAAATGGCATTATTTTGGGTATAAGAGCATTTATTAGAGTATTATTTATTCACTTTCCTGCGCTATTAAATTATAGTCAATAAAATATGGAACCATAAAATATAGGTATTAATTATAGGACCATTAAATGGTTGTGGAGAGAAGCGTGTTAATTGTTGGATGTCACTTGATTAGTGCAAGTCCCTAGTAGTGGGGAGCATTGAATAAACATGTATTAAAACCATAATATTGGTAAATATTGAAAATATTGGAAAATATTTATGATAATATATATCGTAAATATTCTTATGGTCTGAGCGCTGAACTAAAAAATTGAAAAAGTCATAATTATTAAATAATTAATGGTACATAAATAATCATTCGCTTTCCTGCGAAATTACATTATGGACAATAACAGCATGGCTATAAATTATGGTCAGTAATTTAATCAACGCGTTTACAACCAATAATTATGGTGTCAAATCTTGATTTACAACGTCTGTTTATATCATATCACACAACTGTCAATAAATTATTTTATACTGCTGTGTATTGGATGATATTTTCATATTTTCATATTATTTGTTATCATTCTATGGGTTGAAGAAAAAATTGTTATACGTATATATATAAGTGAACCCTTCATTTTTGTGAATTTAAAAATCTCATTGTATTACAACACAAATTTATGGACATTAAAAATACTCACATAGAATGTTCAAAATATTATGAAAACTATTGTTTAAGGGATGATGACACTTGTGCAAATTCCGCTGAAAATGGTCACTTAGAATGTTTAAAATATGCTCATGAAAATGATTGTCCATGGGATGATAATGTTTACAAAGAAGCAGAGGAGAATGGTAATATAGATTGTATAAAATATTACATTGAAAATTAATATAACTATAAACATATAACCATCAAGATTCTTAATTTAGACATTAAAAAACATGATAATGATAATAGTTATATGTTAAAATGGCCATTTCGAATGATAATTATCGGTGATTCATCAAGGAGTAAAACAAATTTAGTAATGTATATGATATTATCTACGAAATTCTTCAATAAACCAGATATAGTGTATTAATAAGGAAAAAATGTTTCTCAGGATAAAATACAATATTTAAAATCAATTTCTGATAAAATAAAATCAAAAATAGGATATGAATTTCTGGTGTTAGACAATGATTCTTCTAATATTCCATATGCTGATCGTTATTCAGATAATGATGCTAAAAAATTAGTTATATTTGATGATTTAATGGGGATGTCAAAACAGGTATTAAAGAAAATATCTGATCAGTATATATTTGGCCGGCAGAGGAATATTTCTTGTATATTTTTAGCGCAACATTATACTGATATAGATGAGGTTATAAGATAAAATTCATGTTATATTGTTATTTATGAGCCAAACACTAAAAATCATATGCGAATAATATTACGCGAAAGTTACATAGATGAAAATGCATTTAAGAATTTACACAGGGAAGGTCATAAACACGATTTTATTTTTATTAATAAAAACAATGCTAAATGTTATAAACATTTTGATGAAGAAATATAATACTATATATAACAATAGACGGGCAATAACAGGAGCGTGTATAATATGTGGTTCTAAAAAGTATATGTTTTTGAGTAATAAACTTAAAGGAAGTAATGTAGATATCCATAAGTTGATCGATAAATTACCAAGGCCACAAAAAGGCTTTGGTCCACTTGGTTATAATTACGTAGGGCCATATAATCCATTAGATACACAAGTTTCATTAAAATGAAAATACCGGCGAGATAAAAAGGATTATAATTGAACCGTCCAGACCGGATTGCTATGCATCATGATATTTTCTATTCTGTAAATCCATCAAATAAAGGAGATTGTGATAGGAAAATGGTTAAATCAATTGATGAGATGCCGTATAAAGATATGAATAAAACAGTAATGTTAGCTAGAACAAGAAACAACAACTTGGTCTAGGTCTAGCAGTCAAAAAAAGAACGACACGCAAATAGAAAATACTGATAGAAAGCAATATGCTCAAGAAATGCATAAACGCATAGTCAAGAATTTTAGACAGCGTTACATACATAGTCCAGGTATTGATGTAATTTGGACAAGTGATTTAATGTTACTACCAAAATATCAATTTCAGAATGATGGGTATAAATATATTTTGACTATTATGGACGTATTTAGTAAATACGCGTGGGTTCATGTAACAAAAAATAAAGATAAAAAAACAATAGCAAATGCATTTGAAGATATTCTTAAAATATCAGGGCGATTTCCTCGAAGGTTATGGTCTTTTTTTTTATATCAATATAACAAGTTACAATATAATGCTACGTTCTACTATACCCTAATTACTATTGTAAAATCACTCGGTTTTACGGGATACAAATGTAAAAGGAATGAGTCACAGAAATACAAACAGTTCCTGTTAACGATAAATGTCTCTACTTATCTAATGAAAACAGCAATACTCTAAACTCGATCAACGACTTTGACTGAACCTCACGACAACACTGTTAACGACGAGAACAACTTCTAACGACGACTTCACATAACGACTGACTATACAGAACATTACATGCCTTATTTATACTAACACACATGACGTATCAAAATGATTATAACATATGGCGGACTAAGGGGGCAATGCAATGGCATGGTAACACAACACAACAAACAGCAGTATACTAAGATTAGACAATACGTCACAGACAAGTAAAGCAACATGATGACAGTAACTGTGGGAGATGATGATGATGCAACACTTAGAATTATGATGATGGGGCAACAAAAGACGGAACACATAGGAACAGAGAACCAACGTTACTGAACATGACGAAATGAGGATGACAAATAAAACTAGTACTCTAACACTATACAATACTAAAAGGAACTATACCATGGGGAGCAAAAGACGATGTCTACCCCATGGCAACATATTAAGACGTACAATTCAACTAAATAAACACCCACAGAACGATACACACACTATACAATACTGACAGGTCCTGGAGTCTGTTTCACACCGGGCACCAGACCAGCGACAAAGGCTCCTGATGCTGAACAATAGAAACCCCGGCCGAGAGAGCAACCAACAACAGCAATAATTGCTGCTGTTCCTGCCTCCCACCCGGAGTTCCCACTGCCCATGACACCGCGCCTCCAGGTTGTCTGGGTTTATGGATCACTAAATGGATCACGATATAGTATAGATAAGCTGTCTGGACTCCACTGCGAAACAGACTCAAGGAACTGGAAAACAAATAAAGGGAGAAAAAGCAGACTTTGCGGGGGGTATAGCGGCTACTTTAAACCATTTCAGTTGAACCTACCTGTTTGGTGAATGAAATTTAGAGTTGATTTTAGTACGATTTTATTAATATCAGTAGGAAGGTCTTTATCGTCATACAATAAAATTTGGACCAATGCATTATTTGGGAGGTTATGGTCTCATGGAGGAGGAGAGTATGATAATCAGTATTTCAAGAAAATATTAGAAAAATATAACATTCAACCATATTCTACTCAAAGTGAGTTAAAAGCAATTATGGCAGAACGCTTTAATCAAACGTTAATGAATAAAATTGCTAAAATGTTTACGGAGCGTGATAATCATAGGTATATTGATGATATACAAAATATCGTCGATAAATTTAATAATACTTATCATAGCAGTATAAAAATGACACAGGTTGAGGCGTCTAAAGAGGAAAATGAAGGAATTGTCTATTATAATTTATACAATAAACGACGTCGTGAAATGTTGAAACGAAATAATAAACCAAAATACAAGAAAGGTGATATAGTGAGAATATATCGTTTTAAAAAATTGTTTGAAAAAGGTTATGCTAAAAATGGACAGATGAAATCTTTTCAATTTATAAAGTCAATAATACTATTCCAGTAACATATACAATAAAAACACTAGAAAAAAGAATGGTCGTCACGAATACATAAAAGGCAATTTTTATGAACAAGAATTACAAAAATCAAAAATGGCTTAATGAAATTTTTTATATATTCATAATATATAATGACGAATAAAAAATGGCAAAAATTATTCAAACATATAAGAGTATTTTAATTAAGGACTCAAAATATAAAGATGACATATTTTAATTAAGGACTCAAAATATAAAGATGACATTATGTTTTTTGCTCGAAGGACTATACAAAATTATAATAAAAATAAATATAGCAAAAAAGAGCGAAAAGTATTGGCTGGATTACTTAATTATTATAAAAAACCAAGTAAAAAAAGAGCGTATTGCTTATACTGCGATAGTAAATTATTATGGATTGTTAGATGAATCAGATGAAGAGCCTGAGGAACAGGAGCGAGAAGAGCAAGAGCCAGTGCAGGAACACGAGGAAATTCAATATGATTGAGATGATTTCATAGTCAAAAATAAATCTGCGATGAAAAGAACATTAAATTTATATGACATAAAATTAAAGCCTACTGCATATAGTTTAAATTCAATGGAGGGTGACCAATTTAATTATAGTCGTGAGAAAAACGTGAATTTTTACGTAATAAAATTACATGATATTGGACAGTTTAAGTGTAACACAATAATGTCAAGTAAAATGGCAAATGTAAAAAACAAAAAAAATACATCCTTTTTTCCAAACAAAATATATAATCACTCGAAATGAAGACGATATTCAATATTTTCTACAAGAATCTGAAAAAGACGTAATTAACCGAATCGGAAGATTTATGAAAAAAGTTGATTTAATAAATATACAACCACCAAATGAGAATAAGATAGAAGATAAAAAAAGGATAATTATAATGATTCAGAACCTGAAGACGATCTAGATCATCCTGGTGTAGAACTAGATAAAACTGATTTTAATAATAAATTAAAATGACTTAAAAGTTAGTGATTTTGTTGAGATGGGCGGATATGATTATTCAGGGTCATCAGATATACCAGACACGATTTACGTGTCAAATGGGTGCCAGGCCAAACAAATCAATATTGTGCCAATAGTGAACGTTTTTGCAAACACTATTATTGACTTACCTGCACGAATTAAAAATACAAAATCATGTGTGAATATAAACAACGTAGAAAATAAATGTTTTTTATACTGTCAATTATTACACGAGCGTTATTGTATGTGTAATAATGATAAAATAGAATATCCTGAGCGATTACATGGTGAGAAAACCTTTGTTTATAATAATGAAATAATTAAATTAGACTATCAAGAAACTTCATTTCCAATATCGTATAATAATTTTTATGTCATTAAAACATCGAATATCAAAATAAAATTAGGATAAATATATTTGACTACAGCACGAAAAAGCGGTACCATGTTTTAACCATACTGAAAAGCTGTTTTCGTCCGACACTCGTCAGAGTATGAAACATCGGATAACGACCGAAAGGTGAACCGAAATTTATAGCCAGATATGCGGGTACACGTGATATGATGAATAATGTGTCCAGTTAGCCATATGATTGGCCACTTGGCACCTATTCACCATTGTTTACTTGAATATTCCAAGTGAGAAAATGAACTCTTTTTGCTTACACAAGACTGGGTTTTGAGTCTTTATGTAAACTGATTCCAAAACACTTTGACTCAAAACCCAGTCTTGAGTAAACAAAAAGAGTTCATTTTCTCACTTGGACTATTCAAGTAAACAATGGTGAATAGGTTCCAAGTGACCAATCATATGGCTAACTGGACACATTATTCATCATATCACGTGTACCCGCATCTGGCTATAAATTTCGGTTCACCTTTCGGTCGTTATCCGATGTTTCATACTCTGACGAGTGTCGGACGAAGAAAGCTTTTCAGTATGGTTAAAACATGGTACTGCTTTTTCGTGCTGTAGTAAAGTTCTGTAGTACCAACAGACTTTTCAAATATTTTTGAACATAAAGAAGGCAAAAAGAACGATATATTACCAATTTACCATAGCAAGAAAACGTTTGAAAACACAATGAATTTATTAGTAATAAGGGACCGTGATAAAAAACAATATCATTATATGTATATAAGAAATTTAAACAGATTATTATCACCGTCATCAAACATCGTTGGAAATAAAATTTGCGAAATTTGTCTAAAAAGATTCTCATCGCAAAAGAGCCTTGAAAGTGAACGACATAAATGTAACTATAAAAATGATATTGATTTACCAGAAAACATGGTTTTGAAAGATAATGAATTAATGAAGTGTCCAATTGATATGTATGTTAAACCGTATAATTTACAACACAATCAACTTCTTCCATGGATCATGGACTGTGATTTTGAAAGTATTTTAGTACCAATTACAGATGCTAAACATAGTGATAAATATGAGCATACGTTATCTAGTTATTGTTATAATTTAGTGTGTCGTGAAAGGCCTAGTTTTAATAAATTTAAATTATACCGTGGTAAAAATGAAAACGACCCAGTTATTGATCATTTTGTCAATGATATTAAAGATATATTAATACATATATTACAATGTCATAAAAATATTATGCTTTACCAGTGTTAAGTTAAATGCAAAAAGAAAAATATGATAAAGCAACAAACTGTGAGTATTGTGATGTCGAATTTGATGAAGATAATAAAAATGTGCTCACCATAACCATATTACAGGACAATTTATAAGAAGTTTGTGCGTTTCATGTAATAGTAAAATGAAAACAGACAATTGTTTATATATAGTTTTTCATTACCTACGAGGTTGCGACTCGTCATTTATTTTATCATCAATGAACATTTTGCGGACAAACATATTAACTTAATTGGTAGAAATACATCCAATATTTTCCATAGTGGAGTTGAAAATTTTATAAAAATTATTGATTCTTATGAATATGTAATGAGTAGTTTACCATCATTAAGTGTTAATTTAAAAATGAATGATATTAAATACACACGAAAATTAATTCAAAAATATAGTTTAAGTAATGAATTTATTGTAAAAGATATTTTTCCATATACGTATGTTAATTCATTTAATCACTATAAACAAGCAACTTTTCCTGACCCTACATATTTTAACACAGATGAGAAAACGTACCAAAAATATCGTAAATTTTACTATACAAATTTCAAGAATCTGGGGAGTATTCCGATTATTATCTCAAAACAGACGTATAATTATTATCAGATATTATGGAAAAATATATGTCAATGTTCATCCGAAAATATGAAACAGAGTTATGTAATCATTACACATTTAACTCATTGACATGGGAAGTATTTAAGAAATACAACCCAGTTGAAATAAAGATTCTTGATAATTATAAAATGTATAGTGCATTCCAGTCAATGACAAGAGGGGGGTTATGCGGGATAGGGTCTTCACGCTATGCTATTGCAAATCACAAATATTTCAAAAATTACGATAAAAACCAACCATTGTCTTATATCATGCATTATGATATTAACGCGATGTACAGTTATATAATGAAGAGATAAAAATTGCCATATAACGACTTGTCATATTTAAGTGACGAAGAAGTTCGTGATTTCAATATTTGGGATTATAACGAGGATTCAGAATACGGATTTGTGTTATGTATTAGTTCATCAGAAATTGATATGTCTTATCATGATTATTTTATAGATCTATCTATTTTTCCGATGAAACTTGATATTTATAAAAAAGAAATTTCTGATTATCAAAAACATATATTAATGAAGAACCATTTCTTTGTAATGAAAAATTAGTCCTCGATTATCATACTAAAGAATACGTTATTCGTTATTTAACTTTACAATGTTATTTAAAATTAGGGGGTTTTAAAATTGAAAACATTCATTATATAATTAAATTTAAACAAGCTAATTATATGAGAGATTATATTGAATTAAATCATAAACATAGATATGAAAGCACGGATAAAAATAATGGAAGTATGTTTAAGTTGATGAACAATCCATTGTGTGGTCGGTGTCTTCTAAACAAACAGAAGTACAACAGCAATATTAAAATAATTTCAGATGTTGATAACGCTAATAAAGCTGTATCAAAAGAAACATTCAAAGACTATAATATTATTCATGAAAATTGTTCATTGTTTAATATAGAAAAAAATTATATAAAATTAGACATTCCTTCATATATAGGATCATGTATTTTAGATTTATCTAAGATTTTGATATATAATTATTGTATAAATTAAAAAATAAATATAGAGGCGGTATTAGTATGTTGTATATAGACACGGACGGCTTTGTGTGTAACATTAAAAAACCACGATGATGTTTATAAATATATGTATGAAATGGATATATTTTATATGTCATGTTACAATAAATCGTTTAAATACTATCGTTCTGGTAAATATGAAATGGGTAAAATAAAAGATGAATGTCCGATGTCTCCAATAACAGAAGCCGTTAGTTTAAAAGACAAATTATATGCATATAAGAAAGAAAGCGATGAAGTAAAATGTAAGGGTGTGAAATATAATGTGAATTTTGAGTCATTAAAAAATGCTGTTTTTAACAATGAAGTAATCACAGCGAAATTTAATACAATAAAATCAACTAAAGATTGTAAAATCTATTCATATACAGATGAAACAACATTAATGGCATACACTGAAAAACGATATTTATACAATCAAACGATGTCATATCCTTATGGGCATTATATGATTAATAAAAATTATGAAGATTTAATAAAAAAATAATTGCATTTAATGCACTTAATATATTACATAATTGCAACATATGCAATTATATATAAATATAATTACATATTATGTAATTATTCTAATATATTATATAATGGATTTAAATGCTTATAATGATATAGTACAAAAACATATCGCGGCTAGAAAGAATGTGATAAATTTAAAACAAATGAATACGAATTATGAACATGAAAAACAAGAAAAAGATTTTCAAAATATAGAAAAATATAAACCTATAACACAATCTAATAAGAAATTATTTGAACAAATTGAAAAGAACGATGAAATGGTAGAAAATATTGTTAATACATTACCATATTACAATAATAAAGATAATAAAGATAATAAAGAACAATTAAAATTACCATTTAATGATGATAAAAAAGAAAAAGTCATTTATAATTTCAAAGAACCTTTAAATGAGTCGGAAGAGCAGTTTTTAGAATCGTTAGAAAATTTAGAAAATTTTTTTTATATAAAAATAAACAAGGAGAGGAAGTATATTCAACATCTAAAATAGTTCCAATAAATGATTTACATAAGTTACCAGATGAAGAATTAAATTATCAATATAATTCAAAAGAATTAAAAACATTCGCAAATAAAATTACTGGAGCTTACAAACATCATAAAAGAAAAGAATCAATAACCTAACGAAATGCAATTGGCAAATATCAAAGACTTATTAAAGATATATTAGCTAGTAGAAATTATATAAAAAATCAACAAGAAGGAGAGGCTATTAAAAAATGTAATGGGTATAAAATAGTGGATTTAAAGTACAATGATAAATTGTATATTAATATGGACAAATTATTAAATGAAATGATTATAGAAGCAGCTATTGATGGAGATGTTATATATAGAAATAAAGCCGATCGTGATACCATTGATATTTTAACAAAGAGATATAATCCTAAAAAGAGGTACAGTAAACTAAGTGTACAAATTTTCAACGATTTAAACAAACTTTCAGGAATGGTTAAAAAACTTAATGGTAAGTCAAAATTAATCAATGGCACTGCAATAATTTTAAATGAAAAAGACCGTCAAAAAGGATTAATCTCCTACATTGTTCGATTATAGCAGGGAACGATAATCAGAAAATGCATTGGGAGTTAGCTGAATTAACACATCAAGAAATCAATACTAATAATGAAAAACCCGATGATTTAATAAATGATTTGCATACATTAACACCAATATTAAAAACATCAAACGGGGATGAAAATGTTAAAAATCATGTATATAACATAGTGAATTACTTACGTTCTAATCAATTAATTACACGTGATCAATATCATAAGTATATAAAAAAACATTTATTATAATATAATATATATGGATAAACCGATATTTATTGATACGACAAAAAAATCGATAGACGGTTTATGGGGTGATAATAATAACTTCACAGTGAATATGTCCGGCGATGGTTTGTAATTAGATTCAGATTCATAAAATTATATTGCATTACAATCCCTAATTATGTCTTATACATGGAATAATATAGATGCAGAAAAATTTAATAATAACAATGTTCGCTATTCAAGTAATAATGGTAGTACTTGGACAACAATAACGTTCCCTGATGGTAATTACACTTATAGTGATATTGGTCAATATATATCAAACTATTTAGAATCTCAATATGTCGATAAAGACGGTATACAAATTTATTATGTGTCATCTTTAAAATGTTGTTTTATCGAATTAAAGGAAAATTTTCAAGTAGATCTTAGAAGTAATCTTATTTTTGGAGAATTATTGGGATTTAATAGTTTAATAACATCAAGTAGTTATGGATCATTAGTGCCAAATATAACAAGCAGTGTAGACAACATTATTATACGGTATAGTTTATTATCAGATTCTAATTTCAACGGGTACCAATCAGATTCCGTTCTTTATATGTTTAATACTTCCAATTATAGAATTGGCTATTTTTTTAGTATTAATGAAAAGAATTTAATTTATCATAAAATAAATACTAACAATAAAAAAAATTTACAGTTAAAATTCAACATGGATTAGGTTGATTTGTAGATCTAATGTACACTCAACTTCCCATGGTTTTATTTATACGAAGTTTTCAATTATAATATATAATATAGTATAATGAATTCAAGATTAAAACCAGTTAGAATAAATTATAATAATTAATCACAAGATACTGTAGGAGATGGTTTATCTGATGTTTTTAAATCAATGTTTAATTTAGCTAATAAAAAAATTGCGTCTGAAAGCAGTAAGAAAATAATAAAAAATGCAGCAGAAACAGCTGCTAAAGCGGCTGTAGAGCCAGTAGCAAAAATAACTGGAGAGGTTGTAGCTAATAAGATTTTTAAATCAGCAACAGAAACCCCTGTAAATGAAGAAGTAACACCTATAAAACATGATAAAAGTAGTATTGTTCAAAACGAAATTCAAAATATAT
Organism: Mastigias papua; assembly: GCA_964019165.1. Classification (NCBI taxonomy): domain Eukaryota; kingdom Metazoa; phylum Cnidaria; class Scyphozoa; order Rhizostomeae; family Mastigiidae; genus Mastigias; species Mastigias papua. The sequence continues at coordinate 6,919,328 of OZ025271.1, read as the reverse complement.
ATAAAAATAATGATAATAAAGGTGATAATAAAGAATATATAAAAAATAAATTTAATGAATTATTATAATATATTATATAAAAATGAGTTTAATTGACTTCCGTCGACGATGTGAAAAAATTGATCATATTGTTCTAAATCCAAATTTACCGATTCGAACTGGGCAGAAAGTGTTCGACCATTCTATCTTTGGTGACGATTATATGATTAACGACTGGTATTATAGTTACTATTATTTTATGTTAAATGTTAAAAAAGCAGATGGTAGTGATTATGCTGCAGGTGATTTAGTAGCTATAGCGAGCGATAGTGCTTCATTAATTCGAAAAATTCAAGTAAAAAGCAACGGCAAGGAAATATACGACACTGACGATTTAAATTATTACATGGTGACAATAAATATACTCGAAAATTCGAAACCATACGGCGATTCAGTAGAAACAACGAGTTTGTTTTATCCAAGTACTGTGCGCGGTACTGATATTGATGAGTTTACAACTGATGCGACAACTCATGCTGTAGAAAGTAGAAACGCAACATGTAATGACAATTATAAAAAGCGTGTAACAATAACAAAAAATTTTGATATTCATTGCCTTGTTGAATTACGGAATTGCGAGTTCTTTGCTAGTTTTTACGATCAGGTAATGCCGCCATCAAACATAGATATATCTTTAACAGTCGCATCAGATGACGTGCTTATCCATCGAACAGCAGCTGATGCAGCGGTTGTCATTATAAAAAATGTATGGTTGTGTTATGATAAACTTACCTTAAATCCATCAGATAATGAAAAATTCGTAAAGATGCTCAAAACACCAACAACTGTTAATTACTTAAAAGAGTTAATAATGATTAACCCAGGGTTAAATCATAAACAATATTCATATGTTATTAGAAATAACATATTGAAACCAAGACATTTAATTATATTATTTTCGTATACAGAAAATAGCAGCGATCAAACAAGAAAATAGATTTGAGAACAATACAAATGATATAAAAATTGAATCAGCAAATGTTCGATTAAATAATAATATTTATCTTCCTGCAGACAGTTACGACTGTGTTAATAAACCACAAGTCGTATACAGGGGATTATTAAAATATATGAATCAATTAAGTCCAACACCCGTGTTTGTGAATTATGATTTATTTAAAACCACATTCATGTATCTATATTTTGATATTTATTCCAATATTTCCGATATATTAAAAGAATCAAATAATAAAATTGAATTTAGATATTCATTAAATGCAACACCATCAAAAGACTATAGTATTTATGCTTTACTATTATCAGAAAATACATTTAAATTAAGTGTAATAAACAACAGAACTGAAGTTATAAAATAATTTCAATTAATCTATATCATAATATAAGAGATGTTACCAATTTATATGAAATTAACAAAATATCAAAAAAGAACATCTAGCTAAGGCATATGAAAAAAAGGAGAATAATATTAATATGAAAGTTGAATTATCGGATGAAAAAAATGGAAGTAAAATCTATGTGAATAAGAAGCAGTATAATAAAATAATGGACAAAATGAAGCCGGTTATTATAATATAAGACATTTTCGAGCTATGAAACAAGATGGTGGAAGTATATTATCCAGTATTCTGCCTACTTTGATAAAAGTTGTTAGTAAAGCAGCACTAGTTCTAACAAAAACAGTACTTCCTGGCCTAGCTACTGGAGTTGCATCAGCTCTCGGTAGTTTGGGTATAGATAGTTTATCTAATAGTAATGGAATTGATTCAAAAACAGGAGATATTATAAAAGCATTAGCAATTATAAGTAATGAGTTAAATAAATTACCAAAAAGTCAAAAGGATAAATTCGATCAAATTATGATGTCAGGTAATGACAAAATGGAAGGAGGGTTTTTAGGGGCTCTCATAAGTTCGATCGGAATCCTTCTCGTACTCAGAATGCTGGGATCAGGTCTTCATAACACACCAACAGGAGGATTTAAAACACATAGAAAGAAAATACCAATTCCACAAAATCAACAACCAATCGTTAAACAAAGTGAGTGCTTTAATAAATAAAACGTGGCAGCCTTATAATGCACCTCCATTTTATGATGAAGAGGAAATAAGGGGGGTAAAAGGCTATGAAGTAAAAAAAAAAGGTCAAAAGAAGGATCAGGAATAGTATTCGGAAAGGACTCTCCCTTCAAAAACATCCCATTATTGAATATATTCCTTTAAAATTTAAAGAAACTTCAACTAGCAATCATTATTTACAAAGATGGATTGATCACATGGGTATAAATGATAAATTTTTGTTTTTTTTTTTGTTTTTTTTTCTATGCACTTTCTTGATACAATACAACACTACTAATACAAGAACAAAACGATACCACTGGGTGCAATATCAATGTCATACCCAGTGGCCATTACATAGAAGGCGCAATTCACACTAAGAGCGAATTTGCGAAATCACTATACTATTGGATAAACGTATTGGCTTCATACCAGAGCGGCCACTTCAAAACGTTTTACCATTTAGTTACCTTGCTACATTATTCGCTCTTAGTGTGAATGCAAGCCTGACAAAAAAAAGATTTTTAACATACTAAATGCACAAAACAGAGGATGCAGATTTACAATAATGCTAAGATACAATAGTACTAAATGGACCAACGATTTTGGGGGAAATCCTTCTTCGCGTCGTTATTATTTCAATTAAAGCGACCTGTTTCTCGTATGAAAGAAATGGTTCCCTGTAATATCTCCCTATTAGAATCAGCAGGTAAATTCTTACATCCATACAATAAAATCTGCGTTAGAAGCTCATTTGAGGGATTAGCAATACCTACAGGTCTTATTAAAGGAAGAGTTCTATCGAGAAGGCTTCTTCTCTGGGTATCAAAAGAGGGGCAGAGCAGCAAAAAGTGTTCCTCACTCTCAATGCCATCAGTTGATGGACACATCGCATCTATTGCATCTCTGAAATTGTGCTTAAACTTATGAAGATTTAGTCTACTTAAGCTAACTCTTAATTGGGTTAGGTAAGACAAGCCAACTGGATCATGGATACCATAGACAGATTTTGCAGTGGGGCGAATAAGGACTAGCAGTTTTGCTTTGAAATTTGAAATGGTGGATGAGGCCTTAATTAAATGGTCCAATTTGTTCCATTCAGTTAAACAGAATGGATAGAAACTGGATTTGAACCTCTCCGTTCTAGGTCTTAGTTGTCCAATGACATCCCGATTACGAAATGAATATTCAGACTGATGAAGAGGTGGGATTGGGTATCTTGTGTAATCAGGTGTAAGGTTATTAGTTATTTTGTAAAATAAAGTTAAACGCCTACACCATCTTCGGCTATCAAGGGATTCCCATCCAAGCTCATTATAAAATTTTGCACGAGAGGTTCCCCGCCAAGCACCAGTGATAGCTAAAGCAGCAGTATATTGAACTGACTCAAGTTTTTCCATCCAGCATGGCAAGTAACTTCTGCAAAAGAGGTCATTTGTTTTGCTGGGGTTATGATAAATAACGTCACCATAATCAAGTTGAGATCTCACATATGACTTATATACTTGACATAGAGCATTTCTTGGTAAGTATTTTGACAGCATTCTCAATAAACCAATACCTTTCCTTGCTTTGGAGATGGTTGCTTTTATATGAGCTTCAAATGAAAGCTTTGAATCGAGTGTTAAACCTAGATGCTTATGTGTAGTCACTTTATCTACTGGCACGCCATTAAAGAATATATCAGGGTGTTGGACTTGCGCTTTTCTTGTTGAAAACCTTAGTTCAACAGCTCGCTTGGATGGATCTGGATTAAATGACATTCTCCAGGTTTTAGACCACGACTCAATTGCTTCCAAATCATGATTAAGATCTGAAGCTGCTACATTAGAATTATCAACTACTCTAAATATAGAAGTATCGTCAGCAAAAAGTTTAACATTGCATTTTAAGTCGTCAGTCAAATCATTTATATAAATTAGAAAGAATAATGGTCCAAGAATGGATCCTTGAGGCACCCCTGCTGTTATTTCTTTCCAATTGGAGCACTTGCCATTCAAAACAGTTCTCTGTTTGCGATTTGTGAGAAAATTTTGAATAAGGGTAAGGAGTGGACCAGAAACACTGTATAGTTGTAGTTTATAGATAAGGCCATCATGCCATACTCGATCAAAAGCTTTAGAAAGGTCAAGAAATACAGATCGAACATCATGAGGTGGATTACAGTCAAAGGCCTGGAATATATAATTGGTTATGGACAGTAATTGGTTGATAGTAGAATCACCAGAACGGAAACCAGATTGATTTGGATTTAAGAGATTGCAAGAGACAATATGAGTATATAATGAGTTGTATACAAGTTTCTCAAAAATTTTCCCAAAAATGGGCAATAAAGAGATAGGACGATAATTTTTTATCAAATTTTTTTGGTCTTTCTTGTGGACTGGAACAACATTTGCAAGTTTTCAGATATCAGGAAATACACCAGTTCTTATAGAATTTGTAAATATCAATTTTAGTGGGTAAATTAATGCAGAATCACTTTGCTTAATCATTCTTACAGAGATTTCATCACAACCATGAGCTTTACTGGGGTTGAGTGATCTAATAATGGACAATATCCCTTCATCTGAAATATTGATGTCAGCTATTTTTGTAGTTGTCTTTGGGTTTAAGGAAGGGATGACGCTACCAGTATCTATTGTTGAGCATTGACGCGCAAAATGATCATTGAATAATTGCGCTTTTTCTGCAAAATCGGTCACAAATACCCCGTTCTCCAAAAGGGGTGGTATTGGAGGAATCTTACTTTTATTTAGGACTTTATTTATTAGTGACCAGTATACTTTAGTACTGGCCTTCTGTGCTAGAGATTTACCAACATTCGTAAAGTAACTTCTTTTTGCATTCTCTATCATCTTCGCTCCATTCGCTATCAATTTTGTCAAATTATCGGATTCTTTGATTGGATGGCCCTTCTTAACTGCATTCCTATAAATCCGGTTTCTTTTCCTTAGGAAGTTTTTAATATCTCGTGTCATCCATGGTACTTCATTAGGTCTAATTGTTTTGATTTTATTGGGAATAAAATTAGAATAGATGTTTAACAAGGTTTCGTTTAGTAGTTTAACCTGCTCATTTGGGCATTGAAGGCTACCTAGATGTTTTTGCCAATTAAATAGTTCAATACTTCTTTTTATATTGGCTGTGTCAGATTTGTCATAAAACCAGATGCGTCTGGTGTAAGGGGGCTGTTTTACAGTGGAGATTGATAGTTTTCCATACACTATCTGATGGTGACACTGCTCGTGCAAAGTCGGGTGTACACCATTATCAACAAAAAGATTAGGTTGATCAGTAAATATGAGGTCAATACATGATTTTGAATTGTTCAATAAATGAGTAGGCTCAGAGATCAACTGGTGTAAACCAAGGTCTGATGTTAAGGGTTCAAATAATTTTCCTTCAGCATTTTCAATGTCATCTCCCCACCATTGTTTAGAACGGCAGTTAAAGTCACCAGTTATCACAATAGAGAAGGGATTTTCTGATTGCATATTTGAGATTAACAACTCAAAGTTGTCACTAAATGACTTAAATTCATCCTGATCTTGACTTGGAGCTCTATAAACGACGGTAAAAAAAATATTTCCTTTTGTTTATATGGATTTCACACACAACACACTCCGGGAGAGTAACCAAATCATAGCGGCGCTTCATAGGAATTGAATCCTTCACATACAAGGCAACGCCTCCCCTTTTGATGTCAAATGGGTGGTTGCTTTTTACAAACGAATAAATGTCCATTTGGAGTCTACTTTCATCATCACTATCATTTAGGTGAGTCTCAACCACACCAATAAGATCATATTTGTAAACAGAGTTATAGGCCTCAATTAGGGATATGCGAAGAAAATCATATGAAGTAATACTGTTCAGGTTCCAGCAGCAGAAGTTAAATGTGTCAGGTCCTGGATTTGTTTCGACATCACCACAGAGCATAATTATCATATATACCAACCAACATAAAATGATTTTTTCACATGTTGTGCATCTTCTGAAAGTATGTAAGCTAAGTCGGCAGCAGGCTATGCAAGCACGGTAACAATTTTTCAGTTGTTTCAGAAATTTATGGATTTTGTAGATAGTGGTGGAAGTAGCAAGATGATATAGGTAGGAGAAAAGATGCAGAAAAGGAGGCGGAGTCTTCAAGGTATGCACTGAAAAAAGTGGGCTGTTATTGCAAAGGGGAGAAGAAACACAGAAAGCAGAATGAAAAGGTAACAAAAGCAGCAAACGTTGATAGCTGCAACACAATAGGGATACTGTTGAGGGATACCTCTTATTTGTAAATGCGAGAACACAATTGCACGGAAACACCCTATTGCTGCTCGCCACCTATTCATGTCAACCGGCATCATCATGAAGAAACCTTCTCGATATTCCTAAGGGATGAACGCTACATTCAATATGGTCCAATTTTAAAACAAACAAAGCACATGTTTGAAAACTAAATGAAATACATTTACCAATTACGAAAAAATCAAAAGACATAAAGGAAATACAACTAGACGATGAGAACGAATACAAAAACTCAAACGCTATTGTACACTATATGCACTATTTAGGGGACATGGCCAATAAATTGATTGCACTAGTACCTTATTTGTAGAATGACAGAGGGATCTATCGTTTTGTTTGGGCAGCTAATAACTTTCTAGACTGAAATAAAGTTATGAGGGTCGACGTGCAGAAGATCATTAATTCATGCTAGAAGACATTGTCACATATTTTACGATATATTAACACAAGACAGCAGCCCTATCAATACTAGTTTTGGGTCCACTTAATACAAAAACATTAGTTTCTTATGAAAGTAAGTCTAACAGTTCTTTTTTGTTATTAAAAAATTTAAAAGTACCACAAATTCCTTTAACACCCAAACGACAGTAAATGTCGGAAAACGCAAAATCATAGTTAGGATTAGAACGCACCATGGTTTGAGCAAGAGTTAGCAAATTAGCTCTTCTTGTCGTTAGGTCAACATAGATTCGCTTGTTTTTCAATTTCTTTCGAGCTTTGTAAATAGCAGATCTATCTTCCCAAGTATGGAGTTTGACAATCATTGTTTAAAATGATAAATTTGGTGGTATTTGCGCCAAAGATCAATTAACAACTATTATCATAAAACAAAATAAATTTTATATCATAAATTTAGATGATTATAACTCACCAACAAACGGTACACATTGGACGGCTTTTTATTATAATAATAATAAAATTGAGTAGTTCGACTCATATGGCTTAAGACCTATTAAAGTTATTTCTGAAAATTATTCATATGTATATACTAGCAGCCAATATCAATCTTATTACTCAAAAGCGTGTGGGTTGTATAGTTTATATTTATCATTTTCATATATAATATAGTTAAACGATTTTCTTCAGTTGATTTAGATTATAATCAAAAATTGATTATAGATTTTTTTAATAATTATAATTAATTATATATATGGGTCGTTCAGATGGAGCACATAAATTTTATGATACAGCAGATGAATATCATGAAGAACATGAAGATATAAATATGAGGGGCAGAAGTATTAATTTAAAAACGATTTGTATGAATCAATCAAGTGATTTAAAATACGCTATTAACATGGAATGCTTATACTTGCAGTAGGCAGAAACACTGTTTTGAGAATATGCGCAAGAATCTAACGCATATCGGTAGTTCTACTGATTTGATTTATGATAATATTACATGTAAGGTGTCAAAAATCTTCGATCATAGTTTCTCTCAAGATAATGGCATACAAACAACGGCTTCAGCTCAACCTGGCATGTGCTCCAAAGCAGGTCGTGTAAATAATAGACATTATTTAATATTCTCTGGTGGTGAAAGAATGATTTCTGATATAAATTTAAATGCACCATATGGCGTTGATGATATTGTAAATGTCTTCATTGTGTACAAATTATCATCATATTCTGGCTCGTACTGGACAAAAAACGGCTTGTTTGGCCACGATAATGGGGGTTCTGACAGAGGGCATGACAAATATATATCATTTTCTAATTCACATACAAATCCTGCGTTGTTAATTGGTGGAACAGTAAATCTTCATATTGTAATAGGTCAAAATACAGCAAATGGACGAGCACCTATTTCTAATTATTTTTAACAGTCGCATCTGATGACGTGCTTATCCATCGAGCAGCAGCTGATGCAGCGGTTGTCACTATAAAAAATGTATGGTTGTGTTATGATGAGCTTACCTTAAATCCACCAGATAATGAAAAATTCGTAAAGATGCTCAAAACACCAACAAATGTTAATTACTTAGAAGAGTTAATAATGATTAACCCAGGGTTAAATCATAAACAATATTCATATGTTATTATAAATAACATATTGAAACCAAGACATTCGATTATATTCTTTTCGTATACAGAAAATAGCAGCGATCAAACAAAAATAGTTTTGAAAACAATACAAGTGATATAAAAATTGAATCAGCAAATGTTCGATTAAATAATAATATTTATCTTCCTGCAGACAGTTACGACTGTGTTAATAAACCACAAGTCGTATACAGGGGGTTATTAAAATATATGAATCAATTAAGTCCAACACCCGTGTTTGTGAATTATGACTTATTTAAAACTACATTCATGTATCTATATTTTGATATTTATTCCAATATTTCCGATATATTAAAAGAATCAAATAATAAAATTGAATTTAGATATTCATTAAATGCAACATCATCAAAAGACTATAGTATTTATGCTTTACTATTATCAAAAAGTACATTTAAATTATGTGTAATGAACAACAGAACTGAAATTATAAAATAATTTCAATTAATCTATATTATAATATAAGAGATGTTACCAATTTATGTGAAATTAACAAAATATCAAAAAAGAACATCTATCTAAGGCATATGAAAAAAGGAGAATAATATTGATATGACAGTTCAATTATCGGATGAAAAAAATGGAAGTAAAATCTATGTGAATAAGAAGCAGTATAATAAAATAATGGACAAAATGAAGCCGGTTATTATGCATTTTAATATAAGACATTTTCCAGCTATGAAACAAGATGGTGGAAGTATATTATCCAGTATTCTGCCTACTTTGACAAAAGTTGTTAGTACAGCAGCACTAGTTCTAACAAAAACAGTACTTTCTGGCCTAGCTACTGGAGTTGCATCAGCTCTCGGTAGTTTGGGTATAGATAGTTTATTTGATAGTAATGGAATTGATTCAAAAACAGGAGATATTATAAAAGCATTGGCAATTATAAGTAATGAGTTAAATAAATTACCTAAAAATCAAAAGGATAATTTCGATCAAATTATGATGTCAGGTAATGGCAAAATGGAAGGAGGGTTTTAGGGACTCTGATAAGTTCGATCGGCATTGGACGGCTTTTATTATAATAATAACAAAATTGAGTATTTCGACTCATATGGCTTAAGACATAGTAAAGTTATTTCTGAAAATTATTCTTATGTATATAATAGCAGCCAATATCAATCTTATTACTCAAAAGCGTGTGGGTTGTATAGTTTATATTTATCATCGATATCACGGTGTTTCATATTATAATATATTTAATCGATTTTCTTTAGTTGATTTAGATTATAATCAAAAATTGATTATAGATATTTTTAATAATTATAATTAATTATATATAAGGGTCGTTCAGATGGAGAACATAAATTTTATGATACAGCAGATGAATATCATAAAAGAAATGAAGATATAAATATGAGCGGCAGAAGTATTAATAATTCAAAAACGATTTGTATGAATCAATCAAGTGATTTAAAATACGCTATTAACATGGAATGCTTATACTTGCAGTTGGCAGAAACACTGTTTTGGGAATATACGCAAGAATCTAACGCATATCGGTAGTTCTACTGATTTGATTTATGATAATATTACATGTAAGGTGTCAAAAATCTTCGATCATAGTTTCTCTCAAGATAATGGCATACAAACAACGGCTTCAGCTCAACCTGACATGTGCTCCAAAGCAGGTCGTGTAAATAATAGACATTATTTAATATTCTCTGGTGGTGAAAGAATAATTTCTGATATAAATTTACATGCATCATATGGCGTTGATGATATTGTAAATGTCTTCATTGTGTACAAATTATCATCATATTCTGGCTCGTACTGGACAAAAAACGGCTTGTTTGGCCACGATAATGGGGGTTCTGACAGAGGGCATGACAAATATATATCATTTTCTAATTCAAATACAAATCCTGCGTTGTTAATTGGTGGAACAGTAAATCTTCATATTGTAATAGGTCAAAATACAGCAAATGGACGAGCACCTATTTCTAATTATCAAAGTAAAGCAAATTGTTCACAATTACATACATGGACATGTTTGAGTGTTCACTAAAATCTCCTATCACAATTATCTTATGTATATTGTAATGGTAAAATGTCAACGTCATTCAACTCAAGAACAACAATCGGTGCTCTCAAATTGGTGTTTTGGAGACAGTGGTTTAAATGGATGTTTTTCAAGTTTTTAGTTTATAAAGGGAAAAAGATGAGTGAATCAATGATAAAATTACATCATCGAGTGTATTGTTTAAGATATAATATAGATCATGATCCACTAACATTCTAATATTATATAATGAGACATGCTATAATATACGTTATTAATAAAGTGACATTTGAAATGACATTACCATTTATTATTTTAATAATAATAAATTGTATCAATTATTCTAATATATAATATAATGGTATATTATGATGGAATTAAACATGATAATGAAAATGAGGATACAAAATTAGCCCTTGTGATTTCCATTTTATAAATAATATTTTACATATAAATATAAATATAAGGTTCCTTCTACACTCCAGCCAATATAATAGCGATAAATTTATTATAAAAAATGATGTATTAGATTTTAATAAAGATAAGATTAAAGTAAATCCTAAATCCATTGTAAAAATAGATCCAACAACAAGCGCCCCTCAAGGCACTATTATGGTTGATAGCCATGACAAACTAAAATTACATTATAACTCAGATTTTTTTGCAGACTATAATGGTAGTTTATGGTTAAATATTGGACCTGGCTTAACTCGCGATTCAAATAATAAAATGTCAATAGCGTTGGTTTCATGTAATTTGAAATTTGTAAATAATCAGTTATGTCTCGATATGGATGCAGTGATAAATAACTCTAGTGGCTCTATAGGTCTCGATGATAAAAAACGATTAGAATTGAATTATTCATCTGATGATTTTATGAAAGATAGTACAGGAAAGTTATGGTTGAAATTAGACCATAAGTATATTGTACGAACCATTCATGGTTTACAGTTAAATATTGATAATGATACTATTCGATATGATAGTAATAGTAGTAAATTAATATCGAGTATAGATAAATATTTGGGTTTATTTGGTCAAATTTATACGGGAGATATTTATCTAGATTCAAATAAAAATTTGAGATTGAATATTAATAACTATATTGATGACAATGTCGGGACAAAAGTCATTATGAATACTAGAAATAAAATAGATCTGGATATTGTAGATCAACAATCGGGTGAAATTTATTTTAATAATAATAAATTAACACTTCGATTGGGTAATTTCTTTTCAAAGGATAGCTCAGGCCATTTTTTTGCTCACGTGAATCAAGACCATGGATTAAACTGGCGAAACTACCAATTAAATTTAGATATATCACCTCCATTATCAGTTGTAAATAAAAAATTAACATTAGATTATAATCCATATTTTAAGATAACAAATAATCAATTAGATTTAGATATTACAAAGTTAAAAACAGATATTGCTATTCCTAAACAAAACGAGGGTATATTGTTAAATCATGACGGTATGATATCAATTGATCGTAATATTTTAACTAGTATGATTAATGTGTCGAATATTTCAGGATTGAAAATTTTGAGTAATCAAATAATTATCGATGAGGATGTAATGTTCAAAAATTTAATTCGATTGAACAGTAACAGCTCGATCGTTCGACGAGCGAATAAATTCTTTGAGTTAAACATGGACAGAATTAGTATAGACTTCGATTTTAATACAGGTAATTTAAAGATAAAAGATGGTTATATATCTAGTATTGTGGATGGAACATATATTAAAAACCATATAAATTCAAATTATGTGAAATCAATAATTAACAAAGATTATATTAAAGATAATATAATAAATCAATCATGGTATAGAGATGCTAATATCTTTAATGGAGTAGAATTATTAAAAATATATAGTTTGTGTAGTATGAAATTAAATGATTTGAGTATGGTTGTTAAAAATACAAATAGAAGTAATAATGTTACAACAATATCTACAATTGGAAAAATAAAGTATAAAGACATTGATTATTTTGAATGTTTTAATAATATTGTATTCTACTATAGACATTATACTGGGTTATTATTTAATGATAATACACATGATAACCATATTGTATTTAATACTGCAAATCAATATATATGTTATGTTGAACATTGCCCTAAAATGCCAACTAATCAACTTGATATAGTTTGTATGTTTAATTTTGTGTTTGAGTTTGAAAAAAAGAGTGTTGATATTAATAGTACATTATGGGACTCAAGCGACGGAAAATCATATATTAAAATATTATACAATAATTCGGGGATTATATATAGATTTAATGAAAATGAAGGATAAATTATCGTAAATATGTCATGTTTATTAAATAAAAAAACAACAATCATTGTATGTAATTATGTATTTGAATGGTAATGAAATTGATGATCAAGTGACATATAATAGTATAACTATTTTAAACGACACAATTAAAGAGCGTTGTTTGGAAAATAATGTAAAGGAGGGGAGTAGCCAATCTTTTAATGGAAAATTTTACGATTTTTCATTATTATTTGATGTTTACGATGGTATATATCACGATATTAGTCGAAGTGATGCATTGAAAATTAACCAATATTATAAATATATCCATAATATATAATGAATTATAATATATATTATAATGGATTCTCCAAGAAAAGTTATGAAATTTATGACTGATAATTTTTATTTATTTGAAAAACAATATAAAGATGTTGATAAAAATGTGCTAAAAGCAGCAATAGCTTACAAGTATTTGTTACATTTTTATTTAAATATTAAAGATGTAACGATAGACCAAATTTTAATTGAAAATAAATATGACATAGGGTTAATCGGGCCAGGTCATAACTGCCTAGTTTCATTATGTGAACAAATTTGTGGAAATAGAATTTGTCATTTACATTCAATTTTACATGATATTTACGGCAGATTATTTTTGACATATAAAATAGGTCAAGGATATAATTATATGTTTAATGCTTCCAATTGGATGAAAAAATCACCCTTATGCGGCCATATTAGTGGATTATTATATATTATTTACTATAATATCAGATATCATTCTACATATCAACAATAATATTCTCCTTAATTTTATTCCATTTTATTAAATATGCATTTAATTTTCGAATATTATTATGCATTTTAATATCAGAATATTGTTAATACCCCAATATCTCTATATAGATTTGCTTGATAATAAATTTAATATTCAACATTGGAATTTTATTATCTATTTCATATTGATGAATATCATTATAATATCCTAAAATAACATATTTTTGATAGTCATTCATAACAATGTTATACACTTTATTTATTCGGTTTATCTCATTTAGTATATAATATTTTCTTTGGTATATTGATTGTTTCTTTTTATTATTTTGCATTGGTAATAAATCAGCATTGAAATATTTTATTAAACCCGCGCAATTTTTACAGTACATTGCATTATTACCTACAATAAAATCATTAATATTAAAATCAATACATATATCTTTACTTTTTATCATTTTATATTGTGGTTGTTTTAAAAATTCATCACAGTAAAGACAATAAGATTCATTCATTTTAATAAATTCATTATGGATTTCGAGATTACACAGTTATATATTATTCTTTTAAGTCATATTTTTCATGTATAAAACACGACATTTTTTACCACTGTTTTTAAGATCTAAATTATCTAATGTAATTAAAAAATTATTTTTAGATTGATATTTCAAACATTTTATACTATCATATTTTAATATTGTATTTATTAGATTCCTATCAATATACATGTTATATATTTTATGAAAATATTTTAAATGGATTATTTTATCGTGTCTTGCACATTGCATCATTATTGTATTAGTAATAGGACAGCCTTTATCTATAATATATTTCACTACATTTGTATATTGTGATAAAATAGCAGAATACAGCAATTTATCATCATCAAATCTTATGATATCATTGTCATATAAACACTTTAATGTTTGTAAATCACAACATTTTACAGCAATAAATTTAATATTATAATTGCATAGACAAATATTTTCAGCTAAGTATCTCACACAATCTAATTTTTTCTTTTCTATCGCCAATTAAAATACGTCTTCATCCCAATAACTATTACTTTCATGAACATATTTTAAAATATCTTAACTGCCATTATTTAACATAGCTAATGTAGAAGCACTATGAGTAATTTCTAGTTTCACAATTTCATGTAAATATTTTAAACAATTAATTGAACCACATCGACCAGATTCATCTATCATTTTGTCTTCTACTGGACAACTATTTTCATGAGCACATTTTAAACATTCTAAATTATTATACATCACTGCACCCTCACATTCTCGACTATCCCATGCGCAACCATTTTTATGAAGATAATTTAAAATAGCCAAAGAATTACACTCAGCTGCGATTATACATGTTATTTTACTTAAAGTACAATCATTTTTGTGTGCATATTTTAAGCAATCTAAATTATTATTTTCAGCAGCAATATTACAAATATCATCGCTCCATGGACAACCATTTTCATGCGCATATTTTAAACAATCAAATGAATCATATATAACAGCTATTTCACATGTCTCTTCATCCCATGGACATCCATTTTCATGAGCATATTTTAAACATTCTAAATTATTGTTTTTTGCAGCATTCAAACATGTTTTCCTATCCCATTTGCATTTTATTTTACGTAAATATTTTGAACACTCTAAATTATCATTTTCAGCAGCAACAGCGCAAGTTTTTTTTGTGTAAGGACAACCATTTTAAATACACTTCTTAAGGCAAATTAAATGATCACGCTCGCATGCAATTTCACAAGTGTAACAATAAATTTGACTCATCTTATATAATTTATTATAGTGATATTTCTTTAAGTATTTTAAACGTACTTTATTTTTCACATAAAAATCTATTTAAAATTCTTTTATATATTCAATACATTTCTTTATCTTTTTATTAGTTACTTTTATATTAAAAAACATATTAATTACATTATATTTACAGCCATTTTCTACAGAATATTTCAATATTTTATGATGACCATCTTCACATGATATATCACATATTGATTCATCCCATGGACAACCATTTTCATGTGCATATTTTAAACAATTTAAATGTCCATTTTCAGCTGCTATATAACATGTTGATTTATTCAATGGACAATCACTTTTATGAGCATATTTTAAACAATTTAATTGTCCATTATCAGCTGCTATGGACAATAATGATACATATAAATTCATCCCATGGACATCCGTTTTCATGAGCATATTTTACAAATTCTAATGAGATACTATGAGGTATCACGTGAAAGTCATGCAATCTCCGTTGTGATTGGTTAATGCTTTTTGGTGGGCAAAACAAAGCGCGGTAATAGGCCTTATGTTCTCTCAAAAAATGTCAGAGCCGCTATCGGGATTATTAAAGGTGAAAGAAAGCTACAAATCAGCTATAATATACCAAAACTTGAGCAAATTTTCGATGTCGCAGATTGTGAACTACTTCATAGATGCTGTAGCAGCAGATTCCAACTCAAAACTGGACTTCAAATCTTTGCGTGAGTCCTCTTTTCAATTATTCAAAGCTGGCCACATCCAAGATATTTATGTCAAGCCTGGGTTTAAAACCTTAATAATAGTAGCTACTGGTTTACCAGAAATGCGAAAAGATAGAATATATAAGCTGATGATGAGGCTTGAGGCTTCATCTGGTGACATACAGTTTGCAAACTGGTTGTATTGCTGGGAGAGGGCCTAAAGCAAGCTGGAAGCATATTGCATCTTTGTGTTATGCACTGGAAGAGTTCGTGCGGATTTTTATTAGTGATTCAGAAGCTTTCACTCTGTCCTGTACAGATAAGCTGATGCAATGGAATCAGCCAAGGAAAAGGAAATTATCTCCAAAAAGGATAGATGAAATTGATTTTTCTGTGGAGAAGAAAGAGAAGAGGAAAAGGAAATGCAGACTGATGTGTAATAATGAGCTCTCTGAGAGACTAAAAGTTCATGCTGTTAGTGATAGTGACTTAGAAGCTATATACTCATTTAGAGAGAATTTGCAAAGGTACCAAAAGAAAAATCCAAAGCAAAAATTGGCATTATTGTCAGTTCTTGGTGAAAATGCTGAATCTTCTGCGCTTGCAACTATACACGAAAACCACGCATTTATGGCTTCAAAATTATTTGAAGAAAAGATTAGATATAAAAGAGGACTTCAGGTCTCCAGCACAGAGTGGCTGGGAATTTTCCAGACAACTAAAGATCAGCATAGAGATAGTAAATGGTTCAATGCAAGGAAGGGAAGAATAGCAGGGTCAGTTTGTGGTAGGATATTAAATAGGTCACAAACAATATTCCCAAAGTCTATCTTGAGTTCCATTTTATGTGACAATAATATAACAACTGCTGCAATGCAAATGGGGAAGGACAAAGAGCAGCAAATATTAGTGCGCTACAAGAACTACATGCAGCAATTAACAGGCAAGAATGTCACAATTGAGAGTGCTGGCTTCTTGATCCATCCTGAAAAGGGCTGGTTAGGGGGTTCTCCTGATGCAGTCATTGTTGAAGCAAATGGATTGAAGGGCTGTGTTGAGGTAAAAACTGCAGTTGCGTGTTGGGATAAAACTATTGAAGATGCCATACAGTCAAATAGAAGCTTTTGTTTGAAAAAGAAAGAAAATGGCCTGATTGCATTGAAAGAGAACCACAACTATTACCACCAATGCCAACTTCAACTGTATGTTGGATGTGATATGTTTAATTTTTGTGACTTTGTTGTAGCCACTTCAAATGACATATATGTGGAGAGAATTAGGAAAAATAAGGAATGGACAAATAAGAATATCACTATTCTTGAAGACTTTATGATTCATTTTTATTATCAAAGTTAGTAAAAGCTTAAAGTACAGACTCATTTTTTCAAGACAATCAGTCACTTTATTAATTCATTATGCAAGTTACTTAATATACAACATATGTAAAATATTTTATTTAAATCTGGCAGCAAATGTATAGAGTTTATTTGAGTTAGTATCTTGTACTCTTTGATGCGTCCAATGGTTCTCTCCACATGGACCCTTACATGAGCTATCCTTCTACTGTGGGCAACTTCATAAGGGCTCAACTGCTGACCCTGACCCTTTCTTGTGAAGTCAGGTAAATTTAATTCAACCCCGAGAGGTTTTGTAATGTCCTCAATTGTTAACCCTCTATCTGCCATGAGCATATCTCCAGGCTCTAATTTTTCCAACAAGCCACTTTTCTTTACTATTTCTCTATCACTTATGGCTCCTCCATATAATTCTGAAATGAAACTTATAGCACCAGTTGGTGAAATTCTTACAAAAGCTTTAGCTGAATTATAATTCTTGTAATTTGAGAAGGTAAGTTGCTGACCTATTGCATTGTTTGGTCTTGGGAATTTTACTTCAGTGCAGTCAATTATGACTCTTAACTTTGGCCATTTTAGTGCAACCGATTCTGGCATTGTGTTGATAATTTTCTCTCTTGAAGGCCAGATATTAAGTGCTTTGAATCTTTTGTACATCATATCGATCCAATCTCTGAAATATTTCCCGACTGTTGATGTACTTATATAAAAAAGATGAGCAATGAATTGCTCTGTTATGCCTAATCTTAATCTCAATAAAACCAGTAGAAACTGGTCTTCTAGTGACAAAATAGAATTTCTATTTGGAAATATCTGGTTTTGGGTTATAAACCTGAAGCATATCCATAACATGTCAGTGTCAACAAAACCTGTAAAATATTTCAGCTTTCTTTCATCTTCAATTATAACCCGAATACTAAATGTAAAGTTATTTTCTGTCTGTGCTTCCTTATTTATGGCCGTTGGAAGATAGTCCACTTGACTACTTGCATCTGCTAAATTCTGGATATCAGAAAATTTGTGCTCCTCACATACTTCTGCCAGTGTTAGTAAGTCTTCAAAGCTTCCAACAGTCTCTTTTTTAATATCATCAATTTCTTCTCCACATTCTTTGCTGTTGTCCTTTTCCGTAGCACCCGACTTGTGACTAGCAGCCAATGTTGTTTTCTTGGCCTAGACTCTAAGTGCTGACTGCAGATTCTCGTGTGGCGATTTACCGGAATGTTCTCTTTATAAATGCTGAGAAGCTCGAGCAGGCATTTCAGTACTTTCGGCTTTCTAAGTGGTAGACGATGCAGTTTAATTCCAGAACCTCTTTTTGCGCGAAGCCCACAAATTGTACAAGTTGCAACCATGTCTAGGCAAAGTTAGCGCGCTTTGTTTTGCCCACCAAAAAACATTGACAAATCACAACGGAGGTTGCGTGACTGTCACGTGATACCTCATAGTATCTCATTGACCATATTCTGTTGCTTCTGCACATGTGTAAATATCCCATGGACAATCATTTTCATGAGCATATTTTAACATTCTAAACTACCTTTCTCAGCAGTTTTTTCACACACCGAACGATCCCATGAACAACTGTTTTTGTGAGCATATTTTAAACACTCTAAATTATTATTTATTGCGGCGCTATAACACTTATATTTATTTAACTCACCACATTTCTCATGAGCGTATTTTAAACATTCTATATAACCATAAATAGCAGCTATTTGACAAAGATCACTATCAAAATAAGATTTATTTTCATTAGCATATTTTAAACATTTTAAATGACCATACATAGCCGCTACAATTGGCGCTATTTCATTATAACAATCTTTAAGATCAATATTTAATGGTATTTTAGTTTGATCGATTTTTCTCAAACACACATTTACCAATGAAAACATTCTACATAATACATTGTACATAAATAATATTTTTGAAAATTCGTTTTTCTTCAACCCATAGAATTATAACAAATAATATGAAAATATGAAAATATCATCCAATACACAGCAGTATAAAATAATTTATTGACAGTTGTGTGATATGATATAAACAGACGTTGTAAATCAAGGTTTGACACCATAATTATTGGTTGTAAACGCGTTGATTAAATTACTGACCATAATTTATAGCCATGCTGTTATTGTCCATAATGTAATTTCGCAGGAAAGCGAATGATTATTTATGTACCATTAATTATTTAATAATTATGACTTTTTCAATTTTTTAGTTCAGCGCTCAGACCATAAGAATATTTACGATATATATTATCATAAATATTTTCCAATATTTTCAATATTTACCAATATTATGGTTTTAATATATGTTTATTCAATGCTCCCCACTACTAGTGACTTGCACTAATCAAGTGACATCCAACAATTAACACGCTTCTCTCCACAACCATTTAATGGTCCTATAATTAATACCTATATTTTATGGTTCCATATTTTCTTGACTATAATTTAATAGCGCAGGAAAGTGAATAAATAATACTCTAATAAATGCTCTTATACCCAAAATAATGCCATTTATGCTCCAATATTTATACGCTTCTATCCGAGGGCCATGTAATAGTCCTATCATTAATGGTCCATGCTTCATAGTCCCATAGTTTATGGTTCCATAATTTATTGACCATAATGTAATAGCGCAGGAAAGTGAATAAATAATACTCTAATATATGCTCTTATACCCAAAATAATGCCATTTATGCTCCAACATTTATGGTGCTTCTCTCCGTGGGCCATTTAATAGTCCTGTAATTAATAACCATGTTTTATGGCTCATAATTATCGGAGTGGTTTTTTTTACCCAAAGAGAGTTTTTTAAAATTTTATACCAAATATTTATTCCAAATTTAATCTCCATTATTTTCAATTGTTTCCAAAATTCTATTTCAAAATTCTATATCAAAGTTTTATACCACTCCTTATATTCCATTCTCTTATATCCATTTTAAAATTCTATTCTCAAATTCCCATTGTCATATATCCATTCTTAATGTTTCATTTCTTATATCTATTTTTAAATTCCATTTCTCACACTCAATTTAAAACACCACTCTCAAATTCCATTCTCCTATATCAATTCTAATTCCATTCTCTTCTACCTATTCCAAATTCCATTTCTCAAATTCCATTTCTCAAATTCCATTTCCCAAATTCCATTTTCTCATATCTATTTTAAATTCCATTCTCAAAGTCCATTCAATTACTCTCCATTATCCATTAACACCATCTCACAACTCCAATCCCATATTCCAATATTATTTTCCATATTTTCCATTCAAACCCTCTCTATCCCATTTGTCCCAGTTTTTTGTCCCAGTACTCTCTCTTACTATTATATATCATAAGTACAAAATTGCACATCCTTTTCATTGACTTCGCAGATGCATATGGTAATATAAAGTGTGATAAAATGAAGGAGACACTGTACATATATGAAATTCCTCCTGTGTATTGTAAAATCATAGAGCAAATTTATGAAAGAACATGTTGTCAAGTCAGATGTGGAAACAATTTATCAAAACAGTTTTATACCACATATATAAATAGATATAGGAAGTGTCATACGTCAAGACTGTTGAGACTTTCGTATGCTTCTCTCTCGCCGGTTCTACGGTGTATTGCTCAGAAAGAAGATACTCAAGAAAAGAATCCATTTATGTTACGCAGCTTTCATTGATCAAAAGTTATGCCTCCTGATACCTGTTAATGTTCACTCATTTATTCACTACAAAGCGAAATTTCTTAAATTAGGAACCAATAGCAAATTAGAATGATATCTACGCAAGTCATAACGTTGACGCACCTAATTAAATGTATACTTGTAAACAAACAATATAATTTCCCATGTTAGTCATAACCGCGCAGAAACAGCGACATGGAGCTATGACGCAGCCCTAACTGCGTGGCTGGGAAAACCAACACTCTCCCCCCTCGACTTACTCGGAGTACGGGTTTTCCAGCTCGAGTCTTTAGCAGCAGCGCGTTGTGGTCAAGCCAAAGGGGCTGTCTCCTTTCCTTCGACATTTTCTCCCATATCGCCTTTACTCCATTCTTTCTCGCCATCCTCTTTCCTTACTTTTTTTATCTCCAATGGAAACAATCTTTGTAAAGGTCTGTTTAACGTTTCTTCCTTACCTTTACTAGAAATACGTACCTTCGCTCTTCTGACTACTCCATCCTTACCCTGAATAAATTTTTTGACCAGTCCCATTTTCCATTGGTTTCGCTTGAGGTTGTCCTCTTTGATCAGAACGATATCTCCTTCTTGGATGCGCACTTCTCCTGTTGATCTATTTCTATGGAATTCCCTAAGATCAACCAAATACTCGGACTTCCAGCCAGAAGCAAAATGATTAAGTTGTTTTACAAGATACCAAAACCTTTTTCTTTTTATATAATTCAAAGATTAAATTACAACTACAATCTTATATTACAGTGGCATAGAACGAGTAAACATTCTATAGAAAGTTAATAGTTCACGACCAAACCACTGTACAATACGATTTACATGACGAAACCGCAGGAGGTGTGATCTAGCACATCTCTCCTGCGGCCAACATGGACAATGAACACTACAAATTAACATGTAACTATCAACAGTGCCATTCCAATTCCAAAAGGGATCCTCCACTCAAGAAACTCATTATGCCATTGAAATTGACCCCCAAAACACCTCCAGGTACTAAATTGAATATAAATGCCGCGATGGACATGTGTATGACCCCTATTGGAATAAGTTCAGCACAGGACAAAAATAATGAATAAACAAACAGATACACTAAAATAAAATGACATTGATAGACATAAATGGCTGCAACTAAATAAATCTGTTAGTAGAGTTGATGTAGAAGATTGTCGCCAAGAGAATGCTTTTATTCAAAGTTTCATTGAAGGCATCATTGCCATAAAGTAAAAGAGCGAACAGTTCTTGGTCGTTCAACCCACTACAGTCAACTCCATAAGATGCACAAATGGGTGTAACTTTGCCAAGGAGCACAGTTCTGTGGACAGTATATTCTTGGCAGAGCAGCATGAAATGAATAGTGGTTTCAATGCCATCATTTGACAAGCACATTGGGTCAGTGGTATAAAGGAAATTATGTCTAAATTTGTGATCACGAAGAGGACTCAAACCCAATCTCAATTGAGTTAATCTACACACTCCTGCCTGGTCATGAATGCCATAAAGTTGTCCTTTCATAGTTCTTACTAACCTAATCAATTTGGTTTTAAAAAGTGAAAGGGACCTTACTTCACGCAACTCTAAACTCAGATTGTTCCACTCATTAATACAATGTGGGAAAAAACTGTTTTTGAAGACATCAGTTCGACGTTTTGGTGCTTCGAAGCTATGGGTGTTTCTAAGGTCATATCTTTGTTCTCTTATTTCTGGAAGTAAGTAGGATAGATGGTCAGGGACAAGGCCGTTAATGATTTTAAAACAAAGAATCAGTCTTCTGTACCACCTTCTGTCGCTGAGCGACTCCCACCCTAATTCCTTATAGATTCTTTTGCGAGAGGTGCCTCGCCATGCACCAGTGATAGCAAGAACCGCATTGTATTGCATTGACTCAAGTTGATTCATTAGTAGATTTTGCCTATGTTCGTGCGAGTAGGGGTTATCTACAGGTGGAACGTGATAGATTACGTCACAGTAGTCAAAATGTGATCTGACATGCAGCTTATATATTTGACCCAATGAAGGGCGTGGTAGGTAGCGGGAGAGAAGTTTAATCATACCTATTCCTTTGTTGGCTTTACATAGGAGCTCCTTTATGTGGGAGAAGAAGTTAACTTTTTATCAAGAATAAGCCCAAGGTGTTTGTACTCATCAACTGAAGAAACTAGTATATCATTGAAGTAAACTTCTGGATGGTCCGTTTAACCTCTTTTACAAGAAAAATTCAATTGCACAGCTTGTTTCGAAGGTTCAGGATTAAAAGACATCTTCCACTGGTGTGCCCACATTTTTATCAAAGAAAGGTCGGAGTTAATAATATCAGAGGACAATTGAGGATCGTGAACAACTGAGAATAATGACGTGTCGTCGGCATATATCCGAACATTTGATTCCAGTCCATCCGGCAGGTCATTGATATAAACAAGGAATAAGAGTGGACCTAAGATCGTTCCCTGCGGAACACCGGCGGACACATGTTCCCAACCGGAGCATTTACTATTTATAATAGTTCTTTGCTGGCGTTCGGATAAAAAACTAGTGAGGAGTTTCACCAGATTGCCCCTTATTCCGCATTGTCGGATCTTGAAAATGAGACCTTCATACCAGACTCTATCGAAAGCCTTGGAAATATCCAGATAAACAGATCTTACATCTAAGGGAGGATTACAGTTAAAGGCAGAGAAAATTTCATGGGTGATTGCTATTAGCTGATTTATTGTTGAGTCTCCTGGCCTGAAACCCGATTGCTTGGGTGAAAGAAGACTATTTTTGTCAAGAAACTCATAAATACTGGAGTAAATAACTTTCTCGAAAATTTTGCCAAACACAGGCAGAAGAGAGACAGGCCTATAATTTTTGAGCAATTGTTTGGAAGATTTTTTGTGGATAGGCACAATATTTCCCATTTTCCATATTTTGGGAATACTCCTTTCTCAAGACAATTTTGAAAAATAATTTTAAGTGGGGTTACGATTGAGGAGTCACAAATAAGTATCATTCTTACGGAAATTCCATCCCAGCCATGTGCTTTATTAGGATCAAGGGAGCGAATTAAGTTCAAAATTTCCTCCTCAGTAATGATACATGCATCTAAAGTATCATTAGTTAAGAGATGAAGCTGAGGAAGGGCGCGTCCTGTTTCAATTAAGGAGCATTGTTGAGCAAAGTGTGAGTTGAAAAGTTCAGCTGTTTTGGTACAATTAGTCACAAATACGTCATTAACCAGAAGTGGTGAGATGATCGGAAATTTATTCTCATTAAAGAAACTATTCATGATAGACCAGTACTTTTTAATCCCTGTTTCCTTATTGGCTAGATCCCTACCTAGACTTTCAAAATGAGTATGCCTGGCATTTTCAATTGATCGGCGTACCTCTTCCCTCAATAATTCAACTTGATCCCTACCCTCCTTCTTATAACCCATACGAATATACTTTTTGCAGGCTCTTTTACTACGCCGAAGTAGATTCTTAATATAACGATTTGCCCATGGTGGATCACGTGGTTTGGCATTGATAGTCCGATTGGGGATGAAATTGGAGAATATGTTTAGAAGAGTTTCTGTGAAAAAACTAGCTTGCTCGTCAGGAGAAAGTCTTGCGAGGTGACGACCCCAGGGAAACTGTTGGATGCTTTGGCGTATAGCATTACAATCAGCCTTGTTGTAGTCCCAGATTTGCCTTTTGAAAGACAAAACGGGTGGGCATCTAATGTTTATTTTACCACTAACTATACTATGATGACAAAGTGAATCCAGAGATGGATGGACCTCAGTTTCAATAAACAAGTTCGGCTGGTTCGTGAATATAAGATCAATGCACGATTTACTGTTTCCAATGAAGTGAGTCGGCTCGGGAACTAACTGATTCAAGTCAAGACTAACCTTTTTGAAAGTCGTCATGGCTTTGAGACTAACAGAACGTGTTCTCATAAGCTCTGGCTGATTTCATGGTGTCGTTGCTCATGTACAGGCTTTTAGTGTTAGTTCAATGCTATAGTTGAGAAGATTAATGAAATTTTACTATATTTGTTGATATATCTGTGGAGTGTTGAGTTTCAAAAGTGTTTTTTTCCGGAAAGTTTAGTTGTAAGGTAGGCCCAACGACTGGGTACACGTGCAATGACATCGGGTACTCGAGCTGCTCGAGTGGTAGATGAGCAGATAAAGAGAGTCCTGGAGGAAGTTGTCAATGATTCTGGTCTTATAACAGATGATCGTATGGGGAAGTATATGTCAGATTTGCAAGTCAATTTGAAATCAATGCTGATATCAGAGATCGAAAAGGTTACTCAACCTCTTCTTAGCCAGGTCGCAGCACTGGAAGTGAAATTAGAGCTATACGAAGCTCATTTCGTTGCACTCGATTCCAAGGTAGGTACCCTTGAAAGCAAAGTCGAAGCATTGGAGAACGAACTTGAGTGCTGTCATGACCATCAGTCTAGAATGGAAGTAAGAATTGACGATTCTGAACAATATATTCTACGTATATGCCTTAGATTAGTCGGTATACCACTCCCGCATGACAAGAAAGAAACAGCTACGGAATGCCTAGAGAAAGTCAATCAGATCCTTGAAAAATTGGAAGTTCCATTTACGGATAAGTGCATTGATCGAGCTCATCGTATTGGCCAAGTCAAGGAGGTAACAAATGATCAAGGTTCTTCCGCCGTTCATCAGCCCATCCTAATCAAATTCACAAATTGGTCAACGAGAACGGCCGCTTATCGAGCACGTAAGAAACTGAATGGTCCAAAGATTTTTCTAGACCTTACCATACGTAGGGCGAAGCTCTTGTCGAGTGCTGTTACTCAACTTGAATCATTCCATGCAGCTAAATATGCCTTCGCCGACATTGACTGTCGCCTTGGATTGAAAATGGCTGATAGGAGACTGTTGTTTTTTAATGATGAAATGGAACTCGCAAAACTCTTGGAATAATTTCCCGCGAATTGTCGTTATGGTTACTCATCTAGAGTCTCAGTTGGTATTGCCTTGTTTTGTTTTGATTTTCACTGAATTTTTTTTTCTTTTCCTCCTTTGTTTGCTTTATCTATATGGTAATTATATAGCAATCGTTTGGGTTCTCGTTTGTGGGGGTCTGGTTACGCTGTCAGTCGGAGATAACTTATAGATGTATGTAATCACATTTATGGCAAGCAGTTTCATAGGCCTCACTTTCATCTTACAATCCTAACCTTGTTGCACATCGTTTTGTTAATTTGTTATACGGATAGCAATTTGTTATATGCATGCTGCTTCTATTTTCTTCATTTTTCTTCTTGCCTATATAGTAAACAATAATCTCTGACTGAGGGCGTAACTTAAAACTTCTGCGTAGTTCAGTTAGGTAGTTTCATTCAGATCGTTATTTTCGAGCTTGATTAGAACTTCCTTCAACCCTCCCGCCCCCCAGATTATCTCATTATTCCCCGTGGTAAAGAGCTATTTTCCTTTTGTCTAAATACAATCCATTCATGGTGCCAAGTGATTTTGCTCTCAAACAGGTCTCCAGAGATTACTTCTGCTATGACAGCAAGAAGCTCTTTTTTGTTGTGATATACCGAAGTCCTAGTCAAAGTAAGGAAGAATTTGATATTTTTCTAGATCAATTTGAGCATTTAATATCCATGATCAATCAGGAACACCCATACTCAGTCATAGTTACTGGAGACTTCAACTGTAGGTCACCTTTATGGTGGCCCGATGATATCGGTAATGTCGAAGGGGAAATCTTTGAACCTCTTACATCTAGTTTTACACCTAGTTTTACATCTCTTACACCTCTTACATCTAGGGAAAACCTGTCATTATCATCAATGTCATCTACGTTAAACTCTAAGTTACTCGCTAATTGAGATAATCGCCTTCCATGTAATAAGTGGTTGGGCGTTAGCGGCTCGTAACCTGTTTCATCATAAATGTAAGTTAAAGGTCTAGAATTTAATATGCTTTCAACTTCGAGAAGTACTGTATACAACTCGTCCATGAGAAGTTTGGCATTTCCAAGTATCGTCTTCAAACAAGATTTTACAGATCCTACTAAGCGCTTAAAATATCCTCCCCACCAGGGGCTTCGCTCCAAATTGAATCTCTATGTGATTCTTCTCTCTTGTAGGAATGAAGATATCGAGGGATCCTTTGAAAGACTATCCAAGAACTTAGCAGCAAATTTAAATGTTTTTGCATTATCAGTATTGATAAGTGTTGGAGTACCTCTGCGTGCAGCTAATCTTCTTAAACTTCTAAGGAATACTGGGCCAGATAAGTCGTTAACTAAATCTAAATGCAACGCTCTTGAAGTGCAACAAATGTAAATAACAATGTAGCATTTTCTCATGTTACCATTTGGTCCTTTGTGAAAGAGTGGACCAGCAAAGTCTATCCCGACATTTGTAAATGGAGGTACATCCTCGACTCTGAATCCTGGCAGAGGTGCTTCGATGGGGTTACTATAAGGCTTTCCTTGCGCCCTAATGCATGTACTACATTTCCTCAGCACGCTTTCCACATACTGTCTACCTTTTGGTATCCAGAATTTCATACGAACATCCACCAGTGTTGCCTTTAAACCTAAGTGACCTACTCTTCTGTGGCAATCTTCTATAATGAGATCGGTGAATCTGTGTTCCCTGGGTAAAAAAATTGGTGGAAATTTTGTCCCTATTTCTAAACCCGAATTTCCTAATCGACGCTTACATATCATTATACCGTCTCTTTTTACAACAATCAGGTATAAAGTTAGTTGCTTGAACTTACCTGTCTGTTCCATAGACTTCTGTACATCTCTTATCCAATACGATTCAGCTTCATGAATTTCAGTGGCAGTAAGGATATCAATTTTTCTTTCCCTTTTTGGAGACCTAAGATTGCGTATAAAGCAAACAACGTATAAAGTGATGCGATATAGTTTATGTACTGTGCTGTATCGTTTAACATCGATAATATTTTGAATTCCAACCTCTGAATTTGCTGCTACAGGCAAAACAACAGATTCCTTCTTTTTCTTATCTCTTATTTCTTGTGAATCCATTAAGAGTAATTCTGTAGGCCAATATTGCTCACCCATTACAAGCCAGTGAGGACCCTCCCACCAAATCCTGCTAGTCTGCAACACTTTGGCTGACACCCCTCGGGACCCTAGATCATCAGGGTTACAAATACCTGCACAATGATCCCAGTTTTCCTTTTTGGTTAGTTGTAAAATATCATTAACCCTATGCTGGATAAATTGTTTCCAAAGGCCTTGATTGTTTATCCAGTATAAGGCAGATTTGGAGTCTAACCAATACCTACATCCATCAATTCTCATTTGAGGAGACAGTGCTTCATATACAGTGTTCATAAGTCTTGATAATATGCAGAAAGACATAAGTTCCAGTCTAGGGATAGTAAGTTCTTTTAGTGGAGCTACCCTAGTTTTTGCACAAATAAGTTTGGAAAAAATACCTGTAGTTGTTTCACAGACTAGGAATATCATTGCACAATATGCATTCTTACTAGCATCTCCAAATCCATGGAGATAACAAGATGTGATTATGTCAGCTTGCTTATCATATAAACATCTAGGCAAGAATATTGTTTTTTACTTCATACATGTCAGAGACAAGCTTCTCAAATGTTGCTCTCTGGTCTGTAGGTATTTCATCATCCCACCCTAGTTTCATTGTACAGAACTCCTGAAAAAGAATCTTTAGGCATACAATTATTGGACTAACAAGTCCTAACGGGCCAAAAAGCTTGGCTATCACACTCAAAACTGTTCTTTTAGTGATCTTGGTCTGTGTACCTAATGTTGTTACCTTAGAGAAATCAAATTCAAGGTTGTCCTTCTCCATATCCCAAGCTATACCCAATGCTTTTGTTTTACCAATCTCTGCTTCAGCAAAAAGAGTTTCCTTAGCATAGGTATCCTCACTTGTAGGGGCAGGATTAACTCCTGAAAGATTCTCACACTTCTCAAACTCCTTGGCAAGAGTGGGGTCAGATGTCTTCCATTTACGAAGATTAAATCCAGCTGTTCTCATATGCTCCTTGGCAGAATTGTAAAGTTTCTTACCATTTTCAATATCAGAAGTTCCACACACTAGATCATCAGCATAAAAATTGATGGCAAGTTTTGCAGCAATTTGAGGGTCATTATCCTTATATTTAGCAATATGATATCTCAATACAGCATTAAGTAAGAATGGTGAACAATTTCCTCCAAATATCATTCGTCTAAACCTATACACATTGACATTTAAGTCCTTGGCATGAATGTATTCAGTCCATAAAAATCTAAGAGAGTCTCTGTCTTGTGGGTCTACCTCTATGTTTAGGAATGCCTTTTCAATATCTGCAACAATTCCTATTCTACTCTCTCTGAACCTTAGTAAAATGTCAAACACTAATGGAGTAAGTGGGGGACCAACATGAAGACAATCATTTAGTGAGGTTCCATTCTTACCTTCTTTTGCTGAGGCATCATAAATAATCCGGAGCCTTGTTGTTTCTACATCTTCACGGATTACAGCTTGGTGAGGAAGGTAGCTGGTTCTGGCTGAAGTTTCTAACTCAGGTACTTCTTCAATAATGCCATTTCTCAATTGTTCTTTCATGATGTTGTCATAACTTTCTAAAAAATCTGGCATGGATCTCAATCTGTTTACCTGTGACTTTAACCTAGAAAGACTAACAGTGTAATTGGTGGGAATGGGTTTATGTCCCATCTTCCAAGGTAGTTTTACAGAGTACCTGTGGCCTGTGTATTCAATGTTATCTAGAAAATCCTCATAAACATCATCAACTTGACTAATTCCTATTGTTTCCAAATCCCACAATTTTTTGACATCCGTACCTAAAGATGAATCATTACAAACAGTATGTAAAGATGGTGAATCAAGAATAAGATTGAGGTTAACATTCTCCACTGAGTTTACCTTCTTACCTTTCAGAGGTCCGGACAATACCCAGCCAAGTTTTGTCTTTACCGCAACTGGCTCTCCTGGCTGTCCTTGTATTGTCTGCCCATCTTGTAGACTATGTAAGAAATCTATCCCAACTAAAATGTTAATTTCTAATACTTCCTTTGACTTGCAAACATCTGAAAATCAAAGCTTTTTAAGATGCATATAATCTTTCGTAATGATTTCAACATGTTCATTGTTGATTTCAGAAATATTTTCAACAACGTAAGCTTCAATCACACCTGCTTTCTTTCCTTCTACTGACTCCAATCGAATTCTCACTACGTCTCTCACTTTTTCATCCACATTAGTAGACCCAAAGGTCTTAATCCCTAGCGCTTCTCTGCGACAGGGCTCCAAATCTAACGCATCCTTAACCTTAACCGTAACAAAGGATTTGTGGCTACCAGAATCGAACAGAACGCGTGCCTTAACCTTCCTATCTTCTTTCTTTACGATAGCTAGCACAGTTTGCAATATTGCCCTCCCCCCATATACGACACTATCTAAGCAGGAGGCGGCATTAGCATTACTACTACGGCCTAGTGGGGTTATGGTATCTATTGAGATGCTATCTTGTGGAGGCACACTATTCTCACAAATAGAAATGTGATGTCTACAACTACAAAGTTGTCATAAAACCTTCGAGCGACACTCGTAAGCTCTGTGTCCCCGCTTCAAACAAAGTAGGCATCGTCCTTGCTTGAAAAGTACTTGCTTTCTTTCTTCTACTGTCTTCACTTCTTTGCACCCCTTTTCTTCATGGCTATCATTGCAAAATGTGCAAGTAGTAGACTTGTATTTCTGTCCTCCATGTTGCTTTGTAAACAAAGCACTTGTTGTTGTTTTTTTGTCTTGAATCAACTTCTGCTTCCATTCTTGTCACTCCTTCGCAACATTTGTGCTTCCTGTATTTCTAACAAATGAAGTATGCTGTTCTCTTACGTCAATTTCTGCTTCCAAGGCACTCAGCATTTCGTTCATCGTCCATTCCTGGTGACCTTTTGCGCTACGGATCATATTGAGTTTGACTGCTTCAGGAATCTTATCCAAAATAACTGGAACTATTATAGTTGAGTAAGAGTCATCATCTACACCCATTGCTTCTAACCCACGATAGTGCGTTTCGACACTGTCAAGTAATTCCCGTAATCTTCCGATATTTTTTTCGCTGTATACTGGTGATACATTTAGTAGTTCGTTAATGTGAGCACGCTTTATTGTTGTTGGCTTCGCAAATCGTTGCTCTAAGAGGTTTAAAGCTTTAGGGTAATGTTTCTCAGTTAAAGAAAAACCTGAAATTACCTTTTTTTGCGGGTGCTTCCAAATGATGTCTCAAGTACGCGAAAATTTGTCGACATCAGACAGCTCTTCGTTTTCTTGTACTGCAGTAGGAAATCCGTCCCAGAATTCGGGCCAATCAATTGGTCGTCCGGAGAACTTTTTCAATTCCAATTTTGGTAGTTTTGCGCGGACTTTCTTTATGTTAGACTTCGATGCAGTTGTGGCTAAGCTATCAACTGAAAAGACTGAGCTTCGTCGTTCAGAATCACTTTGTGAGAGGGACAATACTGGGGGTTGCTCCTCACTGTTTAGTGTCTTTCCTAGTTTTGTCAGACTGGCTTCAATCCTTTGCTGAAACTGTCCGGCATCATTGACTTCGACCATGTATTCAGTTCCATTGTCGTCATCTTCTATTGAAATTAAATCCAAAATTTGTTCGTCCAGTTGCTTCAGCAAGCTCTTTTTCTCTTCCAATTGGGCTATCAGGCCTTCCAACTTTATTTGGTCGTTTTCATTCTCGATCTGGGCAATAAGTTTCGTTACATATCCTCTATGACCACCTCCAATTTTTCTTTTTCTTGATATCTCTTCCATTCTTCAAGGTTCTGCCAAGCATTATCCGTTTCGCTCGATGTGGACCATTTTTTGAGACTTTCGTATGCCTCTCTCTCGCCGGTTCTACGGTGTATTGCTCAGAACGAAGATACTCGAGAAAAAGAATCCATTTATGTTACGCAGCTTTCATTGATCAAAAGTTATGCCTCCTGATACCTGTTAATGTTCACTTATTTATTCACTACAAAGCGAAATTTCTTAAATTAGGAACCAACAGCAAAGTAGAATGATATCTACGCAATTCATAACGTTGACGCAACTAATTAAATGTATACTAGCAAACAAACAATATAATTTCCCATGTTAGTCATAACCGCACAGCAACAGCGACATGGAGCTATAACGCAGCCCTAACTGTGTGGCTGGGAACACCAACAAAGACATTGTGGCGAAAGTGGTCGTTAATGGAAGAGAAATCCATTAGAAAGACCTGAAGCAAGAGCTTGAACAAGAATTAGAGAAACTAGAATTAGCGAATTGTTTAGAACTTGGATCTCAAGGTAATTTTATTGGAATAACTGGGATCGACCGAAAGATATCATATCAAATATACTACGGGTGTAATCATTCAGATAACTTAGTTATATTTGTTTTAAGAGCAAGGATGAATCAAATACCATGCAACCAGCTAATATACTTTTGGAACAAACATCATGATAAAAATGCGTTATGTGCAATCACCATACAGAATCAGTGGCTCATTTAATGAAGTATTGCAAAAGGTTCAAAGATCTTTACTCAAAACGACATCACAGGATAGTACATGCTGTATATAAAAATGCGTCAGTGTAATCAAACGTCGAACTTCTTTTGTAACAGGATGGTATAAACAGCATTTCCCAATTTAAGAACAGGTTGATGAATGAACAGCAAATGAATAATAGGAAGCCTGATATAATAGAGATCAAATCAAATAATAGTGTGTAAAATCATTGAAGTGACTGTTTGCTTAGACTTATATATCCCAGAATCATACAGAAGCAAATGTTCAAAACATAAGCAAGAAATGTTAGAGCAGAACAGTTGCGTAGCTTGACTTTTTCGACTGGGTATTCTATCATAAGGGTGTGGCTAATTAACGTGCCACGGCATTAATCACCCTGAACATAAATATCTAGTAAATTAATACTAGACATTGTATTTAGGCTGTGTGATGTTATTGCAAGGCCGCTCCCCCTACTCCTTAGCAATAATCCTCTTTTTCCGCAAGTGAGAATTTTGAAAATGAGTCTTGAATCAGCGATGTGACGAGATCACCCACCGCCTTTCCCCCATAGTCAAGTTAAATCCATCTAGCAAATCATGCACAGGGCCTATAACAACAAAGCCTAGAAGGTTCTCGAAGCCTTAGCAAAAGAACACTCTTTACAATAGCAGCTGGACAATATCAGAGAATGACTAATAACTCAGAATGCTGATAGGGACAATATCACATGACTCTGCATACCTTTGGATTGTGCAAATCTAGCAGCACGCATTATGTAAACAGAAAGAAACAAAGCTAGGGAACTTACATATATTTAGAAATATAGGGGGAATGTTTGACGTCTATCGTTATAATATTCACGAAATTAAAACAACTATAGGCTCCTCCTAACACCACAAAATGAGACATTGAGGAACTTGGCCTACATGTGACTGAACCTCTACGAGCTACCTATCTTTCACTTGTCTTTCTTGCTGCTGCTGCCACATGACATAATTCATATCTGAACAGAACTGTCTTGCTAAAAAGTCCGCCTTTCAACTATCCTATTAAAAATTTCACGTGTCGTAATTACTTCGTAGTCGATAACAACTCCGCCACTCCAAGTACTCAAGCTCATTGTTTATCAGCCTCTATGTGAGTTTTTAGAAGTATGAGGCTGGACGGTGGCCATTTCTCAGCGTATTTTGAGATTGTTTTCGCTTATTAAGGAAAAATGTATTCATGAAATGGAGCATTTTGATTGGTGGAAACGCGCTACCGGGCATTCACTGCATATTCATGACGAACTTCTGCTTAACATGAAGTTGCTGTTCGGTCTTCTACATTATCTTAACAAATCTGCTTGCTTCCAAATGATTCATGTCTGCACACTTACACAGCTTGAATAGTAAGGCAGGTAAACACGATAAAAATAGTTAAATCTGCCATTTGACTGAGCATTTGAGAAATAGTACCGTTATGGCAACATAATGCAGATTATCATTTTGTCTGGAAATTCATTGAATGCCTTAAATATCCTGACGCTACGACACTGGGCCAGATGGGATAAAAACATGTATAAAAGTATTGTTTTGGATCACTAGGAACAGGTAATGAAAATGTAATATATATATATATATATATATATATATATATATATATATATATATATATATATATATATATATATATATATATATATATATATATATATATATATATATATATATATATATATATATATATATATATATATATATATATATATATATATATATATATATATATATATATATATATATATATATATATATATATATATATATAGCTCCAATCACAAAGACATTTTTAAAGAAATAAATAGACCCTCAAGAAAAACTTCCAACTTTTTAAACGTTTCGGCACAAGCCCTCATCAGTTTTGAACTGGAAATCTCAGTTTGAAAGTTAGACGTTTGAGGTTGATGTTTGGAAGTCTCAGTTTGAAAGTTGGAATTTTGATGTTGAAAACTGTAAGTTTGAAGTTGAAAGTTCGAAGTTTGAAGTTGATAATTGTAAGGTTGAAGTTGAAAGATGAGAACTGAAACGTTAATCTCGAAAGCTGACTTCAGATTCACGTTGTGTATTATGACAATAATCGTGCGCCATATCTTTGCTTAAGTATGAATGTGTTGATCCACTCCCACTTGTACATAAAATTGAGCTTTTGCTAGACCCCCCTCTCCCTTTACTTACAAAGTGAATGACAGGTAGTGTTGTGTTCAATGAAACTCTCTTGTCTACAAAGCATACCTGATATGAATTAGTTGCAACATTCAAAGTTATACGTTCTTTGCGAAGTAATAAAATACAATGAACGAATAAGTTTACTTGCTGCTGCTAATAACTCAGTAAAAATCATACACAAAATCATCTGTTATCTACGCGGAATAATTACCTAACAAGCATACATCATTAAGGTAGATGGATGGGACGAGTTTGTCTAGCTTTGTGATGGATGATTTGAGTGATTTCTTTTACATGCAGACTAGCATGTCCATATAGCACTTCTATAAGTGACAGTAGTGGTAAGATAAGATACGTGGTTTAGATGTGGATGGCACTTCCCACCCACATCAAAGGCAAGGACATTGTCTTACTTTATCCGCCGGGAGTATGAAAATTAAAGAATACGTCTGGGTGAAAACGTGTGACATAATAAATCTGAGTACCGTTACAGGGACGAAAAAATACTTCACATTGTTATTCAACCAATTTTAGCTAAGGGAGTGATTCCTACGAGTTGAGAGTTTCTATGTTGAACTTTTATTCTCCTCTTAACCGGGGGAAAAATCGAATATCCAGATACAGCATGGCAATGAGAGACCTGGGAATGATTCATGCATTGGTTATGTCAAAAAGAGATAAAAAATCCAGAAACACAGGCTACTATCCAGAATAAAGACAGTAGGCGGAATTTATTCTATCCTTGTTTTTCGCCACTTTTCTATATCTCTAGCTGCTTCCTATATTCACACCATTCGATTTCATTATCCTAAAACTATGTTCTGCTTCAATGTTGACTTCTACACGTTTGTCGGAGTTCAAAAGGAAATCGCCCGCAAAGAAGATTCCACTATTGTATAACAGCAATGTCACGATCATAACACTCTGACATAAACTGTTATCCCTACCAAATTAGTCCAACCTATCACATTATAGATGTCGTAAAAATTTGAAAATTCACTCATGGTAGCCAGCATCAACGGATTTACTATTTATTATTCTTTGATATGATCTTCATACTGGGTGCTAAGAAGGAAGCATTTACTGACTATCCTCATATGAAAACTATACCTAGCTTGCTCCTTTCAGAACAGGCATCGCGTATGTATGTAAAAAGGGTATTGGCCACAGGTTCAGAAAAAGGAAGCTGAACAGGCATTTATATTGATTAAAACTACGCATGCAACTTAACTCTCCCGCTTCTACTTTCACCATGAGTTTGCTTGAAGAACAGGCAAGAAACATTATGGCCAAACAAGATCAATAACAAGCCACTAGCAAATTCATTCTCAATGCTAAGGAGTATATTCAGCTAGTTCAAACACAGGTAGCTAGTCACACCCTCACACCATCTGTTTCTTTCTAAAAAGTAACAAATATAACAAATACTAGAACAAGTATACTATTACATAGAAGAAGGGAATTTTAATGAAATCAGGTGAGTTCGGTCGCTCTTTATAAAGGAAACATATAAATTGTAAAGTAGTACATGGAATCAAGCAGACCATACAATGGAATCAATTTTTCTGCAGACCATTAACTACATTTTCCGCTTTAACGTTGGTTTTTGCTACAATGAGTTAGTCTGATGTATATATATATATATATATATATATATATATATATATATATATATATATATATATATATATATATATATATATATATATATATATATATATATATATATATATAGATATATAGATATATAAATATATACATATATATATATATATATATATATATATATATATATATATATATATATATATATATATATATATATATATATATATATATATATATATATATATATATATATATATATATATATATATATATTATATATATATTTATATATATATTTCATAATAAAAAAACTGTTTAACGTTTCGCTCATAGCACTATGCAACTTAGCTCTTATCAAAATATCCCCAAGGTTCTTGCAATGCTCAAAGAAAGCAAGTGGTGGTTTAGGAAACCACCGTCTATGCTCCTCTGAAACACTGAGCATAGAGTGAAGTCTCTGTGCCACTTTTCCAATATTTTGGTAAGAGCTAAGTTGCATAGTGGGGGGGGGGGGGGGGCAGTTGTGATACAAGGTAATGTACTCCGTGTAGTAAGTCTAGATGTCAGGTTCATTCTGTTATGTATGATAGTAAAACTTTTAGATCCCATAGCACCACTAAGGAATATCAAATAAAAGTTTATTTTGATTGTGAGTCTTCTGATGTGGTGTATTTGATGGAATGTAGAGTCTGTGGTGTACAGTATGTGGGTAGTATGTGCACGCCTTTTAGGAATAGGTTTAACAACTATAAGGCGTGCGGTCATACGTTTTATGGTGCTTCTTCGGGGATACCACAGGCAGAGTTTTTTCCGGTATTTTACCGGAGGAGCGCATGAGGAATTCCTTAAAAATGTCAATCTCATCATTATAGATAGACTTAATGGGGGCGGTAGGCAACCCGAAAGTTTCTGGCAATATAGGCTGGAAACTTTTGCGCCTCAGGGCCTTAATATTAAGCAGGTTGAGGAATAGGATGTTCAGTTGGGTATTTCTGTGCTAGTATAGTTTTCTTGTTCTCTTGCCTTACACTCTACTCTACCTACACGTCTTCTGGCTTTCATGGTTTATGTTTATCTGTGTCTTTGGCATTGTACCTTAGTATAGCTATTTTGCAAGGTGCTACTCAACTTTCTTTTATGTTCCATTTTTACTTATTTCCTATATCTGTATGGATTTACAGGCAGCATCTCTCCATTCAAACTCTGTCATTTCCTTTCTTTACATCTAGTGTGTGCTTTACACTTGCTCTCTATCCTCAGGGGCAGAGCTCATATTACTCTTTCTATTTCTATTCTTCTATTGTTCGCTTCTTCTAAGTGCAAGTTTTACGCCTCCAGTTAGATTATGTGAAGGTCGTTAATTATTTTACTAAGGTATTGTTTCTATTTATGTGTTTCCATTGTACTTATTCAATTTTGGTTATATATATATGTGCGCTCTGTAAAGTAAAGGTAAAGATTTTTCTGATGAAGCTATACGCGAAACGTTAAACAGTTGTTTTTATTATGAAAATCTATATAAATTTCTAAAAACTTTTAGTGGAAAGGTTATCGAATTAAATATATATATATATATATATATATATATATATATATATATATATATATATATATATATATATATATATATATATATATATATATATATATATATATATATATATATATATATATATATATATATATATATTATATATATATATATATATATTTATATATATATATATATATATATATATATATATATATATATATATATATATATATATATATATATATATATATATATATATATATATATATATATATATATATTTATATTTATATTTATATATTTGAATATAGATATATGTGCATCATCTGTATATCAAGGATCGAGATACTTCGACTTTCTATCAGGTCTCCTGCAAGCGACATAAAACTGCTGGAACACTGCTCATAACATGGAACTAAATGTAATTCACTTTGTCACTTCAAAGTGGTAAAACAATACTGCCATTTCTTGAAGGTGCGGTTACACTGTTAAATGATAGTGAACAATTCAGTTACAATATATGAATCTCGTAAGAAAATGTTTGATAACTATATGAAGTGGTTATGCAATATTTGTATAATACAAC
Organism: Mastigias papua; assembly: GCA_964019165.1. NCBI lineage: Eukaryota > Metazoa > Cnidaria > Scyphozoa > Rhizostomeae > Mastigiidae > Mastigias > Mastigias papua. The sequence goes on along the minus strand of OZ025271.1, from coordinate 6,880,836 downwards.
CAATGATCGGCAAAAATCTATCATAAGCTAGTAGAAACAAAAGGAAACAGCTAAATTAAAAGCATGAAAGTCTGAAATTATAGTTCATAATGCGATCCATCTAATCAACAATCCACTTCCATTGGTTCATCCGACCTATGATTAAAAAATATATAAATAATGGAAAATCAGTAGAATCATCGACATAACCGAATAGAAAACGCAAAGAAAAAGGCGTGATCTTACACTAAACTTATAAAAAATCATCCTGTTCTAACGGCACATATAGCACAAAGTAATACTTCAATAACCTTGAGACTCCTCTTGGACAATCGTAAAGCAACTTGAGAAATTCAACATCTCTCTATACCTTAACTTTATTGTGTATTTCATCAGCAAATAAAATAACCGCAAGTTTCATAAGCATGCAACACTTACTTCTGAGGGTAATTCTAACTTACAAAAATACCGAATGTAACATGGAGTAACATTCACATTCCAAAATTACCAAAACAGCCCAAATTCGAGTGCAAATGCAACAGAAGTGAGGCTAGAATATGTAAAAACAATAATTATCCTCAGTGACGTTAGGGATATGCCATACGGCTCACCTTCTAAACGCAATGTAATTGCTATGGAATGTGGATAATAAAAATATTTTGGATGTTTTACATTTTGGAAACGTTAGCCATTCGTCCGCTACACTGTAGCTATAGGGAGTCCTCCTTCTCGTTAGTATAAGAGGCTCCTCCTCAAGAAGTCTGAGTTATTTATTTCTTTTATAGTGTTTTATCTCCATCTTCATTCTAATGTGGTTACATTATCTTGTTGTGTTTGAAGTTTGTAGTCAATTATAGCTACATTGTTGTAGAATCTATATAAGTTATGCTACTCTAATAGAATGACTTGAAATCATTTACATTTGCCAATTTTATCCAAAACGGCAAGCCAGAACCTACCAAGGCATTTCTATGCTCTTTTGACATCAGCAGTCTATTCACAAATGTGCCATTAGATGAGACCATAGGGATTTGTGCTGATGCTTGTGTCGAGGTCACCTTTATTGCCCTCCATTCTCCGAGGGCACATATGAAGAATTCATGCTAATTGCTACGCGAGGAGTGGAATTTAGTTTTAACAACCAAATGTATATGCAATTAGATGGAGTGGCAATGGGCAGCCCCTTGGGGCCGGCTTTAGCAAAAATTTTCGTGGGCTTTCATGAAAGTAGACTTTTTGATAACACCAGGTAACCAGGTGTCTACTTTAGATATGTGGACGATACTTTCGTCATCTTTAGTTCCGAGCTGGATTGTGACTGTTTTCATGAAAAACTTAACTTGCTGCATCCAGCTTTAAATTTCACAGTAGAGAAGGAGCAAAACAACTCCTTGAGCTTTCTAGATGTTTTGGTGAAAAAAGAGGGCACTGGATTTCTCACCAGCGTTTACAGGAAGCCAACGTTTACAGGGCAATACATCCGTTGGAATTCCTTCAGCCCAAAATCAAGAAAAATTAGCCGTATCAAAACCTTAGTTCACAGGCCACTAATGATTTGCTCCAAAACTAAATTAGGCTCAGAGCTTGATAGAGTAAAACAACTGCTCATTGAAAATGGATATCCAGACGATGTCCTTATTTCTTGTATTAAGCAAAAACTTGCCAACTTTGCAGCGGAAAAACCGTGTGGTCCTGAAAAGTGCCCAGTTTACCTAAAATTGCCCTGGATTGGCAATGTTTCATCAAGATTTGAAAGCCAGCTTAACAAAGCCATTACATCCTGTTTCTATGCTGTGAAACCTCGTGTGGTCTACAACACTAAGGTCATGCTTCCATCTGCTAAAAAGATAGCGTTCCTACCACTCAAAAAAGTCGTGCAGTTTATGAATTTTCGTGCCGATGTGAAGCTCGGTACGTAGAATGCACTATGCAGAGACTAGCTGACAGAATAAAGCAACATATACCCACGAGCATCAGGAAGAAAAACACTACAATAAGGGAAGATCCACCTCGTATGTGTAGAAACTCTAATTCTAAAATGAAAAGTGATTCGGCCATAGGACAACATCTCATTAAAAACCCAGAATGCGCCAAAACATATTCAGGCGATAATTTTCGGATCATTGGGCAAGTAAGATCGTCCTTTCATTTAAGTGTTTTGGAATTAGTTTACATAAAGACTCAAAACCCAGTCTTGTGTAAACAAAAAGAGTTCGTTTTCTCACTTGGACTCTTCAAGTAAACAATGGTGAATATGTGTCAAGTCGCAAATCATATGGCTAACTGGACACATTATTCATCATATCACGTGTACCCGCATATCTGGCAATAAATTTCGGTTCACCTTTCGGTCGCTATCCAACGTTTCATACTCTGACGAGTGTCGGACGAAAATAAGCTTTTCAGTATGGTTAGAACATGGTACCGCTTTTTCGTGCTGTAGTAAATGACTTGAAATAATGACAAAAGAGCTCCCCATCGTAAGAGTCATATTGACTATGTGTCCTAGGTGGAAAAAATGCAAGAAGTTAATACGTACTAATAACCTTGAAAGACATATGAAGAAGGAACTTTGCAAAGTACATAGAGCTAACACTTGCAACAGTAGGTAAGGGTAAATATAGGGTAAACAGGGTAAATATAGATCCAATGGGACAGAGAGATGAAGAATGAAGATACAACAAGATAGAGTAGCAGATGATACAAAGAGAGATTGTATATTGAGGGTACCCACTGTGAGATCAAACTACCTCAAGGAAATAACTAAGAAAAGTTCAATATCTTTTAATCATTGGCTAGAGTCTGGAAAATCTAATCTCGAAAAGCGACGAATGTTCCCACTTTTCAAGACATAGATATTCTAATCCTCATTGGATGTCATGAAATCTTTCATGGTCTAGCATTAGAATGCTAGACTCTAAAGCTTAGGGACGCATCTCAGAGGCTGTCATTATGCTAGCATCGAGGTGTGAGAAAATAAAACCTTTATTTGCATAACTCGAGTTGGTAATACTTAAGATGTAAAAAAGTGAGCTGAACAAATCAACAGTGTAAATGCCTATAATCAAGCAGACGCTTTGTTATAGAGTAGAACAGGACAGGCTGTTGCCATATATTGTTAAAAGGTTATGGGTAAAGTGGAGTACGAGAAAAGTCATAAAAAATATTGAATGAGTAAATATGGGAATGAGAATAAAGTGCTTGTATGAAGATAAAGACAACTGATTCACAAAGCTTGGCAAGAAAGCTGCAGATATCAAAGGAGAAGACCATGTCAAATGTTATTAGTCAAGGGTAACAAGAAATAGTGATACGTGACTTAAATACACAACGAATACAGAAATCAACATAAAAAATACAACAATGGAAGATATGAGAATAGAAGACAGAGTGCACTATAGGGATGAATCTTGCAACAGAAAAACAAAGAAAGAAAAATAGAGTAAAAGCTCGTTGGATAATACAAAACAATATCAATGACCCAAGAGAGACAAAAAATTTTACATATGTTGGAATACAGCTGGGGTAACAACTATCAAATGACGGGCTGGTAAAGTCAAGAGCTTTTCTGCACTCAAACAAGTTATACATCTATGCTATCAGGATAATCGAAAATTTAAGAAAGGAAGGACTGTTTTGAGTTGAGAATGTAGAAGTGTTAGATATGAGATTTTCATAGTGATGTTCTCTTCTCCATTATTGTGACATGCATAGTTCCACACAAGCGATATTGAGACAAATGAACACTGGGCTTAAAGAAAAAGAGAAAGAAAGTAATTCTGATTTACAAACATGCAGTGTGCCACTGCATTACTAACAGGAGTCCTATTCTGATTCGCGCTCAAAGATGCTTCTGAGCTCTTTGGCAATTATTCAATAATCCCATAACGGCCTTGGTAGTAGGCAAGCAGGAAAAGCAATGCAATATGCAACTAGATATGAAAATTCTGGGTAAGGCATAATTGGTTATCTGATGGGGGTAAAGGCTACCGAGCCACTTTGATGAATGCATTAGGAAAATAACCTTATGTTTCTTGCCAACTCGTCTATTCACCTACTTAACTATTTCATACTTGTCTACCCACTTACTTACTCATATGTCATCATAAGAAGCAAACAGGCGAGGGGATACAGTTTCCAAAGAAACATGGATTTAGCGAGAAAATGGGAAGATATGGATAATGATGGAATGTTAAAATAAAGAAAACATTCAAATCAGCCTGAAAACAAGCCTGATGCTCTAATATGAGAAAACTGTACAACATACATTTACGCAGTTTCAATATTTGTGGTTCTGCTGATAGAAGATACAATATAGAAAATAAATGAAGGTTTTAAAAATCATGTAGTTCTAGTAAAAAATCTGCAAAATAAATGCTATGGACAACGAATTCGAAATGACTCCAATACTAACTAGTACACTGTACTAAGTGCAAAGTGACTTAAAAACCAACCAGAATGAAATAATATTCACTGAGACAGAAGTAACACATGATCAGCAGAAAAAAACACTGTATATCATGATCAGTGACTAATAACACTGCTTAACATTCCTAAAATACTTATAAGACTTAAAGTTCTATCTTCGTGCACAATTCTACAGTTAGTTTTCCCTCTTTACATGTCGAGCTTGCTTACTTCCTCATCCTTCCTTATTGTATGGTTTAGAACGGGACTTTTTATATTGAATAAAATGTAAAATTTTGGATATATTGAGAGAAAGCCAGCCTAATTTCATACCTAGTTACGTACTAGCTACGTACTGTTTACTTTAGAACTTGAGTTTTTACACATACGAGGTGGCTATCCTCTTATTATAGTGTTTGTCGTCCTGGTGCTTGTGGGTACATGCTGTTTTATACCGTCTGCTAGTCTCTATGTGTAGTGCGTCCTACGTACTAAGCTTCATATCAGCACGAAAAGCTGGATCTTAGTGTCGCAGATGACACGAAGCTTCACAGCATAGAAACAAGATATATTGGCTTTGTTAATTCAGTCTTCAAATTTTCATGAAACATTACCAATACTGGGAAATTTATGGTAAACTGGAAACTTTTCAGGACCACACGGGTTTCCGCTGCAAAGTTGGCAAGTATTTGCTTAATACAAGAAAGATGGACATCATCTGGATATCCATTTTCAATGAGCAGTTGTTCTACTTTTTCAAGCTCTGAACTTACTGTAGTATTGGAGGAAGTCATAAGTGCCATGAGAATGAAGGTGTTAATAAGGCTAGCTTGTCTTGTTTTTGGGCTGAAGGAACTCTAACGGATGTAGTGCCCTGTTAACATTCGTTTCCTGTAAATGCTGGTAAGATATCCAGTGCTATCCTTTTCCACCAAAACAGCTAGAAAATTCCAGGTGTTTTGCTCCATCTGTACTGTGAACTTTAAAGCAGGATGCAGAAAGTTACGATATTTATGAGAACAGTCACAATCCAACTCGGAACCAAAGATGAGAAAAGTATCGTCCACATATCTAAAGTAGACACCTGGTTGTATCAAAAAGTCTACTTTCATGAAAGCCCACGAAACCTGTTTCCTAAAGCTAGCCCCAAATGCTGCCCATTGGCACTCCGTTTAACTGTGTATACGTTTGGTTGCTAAAACTAAGTTTAATTAGTAAATCATTTATTTAGAACTGAGGCAAAAATGATCACAATTGGGTCATTCCATATCAATTGTCATAAGAGTTGAAGGCTTCATCTAAGGACTGGTTGAAAATGTGCATACTTGTAGCATATCGTAAATGACATCTAAATGACACTTTGGTATCAAAAAATTTTGACATTCCAATATAGTGACACGGACACCCATGCCGGTATAGAAAAGTAGGGAGTACATTCCCTGGGTATTGACATAAGCCAAAATTCAAGGCTTGATACATTTTCTATAATTATGTTTGTTTCAGAGTCTTAAACTATTGAATGCTGCTTAATGTGCATTGTTTGATATCAGGCCTCAATACTTTGCCTTACAAGGTGGTAATTGCATGTTTATGTTGTTTGCAGTTGATAGGCTGACAGTGGACTGTTATTGTGAAGTCCAAACTCAATATCCAAGAGCACTTTCTCAATTGTATTTCTTACCAAAGCTTTTTCATTCTTTCCAAACTCCTGAGAAAATTTGCAACAATCAATCCGTAGTAGTGGTTTTCATCCAGTTCTGTTTCTACGTTATTGGATCAATGTTCTGAACGCATTAAGGATATTTGTTAATTCAGTAAGGCCTTGGAAAGTACCTCATTGGTTCTGTGTAATTGCCTTTCTTTTCCTTTCTTCATCCAAACTGATGCAGCAGTTGCTACTTTTGGTGTCCCTTCTGATACAGATTGTGTATTTTCAATTGTACTTATAGCATCATTGCTGGGAAATTTACTTGATGTTTGTAAACAAGAATTTGTACCTTGCCAGTGACATCTCGTCACATTCATTTCCAATATGACATGTTTTTATGGCCATCCTCATCGTAAATTTCCATATACAGTGAATCGATCAATTGATTTCGATTGGAGTGCTCGCTGGGTTGGCTGTTTGCATACTTCCACATTAAATTGGCTGTGCTTGTTCAGCTTATTATGGATGTTTTTAACCATCGAAGGTGCTCAAACTTCGCAGAAGGGGGAACATCATCTCTCCCACGACCTGATGTGCCTTCTCGCATATAAATATTTGCTGAACTACGCCCTACTAATCTTACAATGCTGTTTAGCAACTTCCATTGCTCATGAAATCGCTCTGCTACTACCCTCTAGCAATTAGACTATATGGTTTTCGTCTTTGAAATTTTCAGAAGTTCTCTTGAATATAGTTGGGTACGGCCTGATAATATCTATGAAAGCTGTGTCAATGTCCCTCGTATCTCGGTCGGCCATCGATCTTTCAGAACAAAACAATGGAGAATAGAATAAACTATACACGCAAAAACAAAACGACGAAACAGTGGTGACTTATGGATACCAAAAGTTAGAACGGAAAGTGGAAAAAGAGGAATCTACTACAGCAGAACAAAGATTGTCAACGCTGTGCCAGTGCAGATAAATGAAAAATACTACATTGATTTCAAGAGTGCAGTTAAGGAAACCTTTTAAGGTTAAAACTGTTGAAAGAACCACGGACACACTTTGATAGTATTGTATCTGGTTTTAGTTTAAGTTTCTACACTTTATTCTTCTACAAGGATTCTTTTGATAGCAGTAAATATAGTATTATTATTTACTATGTCATCAAATATTCTGTCTATTACAATTGCTGATTGGGTCATCCCAGTGACCTAAGGTTAGCAAAGGTCAAAGAAACGAAAACATGAATTAAAACAAAACTAAAATCTAAATAGAAAGCGTCTTGTGCAAAATATGAGCTGTGTGGATCAATACTATCTGTTACATTTTACTGGAGTTGTGGTTGTACTAGGGTCTTGTCAAGATGCTTTTGACAGCCCTTTGTATCATTCCAAGAGCACTTACAATCACAGGTGCTGTTGTTGCTTTCAAGTTCCACATTCTGCCAATTTCAATCTCAAAGTCTTTATACTTGTTGAGTTAACCAAATTCTTAAACAATGATGTGCCGGTCTGTAAGGATACTCGTATCTATCAAGAGGTAGGTTTGCTTTTTGAAGTCTTTCACCATGATGTCTGGTACGTTCGCTTGGATAGTTCGATCAGTGTGTATAGAGAAATCCCAGAGGATCGATACATTTTCTCTTCAACTACAGGTTGGGGGGTGGTGCTCAAACAAATTAGTGGGTATTGACAACCAATAATGGTTACATGTGGTCCAATGTAAATACTGACCTACTCTATCATGGTGGTTCTTGTGTACGGTTGGTGCTAGTATCGAGCAACTAGATATAAGATGATCAACTGTTTCAGTGAATTTGTCACCAAAACCTACATTTATCATATAAACCAGTCTTTAGAATGTTTGCTTGGTAGCTTCTTTTAGACAACGATTGGTCTTGAGCAGCCATACTGAAATCTTCAGTTTCTAAATCAAGTCCAGAGCTCTGCTTTTTTGGCATCCGATATTATACTTTCCATGCAGTGGCTTTTTAAGCCACTCCTCACCTAGCTGTTTCAGATAACAAGTTTTGGCAGCTTGCCTGACTATCTTGACTTATTCTGTGGCCGGCAGATCAGGATTTTGAGGGGTTGCGATGCTAAAATCCAAATCTTTTTCATAAATTCTTGCTTCTTTCACAATTTAATGGAGCTTATTATTTTTGTGGTGCTGGTAAGCTAACTTTAACATCCAATCAGTTGTTGATAGGTATAATGGAATCTCTATAGTGGTAGTTTTGTACGCCATTTCAAGTTGTATCATTCCCCTACCACCATTACTCATAGGATAGTACAAACCATCAACATCTGCTTTGGGATGATGCATACAATGTGATATCAGGAACTTTCTAGTCTTTCTATCCGTTTGTTGGAGGTCCAGAAGGTTTTAGATAAGGATGTTATAGCTGTATTGAAAAACTGGGACGGCTAGTGTGTCTATTGCCACAATACGGTCTTGGGAATTCAGCCCTGTCTCTGGTACTAATCTGATTCTTATTTAATACTCTTTTCTAACCTTATATTTGAATACAGAATAGTTTATCCCATTATAGTCATGCACTCCTAAATACCTATACAATTCACCTGGTTCTAGCACTCTAATGATAGCATCAACTTCAAGAATCATATTTGCAATTTTTAAGGGCACCTCTAAGAAACGATGCTTTAGAGCACTTATCAATTCCAAACTCTACTCCAATGTCATTGCTAAATCCTTTTGCTGTAGTTAAATGATCTTCTAGTTCATAACCATTCCTAGCAAAAAGCTTGATGTCATCAATGTAGAAAAGGTGGTTTGTTTTTGTTTCAAGAATCCTATAGCCATAGTCTGTGTTGTTCAATTCACTTAACAGAGGTATGATGGCCATGCAAAAGTGAAGTGGCGAAAGAGAGTCACTTTGAAAAATCCCTCATTTAATTCTAAGACATTCAGACCTCCAAGTGCCAGTATTGTGATAGAGAATTAGACGAGTTTTCAATTCAATCATACTAATGCTGAGAAAACTAATAATATAGTGATAATAATAATAAAACAAATATTTATACAGGATAGCACTTTCAGTAGTAAAAATACACTGTTTTCAAAAGGGTCCTGTGAATAAATACAAGCAAAATGAGCATATGTAAGATAAAAAGTAATATAGGAATTTAAGGTTTGAAATAAGTTAGAGTTTTTTTAAAGATGATTTAAATTTTGAGAGGTCTCTTTCCTTTTGCCATTCTTTTGGCAACTCATTGAAAACCAAGGCACCTTGCACATAAAACGAACACCGAGCCGATTCACATGAAACGTGGAACAACAGCTGCAGAAAAGTTGCGAGTAACACGTGTTTGCTCTTTGTATGATTGTATGTACGATTCAAAGTATGATTGAAAAGTTCCACAAAGTGTACCATATAGACACTGACGGACAAATGAACAAATATGTCTGATCTTCATTTGATTGATATCAGGAACTTCCTTTCCAATTATTTGAAGAGCGTCTTTCGAACATAGTAGTTCTTTCTTTCAAAAAATTTGCAGTGGCTCCATATGTAGCAAAGTTACAACTGGTTAAGAGCGGTATGATTATTGATTGGTAAACGGTAGCTGCATACACCTAGAAAACTACAACAACTAGAAATTATAGGCGAGATCTTATACAGAGCTTTTAGAGCTTTTAGTATCCATTCATGCGAAACACTATCAAAGGCTTTCTTGTAATCAATTGAGGCGGTACTAAGATCCATTTACCTTTTACAGCAGTTTTCTAAAATCATTTTGTTTATAAGGAGCTGGCCTCTACATCAAAATGAGTTCCCTTTGCATCCATTTTGCTCTTGTGGTAAAACTGAATGAACTGAATAAATCTGGTGAGTCTTCTAAGTACCTTGGTCGCTATTTCAACTTTGAAATGAACAAAGAAGCCTACAAAGAGAAACTGGAATCCTCTCTCTGAGATGCGGAAGCGAATTGGTGCTCTTCCTATCCTACCTAAAAACAAAATACTTCTCTATCAGCGTTTCATACTTTCCAAATTATCTTGGCACTTCAAAGTAACATCATTGTCAAAAACATAGGTAATTCAAAGTCTTGATTATGTTGTAACTAGGTTTGCTCGTCAATGGCTAAATCTTTGAATAAATGCGACTTCACGTGGTATAATCCTTCCGCAATGTCAGTGTGGTCTAAATCTCCAGCTTCCATCTGTTAAACTTCTTCAATGCCAAAATGTCTTAAGTACTTCTCCAAAAGTCTTCACAGAATGATGCCATTGCTTCATTGTGGAAAAATACCAGTAACAGCATGAACTTAAAATATGACTCATATAAGAATAATAAGCATGTCATACAGGTTGTACGCCTAGAATACAAAGACAAACTGAAATCCCAACTTCCATCCCAAGGCATTATCATATCTTTCCTTGTAGGTTACTCTCTGGTAACACTCAATTCTTTGTGGTCTTCTACACAGAGTGAGCTGCCTAAAAATATTTTCAATTTCACTGTACGGTACCTCAATTACACGCTAGCTAATCGCACAAATCTCTACAAATGGAAACTCTATCCGTTGTCTGACTGTTTTATTTTCTTACATCCTGAGTTTCTTCCTCATGTTGTAACAGGTTGTAAGTCATATCTTGAAGATGGATGCTACACTTGGAGGCATAACTCATCTCTGCATTTCGAAGCATCATCATTAAAGGTAAGGTAAGGGTTAGGTAAAGGTGACGTACGATTCCGTACATCGGGGGAGTGCCTGTTGGAGGGACACTTATCCTGAGCCGCCGGCATAGTGAGGTAGGGTGACCAGTTCCTTTTCTCGCCGCCTCTAACTTCCCCAGTGTTGCCACCAGGTACCTATTTGCTGCTGGGTGGATAGTGGACGAGCATCCCACCTGTGAACCGAGGGTTCGGTTCACACCATCGATGTTTTGCTCTGCAATCAGGCACCCTAACAACTTGGCCACTCGCCCATCGTCAATATTACAATGTATTAAAAATTCTACTCTGCATGTTGACCTCCTCTCACCTTGCATTTTGACAGAGGATCTGTAGCATCCTGAATTGCTTCTCTGCATTGGAATGGCTACAATCTATATCTTTGAGCTTACCACTGGATTTGAAACCAATATAACCATCAGCGCAGATAGGAAGCATAATATATACCTGCAGCTCACTCTTGACCTCTCTTCAAAATAACGAAATACCACATTTATCAACCTATCTATCAGCTGCATAGGAAGTTTCGGAAAATCCAGCAAATCTTTATTGAAATGTGCAATAATCTTGGTATTGAAAAACAGCACAATAACTATATAGTAAGAAAAATTATAGCCATCATCATTCGATCTACCTACTATATTTTCTGCATGAGGAACAAATCCTGGACTAACCCTGGTCTTCTAACGTACTAAGAACTATAGCTACATCTAACCTCAATGTATATAGACTTGTATTACTGAATGTATTTGCTTTTCTTACTGTTTTGTTTTTGCTTTGTATTTTTGTCTCTTTTTGTTGTGGTTTTGTTGACTATATGCATAACCTTGTCTGCCAGATATATATTACATCTACTTAGAGAGATCTGTATTTGTATTAGTAATTTGAATATACACATGACAAGTATAAAAAAATTCACCATTAATGGGCCTTGACAAAGACTGTCAGAGATGGTTGCAAAGTAAACAATAATGCAGAATGTCTGTGATATTTAAAGTATTACAGGCTTTTATTTGGACTTGGCAGTCTGCGATGGTTAAAGAGGAAAATCTGCGAGAGTTGCAGGCAAAATAAAGCAAATGAGAACCAGGCTTGAACTATGCTAGCGTTCATTAACCAAAATATGTCCCTTGCCATCACTTGCTGGTCAAACTCTTCGTTCTACATTGACTAAAACTTATTGAATAAAACTTAATGTGTCACTGTGTATATCTGCTGTTACCAAAAATCCAGAAGCTATATGTAAGAAAGATCTCAAAAGATATTACGTCAAGCAATGCAACAATTTAAAAGACAGCCAGGCTAAATGGTCCAAGTGCTAGATACAATGTTTGAGACTGTAGTTCTGGTAGGTTCAATAAGTTCCAAGCGTTACATAGCATTCTATCACATATATTACTAACTACAATCTCAGATTTTGCTCATTTTGGTACAGTTGTTAGGGCTAATGAAGTAGCAAAGAATATCAAAATTTGAAAGCAATATCTCATCTCACGTAAAAGTTACACGACTCGTCATTTTTAACGATTTCAGCCTGGATTACTGTTCTGTCTTTAATGTTTTTTATACAGATCAGTAAGAATGACTTTCTACCTCAAAATATGCCGTCAATAGAATTAAACAATGAGGACTTCAACTATTACCTTCAAATTTTCATAAAATTTATTAAAATAATTTAAATTTACCGCTGTAATGATACAACCAGGTTCTGTAAAAGATGAAGGTACACCCAGAAATTAACATTAGCAAAGTGTTTTCAAAGCTGAAGCATTGTGCTCAGTACGAATGATCATGGAGAATGCCAAAAACAACAAAATAAATTTGTAGAATGAATCCCTTTGAATTTCTAGCATTTAATGCCTGACATAGCTGCATGCTGTTAGTTGTTATTCTTATCGTGGCAATACGTGATTTGTGCATTCCCATTGCATTTCAATATTGTTACATACAATACTACTAAGGACAGTTGGGATACTACATTATTACACATCTTGATCATACTACATGAGAACAGGCAGAAGACTTCCTTCATTATTTTCATGTGTAAAACTCTTGTTCCCCCATGAAGAGAGGATTCAGATTACAGGTTTGATCCCTGATGTACAGTACTTTGGAATATGTTACATATTTCTAGTTGTCTAGCTCTTAGATCATGTGAGGTTTGTTGTTTGATCTACAAGCAGAGGCAGAACTGCAGGAGGGCCTGGGGTCCAGGCCCCTGCCCTTATCATTCAAATGAACAAAAGGAATCTTCTTGAAACAGCTTGGAACTGCTTAGTGCAGTACTGATTATAATCACACTTATAATAAAAAATGGCAAAATTTTGAATATTTGTCAACTTCAAAGTCAGGTCCCCCAATCAAAGTAGAGCAGAAAAATGATCTTTCTTGAGGTTTCATGATTGACTTAGTGGATCCTAAATAAATGGTGCATTCTAGCATTAATTGCATTATTTGCCCATTTATCAGATTAGGCTCGCTTGCAAACAGATTAAGACTTCATCGCACCACATATGCACACCATAGATAGGTAATCTCCCTATTTGTGCCCTGCTCACTATCACTCACTTTTAATGACATTTCTGGTTTGGGGAGAGTTGATTTTCCCTTACGACTTTTAGCAAAACCAACCAGAGACAGTGACTTTCCTTACTTCTTATGTAAAAGGAACATTTTAATGGAAGTTATACAGTCTTATGACATTCTTATAACTTCGTCTATTTGTTGACACTTTTCATGTGGAGAAATGCCCTTGACTTTTGCCAAAATTAAGTTGTTTTTACTCTTCATGCATGGTGCCACTAGAATGTGGAAGATTCCAATGGACCATTTGTCAATAAATGTTTTACTCTCTATCATGATTGCATTCAAGACTGTTCCTGGATCTGCACTTGAGCACTATACTAATAAGCTAAAGGTAAGTCTTAGGGTACCGTACCTTTGGCTCAAGTAGGACCCAGCAATGGTGGGTCTTCCTACATCATTAAAGAAAGTATTGAGCACTCTCTCAATTTCACCTGGCCACGCCTAGCCAGTTGGCAATCGCTTAAGAGTGGAGTGACTGTGCACTTTCTCCTGAGAAATTCTCTTGAGTGCAGGGCTGCTCTATGGCTAAAAAGCATTATTCAAAGCTATCATCTCTTGAAAGAATGTTTGGTGTTCCTTTTAATATGGAGTAGACCTCTGCCCTCGACAATTTCTAGTCATGCACTGGAAACTTACTTAATATCCTTTAAGGCAAAGTATTTTCTCTATATTTCATTGTTACCCGTAATTTAAAGCTCACCCTCAAGCTGTGTTTCCACTTCTAACAATAGTGCTCGAAACTCCAAGTCTCTTGCTCCCTTTCTTCAGGTTTCAGAAAACGGCAATAGGTTACGTATGCCGGGTTATGTACTGCTAGATGAATATCTAATTGTACTTATGAGTAAAAGTTGATGCTCAAAGCCTTAAGTATTTTTGCCAAGTTTAAATATGTCTGTGTCAATATTCATGTGATATTTGCTCTTCCATTTTGGGAGATGTAGCTATCCTTATGACAATGCATCGAGTCATTGCCTCCTCTTGAACGTTCTGGTACTTTTTGACACCAGTTGGTGAAATAGGCACAAAATATAATGAAACACTGCATTTACATTTATAGAGAATATTACGATCTAGCTAAGATAAAGCTGAAACTTTCTATTCAACTACATTTATGGTCAGGCTACTACTACTCTACTTCTTCAATACTGTCTGATTATAAGCTTTTGAGCCAGCATAGCTACAGCTGAGCCTGTATGGAATTAAAAAAGGTATATTATGAACCCGTCTTTTATCAAAGCACTATAATTCAAAGCGATTTGGCCTGGTATTAAATAAAGAATTACCCATGAGGAGTGACTAGAAAAAATGTATCAACAAGCACTCAATATATCGTGAAGACTTTCCTTCACTAGTATAGAAGCTTGATAACTTTCAGTTGATCTGGCCATGGGGGGGGGTGGACATTGGGAGAGATGGGGCACTGGCCATGCTGTCGGCTTTCTCTAAGTTAACGTTCTAAGTTGTTCAAATTCGAGGAGAAAACGTCTTCAGAGGTAGGAGAAGTATACTAAGGTTTGACTATTAGCATGTCACATCATTGCATTGTTTCATCTATCATTTCATTTTTTCATGCATTTTTCATATGTTGAAGTACTCAGCGCTATCAGTTATGGTTCCAAATGAGCATTACCTGCAAAACCCTATGAAGTCTATGGTGGCTGGAGGGCCAATCTCAAAAAGAAGCAGGGGCATAACATCCTCAGGGGCAAAATTTTGTTGGCAAAATTTGCGTTTTTGGCCCAAATACTTTAACTTCGCACTGAATAATTCAGGTTGTTAGCAATTTTGCAAATGGCGTCAAGTTAGCAGTATTAGAAGCATAAAGAAGAGTGTCGTTTATGCTATCAGAGATCCTACCCAATGCCACACCCTAATCGTGAGCCCGATTCTATATCAAGTACCACCTAGAATCATCATCTTGGTGACAGGCATGGTTGCTAGCACTGCACTTGACTCAAATGAGTAGCATGGGTTACCAAATAATATACCTTGCAGTGTGTAAGAAATACAACCACTTGCAAGTTCTCACAAATTCAAAACGAATCGATTCTCCTGATTAATTTGCTTCGTTTTGGCTTGCTCCATGATCATTCTTATAGAGCAAAACGTTTCAGCTTTGAAAACGTGTTGCTACATTACAAAAAATGTTAAATTCCGGGTGTACTTTCATCTTGTACAAAATCCAGTAAACTTAAATGATTTTAATCTTAAGTGATATTTGGAATTCTCATTGCTGAATTGTGTTGATTATTGGGTATTTTTAGGTAGAAAGACAATGTTAATTATCTATATCTAAACTTTAGTGACACAACAGTAGATTCAATATGCGAAAACCAAAATGGTGGAAAATTGCATACATTTAAAGTCGTGTACCTTTCAAATTAGCTGAGATAATGCATTCAATTGTGATAGTTTCTTGCTACTTCATTGGTCACAAGAACTAAGTGAACAATAGCCAAGGCCTGAAAAGGCGGCTTACAAAAACCCCAATTTGGGGTCCCATTCCATATAGGATGACCCCTATAGATGGCCAAAAGATTCAAAGAGCATTCCTAAGGTAACATTGTCCCTTTTCAAGCCAAGGCATTAAATAATGTTTGAATTAGATATCAAACTGTAAATTCTACCAGGTTTTATCGACAGTTTACTCCTACTGACAGAGGCATGATCTATACAGAGAGAGGAAAAAGATCAGAAATGTTCATATCATACAAATCATATCAGAGGAATACTCATACTTACCCAGGAACTTCACCAGTCATTTGTGTGTTAACCTCTGGTGGTGTACTCGGCTAAAAGAAGAGGAATTATTTGATATCTAATTTATCACCACCATATGTCCACATAAAGAACACATCGCCTGTATACCTGTACCAAATCCATGGTCTAACCTCAAATCTTCAGAAGATCTCCTACTCTAATCTAGATATAAACAAGTCTGCTTGTACATTGCATCATCACACTAAAACAGATTAGTTTCTAATACGAGTGTACCTATCTTAACCAAAGGCTCCGTGAAATTGAGGGATTCTGCTTATGTTCAGTGCCTTAGGCATGGCCTCTAGCCTCTCACAATGAGGAACACTAGGGTAAAGGCTGACAGCATTAGCTGTGAAAAATAAAACAGTATGCGGAAAGTTGTTCGACACTAGGACCCTATCCGTTAATTGCTTTTGAATGCTTAGAACTATTGTTCTTAGCACAAACAAAATAGGCAGGCTCTCCTTAGGTAATGAGCATTATAAAGAATGGGTTCAGAACTAAAATAGTATGTGCATATGAGTAATTTATTGAGTGTATGTCAAAAATCTTACGCCAAGCAGAAGTGTCTTTCCCATCTCTCATGGTGTTACATTACCGAGAGCAAAATCACAGCTTGCTGACAAACTGCCACAATGTCTTGAAGAGGAGGAGATATAAGCAAATTGTTAAGGAAACGAAGAGCTTGATGGAGAATATAATGACAGAATATCTGATGTTACTCGACAGAAGGTGGAGAAAGGCAAAGAATCCGTGCAGCTGTGAAATAGGAAGACATTGAGGTGACTGATAAGTTGCAACTTATAGACAGCTAGATAATAGAGTAAATAATCTTCCTTCAATAGCTCGTTCGTTAGGTGATTCTCAGCCATTAGTTGTTTCTGCAACTCATTAGTAACTTCAATATCTTCCTTTCTGAATAGCTTCATTGCCTTTCTCAATCTTCTATTCAGTAACATCAGGTTTTTTCTTTCACGATATTCTCCATCAAGCTCCTGATTCCCTCAACATTCAGCTCAGATCTCCTCCTCTTCAAGAAATTGTAGCACTTCGCCTGCAGGTTGTGATGGTGCTCTCGGTAATGTAACACCAACAGAGACAGGACAGACCATTCTGCTTGACGTGAGATGTTTGACTAGCACTAGATAAATTCCTCAGATGCATTGAATATTTATTTTCAGTTCTGAGTTCATTCTGTATTATTCTGAAGTATTTGCAAAATTCCATAAAACATCTGTGATGATCCATCTTTACCAACTTGTGAAATTCTTTAAAAATCAATTTCGCAGTTTCTGTATCACTGTTCCGCTCCATTCCATTCAATTCAACAAATATATGTATAACTAAACTAGGGCATCATTCGCATAATATAAAAAATATAAATAAGAGTCTAGATTATGTCTAGGGTAGAGGAAGAGATGTTGAACAGATATGAGATTAGGCCATGGATTCGGTACAGGTATTTTGACGATGTGCTTTTTATATGTTCACATGGTGAGGAGAAGTCAGCTAGTATCTTAAAACATATCAATAGTTATCATCAGACAATAATTTTTACCATGGAGATCTCACAGGACATCACTAGTTATTTAGATGCTTTAGTAAGCAGACATGGACGTGTCCTGGAGACAAATGTACTTTTTAAATCTACTGACACACATCAGTACTTACAGAAGAGCTCTTGTCACCCATGGCACGTTAGGAAAGATATTCAATACGAACAGGCTCTTGGGATTAGCAGGATTTGTTCAGACGAGGAAACTTTTAGGATGAGGTCAGAAGAAGTAGCATGATGGTTAGTTAAGAGGGGCTGCAGAGAGGATATTGTTAGAGAACAGATGTCTTGCGCCAGCAGGTTGGATAGAGCAGTGCTTATTAATCAGGGAAGTAGAAGTAGTACAGAGAGGAATGACCATATACAACTAGTTGTAACATTCCATCCAGCACTCAGTGTAGCTAGAGATATACTTATGAGGTTACACATTATGTTGGAGTCCTCTGAAGAGTACAGGAAGCTTTTCAAAGATCAGCCTCTTGTGGTCTTGAGTTGCGCACCAAATCTTAAAGACAGTCTAGCTAGGGCGAGGCTTCCAAAGTTTTAGACAGAAGTAGTCAGGGGTAGTTTTCGATATGGTAACTCACATTGTCAGGTTTGCAGCTTTTTTCATATTTCATATATTTATAGGAGGGTCACCCTTCAGCAATGAAGTTGATTTTCAAGGGGCCCTCCACTTAACTACTAACAATAAATTTTACAAGCAATTAAAAGTAAAAGATACTACATAAAACCCTATTACACCTAATTGTTAAGATAAAAACTAGTTAAAAGAAAGTAAAAATCCTAATTAGGGATTTTATCAATAAGAAGCCGTTCCTTAATAACTGGAAGCGAGGGTGCCTGTTTGATCTCAAAAGCAAGGCCATTCCATAATTTGGCTCCGCGGTAGGAAAACCGTTTCTGACCATTCAAAGAAGTGCTCATTGGAAGCCTTAGATCCGTAGCAGTATTTCTCAAGTCTCGTGAGCTGCATTCAGAGTTTCTTTGAAAGAGTTTGCATATAAATTGAGGGGCCTGATTATTTAATGACTTAAAAACTAACTGCTTTGATTTGAAAGAGATCAAGTCAGCTATGGTCATCCAACTTAAGCTCCCAATAAGTGGGCTACTAGGGGCATCAAAGGCGCTGTTTGTCAGTAGTCTAGCAGCTCTATTTTGCAGTTTTTGCAGTTTTGACAGTGTGCTCGAGCCACAGCATCCCCAAACAGAGCAGCAATAACGAAAGTAGGGTTCAACTATGCTAAGGTAAAGTGATTTTAAAGAAGACGCAGGGAACAATTTCTTAGCGTGCTTCAAAAGTCCCAGTGCCTTTGATACCTTTGAAGAGATTGCTTTAATTTGATCCTTCGAGTCTAGGCTATCATCAACTTGTACTCCTAAGTATTTAACTTTTTGCACCACTTCTAGGTCATTTAATCTAATATTTAAAGACAATCACGCATGCTTCAGCTGTTTGAAAAGGGCTGGTCGCAATCATAAAATGGATAACTGCCTAAAGGGTAGAAAATGCTTTAAAAAAGAAAATGGTATTCAATGTGTTTACAAACATCATCCACTTCTTCATAAAAATAATTCCATCAAAATAGGGGTTGCTACAATACCAAGCGAGAAAGAGGCTGTTCTTCCAGTTCTGTTAGCAAACATTGGAGGAGAAAACAGTGTATTCAAATGCGGCAATGTTCTCCTAGATTCTGGGGCACCATTGAGTCTAATTCTGCAATCAACAGCACAAACACTAGGCCTTAAAGGGAAGGATACAACAGTCACTATCACTGAGGTTGGTGGGGAAAATGAAATCATGAGGACAAAGGTATACAAGGTAGAGCTGAAAGCAGTAGTTGTCCGAAGAAGAAGTAAAATCATATAAAGGCCCTGTTCAGTATGTATCACATCATGCAGTAATCCGACCAGAGAAGAAAAGTACACCTCTAAGAATAGTTTTCAATAGTTCTGCTGTTTACCAAGGACAATATTTAAATGATTACTGGATGAAAGGTCCAGATCTTCTGAAGAACCTTTTTGGCGTTATTCTGCGATTCAGAGAAAAGGGCGTAGCAATTGTTGGAGGCATATCTAAGATGTACCATAGGATTCTTATACCAGAACAAGATCAACACGTTCACAGATTTTTACGGAGAGACTTAGATGAAAACAGAAAGCCAGACCTGTATGTGAAAACTGTATTAACATTTGGTGATAAGCCTGTCCGGCAATGGCGCAAATTGCACTAAAGAAAACAACACAAGAAATTAAAGAGCTTTTACCTGGAGCAGCAGAAGTGTTAGAAAGGAACACATATATGGATGATATATGTGACTCAGTAAATACAACGGAAGAGGCAACGAAACTAACTGAAGATATTGATAAGGTGTTCAAAAGTGGAGGTTTCAAAGATAAAGACTGGATTTTGAACAAAGAGCTAAAGGATACTGAGAATAAAGAAACAGCTAGAGAGAAGCCAATATGCTTTGAAGAACAGATTGCAGAGAAAGTGCTCGGGATAGCATGGAACAACAAAACAGATGAGACGTATTTCGAAGTAAAATCTGACTTACTAGATGCTATTGTTAAGGAAGGTTCTGATATAGCAAGTGCAATGATGACAAAACGTGTTCTATTGAGCCAAACAGCACGTATCTATGGTCCTATTGGACTAGCAGCCGCATTTATTGTCAGAGCCAAGATAGGAATGCAGGAACTATGCCAGGTTGGAGTTGACTGGGATGAGGAGCTCCCAATAGCAATTCAGGTCAAATGGATCAAGTTACTGAAGGAAATGATAGAGCTAAATAACATCAAATTCCAATGACATCCATTGTTTACCGGTACAATTGAAGAAGCATCGACTTTGTGTGTTTTCTCAGATGCATCTGAAGACATTTTTGGGACATGTGCATACATAAGAATCAGAAAGAATGATCGTACATATGATGCTAAGCTGATTGATGCCAAGTCACGAGTGTCACCTTTAAAACAACTAAGTATCCCATGTTTAGAGCTTTTGGCTGCAGTTCTTGCTGCACGACTTGCTGATATGGTACAAAGAGAGTCAAGAATACAGTTTTGTGATGTCATATACTTTACAGATAGTGCTATAACCCTAGCCTGGATGAGCCAATCACGTAAATATAAGCAATTCGTTTCGTCAGGAATTGGAGAAATACAAAGCATATCAGATCCATGTCAATGGCGATACATCACTGGAGAGTTAAACGTAGCAGATGATGTTTCTCACAGAATAAATGTGAAAGAACTCGATGGCAGGTGGAACAATGGTCCACAGTTTTTACGGTTAAATGAGAGTAATTGGCCTAAAAGAGTAATACCTGCGAAATTTGAAGACAAACAGCTAGAGAAACGAAAAGAAAAGTTTCTGTGGATTTGAAATTGCAAATTTGAAAGAAGTCATTGATATTACCAGATTTTCAAACTGGCGTCGACTCGTTAGAACAACAGCATGGATTCTAAGACTTAGAGAAAAATTCCTCTGAGGTGACATGGGCAAGGCGGACAAGAAGGGCCACTTGCAGTTGCAGAGCTACAGAAAGTTGAATGTTATTGGTTAAGAAATGCTCAGAAAGACCTTTTTAAGAGTTTACATAAGGGAGAGTTGAAATCTCTTGGCCCATTTTCAGATGGAGGAGGATTGATAAGAGTAGGAGGAAGAACAGACAAAGCTCTAGTTTCATATGATACAAAGCATCCGATACTTCTACCATACAAGCACAGATTATCTTACTTGATAACAATGCATGTACACACATATGGTCATAGTGGAGTTGCTACTACCACAGCCAAGGTCAGAAACAAGAATTGGTTTATAAAAGGTAATAAGATCAGAAAGGCCATATAGATAGCATGTGTTTCTGCCGCAAACTAGCACACAAAGTGGAAGAACAAAAGATGGCAGAATTTTAAGCGATAATGGAAGTCAAATGGTAGGTACTGAATGCGACATGCAAAAACTAATTCGTGGACTTGATGAATGGCAACTTCGTGAATGTAACGCTGAGAAAGGTATAATATGGATGTTTATAACTCCAGCAGCTCCCCATCAAAATGGATGCACGGAAGCTCTAGTTAGAAGTTGCAAGAATGCTCTCAAAAGAGCCATCGGTGAACAAGTAGTCAGACCTATGGAACTATACACGTATTTGCTAGAAACGGGAAACTTGGTCAATCAACGGCCAATTGGGCGAATCCCGAACGACCCTGACAATGGTTCGTACGTATGCCCTAATGACATATTAATAGGAAGAGCAAGTCCAGATATTCCACAAGGACCATTTAAAGACACCAATAATCCTCATCAGAGAGTAGAGTTTGTGCAACGTATCGTAGAATCCTTTTGGGAATGCTGGTATAGAGATGTTTTCCCATTGCTTATACCTACAAAAAATGGCATATTGAACGACCCAACGTTCAAGTGAATGATATCGTAGTGATGAGTGATAATAACGTATTACGTGGCAAATGATCAGTTGGAAGAGTAACAGAAGTATTCCCAGGTCAGCATCCCTCTTCTCAGCACTTCTCTAGCCTCAACCCCTTTTGTCAAACCTAATACCAGATCGTGTACTGAATCTGTAGCTACTGCTACCTTAAATTTCACACTGCCCTACTTGAACATCTTCTCATTTGCCCAAAGAAAAGTCAGATCTATACTCAAAGCTTATTGTTCTAATTTAGATATACGATTGGTCTTCTCATCCTATAAACTCAGCAACATGTTTTCTAGCAAAGATCCAATCCCTAAATCACTGCGTTAACGTGTAGTTTACAAATTCTGTTGTATGGGATGTAATTCCGTATATGTTGGCGAGACATGCTGACATTTCTCTACTTGTGTTCGTGCGAATATATCACGGGATAAAAGCTCACATATTTACAAACACCTCCTCTCACCTTCCAGCTGTCGTAAAAAACTCATAAGCAAAGACTCTTTTACCATCCTAGATACCGCCACAAGCAGTTATCAACTTAAAATTAAGGAAGCTCTACACATTAGCTAGCTCAAACCTGATCTTAATTCCCAACTAACACATAGCACCTTAACATTAAGCATCTAGTTTGTTTGTTGTTTGTTTGTTTGTTTGTCTTTTCTTCTCATATATCTGCTGCCTATTCATTTGCTCCTACTCTAATTGTCCCATATCCCCAGGTATTTCCCTTTGTTATCATATTACAGCCCGCATTCTAAGCACTTGGCACCCATTGGTATTATCATAGGACATATTATAACCCTCATTTTAAGCACCAACAAATTCTATCTCAATGGAATAGTTTTTGTTGTAAGACCCCTAGGGAGTAACCACTTGCCTTTACATCGTTTGCACCATGTAATATGCATATTTTGTAACTGAAAATTGTTGTCGAAGCAATCGAAACATGTTTTAAAAATTGAAATCAATTGTCGTTTTTCTAAAGTTTTTTTCTTAATATATTACTGCTGAGAAACTTTGGTAATACATACATACATACATACATACATACATACATACATACATACATACATACATACATACAGACACGCACGCACGCACGCACGCACGCACGCACGCACGCACGCACGCACGCACGCACGCACGCACGCACGCACGCACGCACGCACGCACACACACACATATATATATATATATATATATATATATATATATATATATATATATATATATATATATATATATATATATATATATGTTCAAGAAGTATCAGTGTACAAAAATATTGCAAAAGCAATTGACAGCAGAATACTTGATAATAGCGCTGAAACGCAGATATTAATGTACTGGACGATTATAAAATTCCCTGGAATTACCTCATCTGGTAGGATAGCATGGAGAGTGACGAGTGGTGTTTCATCGTCTTTGGTTATCGTTAGGATGCTATCCCTACAGTTCTGATCCATCGTCTTCACTTTAAATTCCTTTGTAAAGTTGCACTTGTTACTGAAAAATCTAGTGATGGAAATTCAAGAATAGGTTTACTATAGATGATACTAACAAGGAGACAGAAAATAAAATATGTTGATAAAAATTAAAATCAAAATTTAAGAAATGAAGTGTGATAGTATCTTGCACTAAGACTATGACAGATGACGAAAGACACAAATACAAAACAGAAATATGTAAAGATATGTCTAGTTGGCTGTTATAACCAACTCCCTTGCGTTCACATTATTAATTTAAATATTTACATAATAGGGTACCATATCTCATAAACAACCCAGCATAGAAACTGGTATCATATGTAAGCATGTCATTGATCTATCCTTTAGCTCAATAGATATTATGCCAAACATTCTACTCAGTGCTAAAGTTAAGAAAGTTAAAGCAAGTTAATTATGATGCTTACACAAGGCTCAAAGGCTGGTTGACAATTTGATTGCGCCCAGAAAGTGCAAAGCTCAATCTCATCTTGCTATACAACTTTGCTTGAGAAACAAGCATCAGCTTGTATCCTATGCTGTTCATGGATTTATCAGCCTGTTGTATCATATGGTCATCGCAGCATCCAATGCAAATTTTTCTTCTCGCGTTGCAATAATCCTTATAATATGTCCTTATACTGACAAGAAAGAGAGGCCCTGTGTATTTATGAACATGCTCAAAAATTTTGGTATCTTTCCACTTCCCACCTGATGCTCGCACAATACACACTCTATAATTAAATGCATTGAATTCAAGCAAATAACATATGCCAATGTTATATACAAATTTAATAGCAGTTAGGAGTTAACAGTATTAACAACATGACAGTAGTAGAATAGAACAGACGGTAATCGGCATTTACTCTATAATATGCATGTTGCATTGCTTGCCAGGAAACAAACAGGAATCTAGAGAGGCTATATACAGCAGGGTAATGTGTATAAATTAACATCAGAATGACTTATCCTGCAGAAGGCAAGCTAAGTACCTAATAGTAGCTTCTTAGAGGCGATATGTCATATATATTCATCACTATATACTAAGATGCCTAAAATGCAAATGAGCTAGATCAAACGTTCCGCCCTTCTGGCTATTGGCCGTTTTCCTGAACTCTTACCTATAGGGATCGGGTTTAGACTGTGCTCCCGTCGTCCTGTCTGTGCCCTATATTTGCAAATAGTTTCGCTTTTATTTTTATATATTTTTTCTTACGAGATATTCGAATTTCTCTTTTTCGACTTTGCGGGCCTTTGTTTACCTCCTTTTGTTCTCCATTGTTTTCGTCCGCAACCACGTAAACTCAGTACTGTCAGTACAGGTATAGAGGTTGTGTCGATCGCTCTTGGCAATGGTATTGGTGGTAAGTTTTGTCCTCTTGCTTCCAGGTGAGTCGCTATTTTCGTACAGTAGAGTTTTATTAGAGTGTGTCAACATGTTCTTCGTCGAATATTTGCGTTTCCTCCTACTTTGGGCTGCGTATTTCAATGGTTTGAGCGAAATCGCATGACCACCCTCTCTAGCGGGATTATCGCCATGACAGTTCGCTTCCAAGCCGTTCGAGTCTATTCGCCGATTCCCGTCGCTATACGAGCTAAGTTCTTATCAACTATTGACGAGAGGGTTACTGTTGTATTACGTGCTATAATTCTGCCTATTTTGCTTGCGTTTGACGTTTATTTACAACAGAAGATCGGGGTGCGAGCGGTTAGCTTACTCTTCGGGGAGTGTCTTTGAGATCATAAATTGCCCTTTGATTCAGAGGAAAAAGTTGTCAGCGTGTTCTACCTGGTATGCCTCTGTTTTCCTTCTAAACTGTTTTGTTTAACTCTAAATGTTTATGCTTTATCGATTATGCCAGTTTTCTACTGTTCTCGGCTATTTGTGTCGATGTTTTCAGCCACATTCCAACACCTTGCCTCGGACTTATTGTCGCCATGACAGTTCCTCTCCAAGCAGTTTGATTCTGCTAGCTAAACCAACGTCCTTTCCCAGCTAAAAAGTGATAGATCATAATCAAGATGCTTACTGTTCTTTCCCCTCCTAGATTAGAGTCTATTTATTAGTTGATTTTGACGTGTGCTTATATTAGGAAGGGTAGGGATTGTGTAACTTTCAGTTCATGGAGGTTCTTGAGGAGATCTATTCTCCCCTTTCACCTAGTGG
Source organism: Mastigias papua (assembly GCA_964019165.1). Classification (NCBI taxonomy): domain Eukaryota; kingdom Metazoa; phylum Cnidaria; class Scyphozoa; order Rhizostomeae; family Mastigiidae; genus Mastigias; species Mastigias papua. The sequence goes on along the minus strand of OZ025271.1, from coordinate 6,855,101 downwards.
AAAGTTTGCACGTACAGCTACCAGGTGAGTCACCTTTGTCATTAGAAATTGTGTCATGTATCTTTGACCATACTTTCTCTATCCAATTTATACTTTTTGTATTGCTTTCTGTGCACTTTACTTCAGCGATTTGAACGAGATCCAAAGACCTTCCCTCGGGGGTATTTCGCCATGACACTTCCTCTCGGATCAGATTGATGTTATTCTGCAGATTGTCGTCGTTTTGTATAATATTGTCATGAAATACTTGCGATATGGTTACTGTTGTATTCTTTGGTAGATTGCTATTTATTCCTTTGTTTAAATGCGTGCGTAGATGAGATAGGGAATCGTTATGATTGCTGGTGAATTTGTGGTACATTGAATGCTGACTTTGTGCACTGCTTGATTTTGTTGGCCCTAAGTGTTTATTAGGCTTCTCTGTGACTTTCTGTTAAGAGTTTAAATTCGTATTGGTAATAGAACTGTTGTAAGGGGTTTGCATTCCCCCTCAGTTGAGTGGAGGAAGTACCTGCTCCATGTGTTTCATTGTCGTTGCCAGTAGTCACTAAATATCTACATGCGTTTGTAGAGAAACGTCCAAAGTTTGTATATGTTAATTTTTTTGCTGTTCTCCATATTATACCTATGGCGTTCTGGTATATTAACTGGTTACACTGTTTATTTTGTTGGAGGTTGTACAGAGAAATGCGAGGGGATTCCCAAGTTCATCCCATGATCGCAGAAACCTCTTATCCTTTGTTTGCGAACAATAGTATTTACACAAGACCGCAAGTTTGCAGTTGAGGGCGTGTTTACAGAGATGATGGATGTTTTGCAAGTTGTAGTAGAGTTTCATCACTTTTATACAAGGTAAGTGATTTATTTCATGTACCAGGTATCGATTTAGTGTTGCTAGGATCTTGTGTATAGAATGTTCGATTGTGCGAGTTTTCTACTGTCCTCGGCTATTTGTGTCGATGTTTTCAGCCACAGTCCAACACCTTGCCTCGGAGTTATTGTCGCCATGATAGTTCCTCTCCAAGCAGTTTGATTCTGCTAGCTAACCCAACGTCCTTTCCCAGCTAAATAGTGATAGACCATAATCACGATGCTCACTGTTCTTTCCCCTCCTAGAGTAGAGTCTATTTATTAGTTGATTTTGACGTGTGCTTATATTAGGAAGGATAGCGATCGTGTAACTTACAGTTCATGGAGTTTCTTCAGGAGATCTATTCTGCCCGGCCCTTTCACCTAGTGGAAAGTTTGCACGTACAGCTACCAGGTGAGTCACCTTTGTCATTAGAAATTGTGTCATGTATCTTTGACCATACTTTCTCTATCCAATTTATACTTTTTGTATTGCTTTCTGTGCACTTTACTTCAGCGATTTGAACGAGATCCAAAGACCTTCCCTCGGGGGTATTTCGCCATGACACTTCCTCTCGGATCAGATTGATGTTATTCTCTAGATTGTCGTCGTTTTGTATAATATTGTCATGAAATACTTGCGATATGGTTACTGTTGTATTCTTTGGTAGATTGCTATTTATTCCTTGGTTTAAATGCGTGCGTAGATGAGATAGGAAATCGTTATGATTGCTGGTGAATTTGATGTACGTTGAATGCTTAATTTGGGCAGTCCTCTATTCTGTTGGGCCTAAATATGTATAACACTTCTCTGTAATAGACCATCGTATTGGTAATAGAACTGTTGTAAGGGATTTGCATCCCCCCCCACATTCTGTCGACGAAGTAACTGCTCTGTGTGTTTCATTGTCGTTGCCAGTCAGTAGTCATAAAATATCTAGATATGTTTGTACTGAAACATCCACAGGTTGTTTTTATTTTACTTGCTAACTCTCTGTCATATTACTCCTATGATATTTTCATGTCCTTGCACTGTTTATTTTCTTGTAGGTTTTATGGAGAAATGCGAGGGGAGTCCCACGTTCACCGGACGATTGCAGATGTCTGTGCCCCCGTTGTTTCACAATAATGGCGGTAACACAAGTTTGTAGTTGACGGCATCGTCGTAATAGTCATACAACACACAACTCGGATTGGAGTTATCATTCAACACAACTATAGTTACAATATAATAGCTACAAATACCATGAATTTTCTCCTACATCATCCCGCACATGATTATTCTGTGTTACAACATACTTGGTACTATCTAGGTGAAGCATTCCTTTTATTATATCAAATTGCACTTATGCAGCCCTAAGCACTACAAGTTCTATTGACAGGTACCTATTCTTTGTACGTAGTGTACATTGCCAGTCATGGTTAATTTATGGCTATCACCCATCACACTTACACATCAGTTGCCTGGGGGGGGGAAGGTCTGACTTAGCGGTGGACCTGGAATTTCCTGCGCAACTCAATTTGCGGGGTTGGGGATGACCTTAGGGGTTGTTGTGTAACTACTCGTGTGAATAGATTACTGTAGACTATTCTTCTAAGCTGCTTCACTATCTCTAACATTCCCTAACAGTAATCACTTCAATATTTCGCTCTATCAAGTAAATGTCATGACGACTCAGTTTCAAGCACTAATAACAGAACAGTTATTTTCCTATGACAACAGAACCCAATGTAGAACAATCTTCAGCTTACATTCCCAATAGCCTGATGAGACAAGTACTACTCAACCGGTTCTTGCACAAAGACATTCAGCTACTTTATACGCTAACTCCTGCACATTTAATTGCCCGAGGGTCTTACCAATAGCGGACGAGTTGGACGCATTTTCAATCACTAATTAACAGGGGAACGAGAACTTATTAGCGGGGGTAATTCATAGAACATAAACCTTTTCTTTTAGCTTCATTTCAACTTTTACCGCCAATCATTTCAATATCTCTCTCTACGTGCAATTCACTTACCTACATACTCTTAACATAGACACCACTACCATACTACAGTATACATACTACATACCTCACTACACGCCTTTTTTATACGGCCCATACATGTGGAAGGCCAACACATTCTCAGCAGTTTTCCTTCTATGCTACACATATGCTCACAAGAACTTAAATATTTAGCAGCTTTGACACTTGTGCCTTCTGATGCACTCCTTATAAAACAAGCGTGTAACTTAAGACCACAACGCAGTTCCTTTGCCCATCATCTCTACGTCCGTGCCCTGGCTGTTGTTTTCATATTGTGACGGCCTTCCTTCCATTTCTTCATCTTTTTCACTCAGTTCTACCCCTTCCATTCCACCAGTCTCTACTCCTCCTCTTGCTTCACAACCATCTACGTCTTCCTTCCCCCCTGTTTCTATATTCACTTCAACACTAGCTTTTTCCTTTCCACCTCCGTCTCCGTTTGTCTCACCTGTAACCGGTTCACATTCTTCATTTCTACAAGATTCTCCCTCTATCTCTATCTCATCGATAGGGAAATCTTCCTTCAAGCTCTCCTCCATTTTCTTTCTCTCCTCCATCTCTGTCACCTGCTTGGATACAGTTCCCCACGTCTTCTTCATCTCCTCCACTTCCCGCTGTACTGCATTAACGCTCTGCATTCCCCGTACAAAAGCTTCTCTAGCCACTGCTACTCTCTCCTCCATATATTCCAGTTGCTTTTCGGCTCTCCTTAGCTGAGCTCCCAACTTATTTACATAAATTTTCAATTTTAGCTCTGGCTCCATTCTATTTCACTTCTGACTATTACCACTGATAACACTTATCCATATCCACTCTTTTATGCACTGCCTCCACGGTAATTCCCATCATTGCACACCCCCCTTCCTGCTACGTTTCTACGCTTCATCGTTCGGGAGGTATACTTCTAAAATTTCCGCAGGGCCAGTTATATCACCCTTACTACCTACTCTTTTCACTTACAGATAATTCAATTATACTATACGTCATTTTTATAGACCAACGTTGTTTTAAGACTGCATTTCTTCCGCACTTCTGTACAATCTACCAAAGTGTCCCATCTAGACAGCATCCCTTTTCTCATAGACCAACTCTGCCAGTTACACTACACCTATACCCCCTCCACTGTACACAACCCACTCTCCTTCCGTTTATTCTACCAATTATTCAACTAAATTCACAGTATCAATGACCACTCATAAGACGCCATTTGTTAGTTTTATTTATCTTTTACCATTTCAATATTCTTAACCAACTTTCTTTCGCGACATCATGTGTAACACACTTTAGTTATGTTTGATTTACATACAGTTATTTCGTGTTGTACGAGATCGACAGCCACAACTATTGTGGATAAGCTCAGTATTAACATGTATGTATGTATGTATGTATGTATGTATGTATGTATGTAGGTATGTATAGTATCTCTGTTCTCAACACACTCATTTTTCTATTCAGTACAAACCATCGCCCTGTTATTCTCCCTTCTTCTCAGACATACCCTGTATACCCCCTGAGACATATCTCCTTATCACACCCTCTGATGGTATACGCTCCCATGATGCATTGCTGTCTAACCTATTCAATACCTTTTTCCTCGTGGTAGTTTAACTGTCCATCATGATATACTTCATCTACGGCTATTCATTCCTAATTCATTCTTCAGACAGACAATATATTTAAACATATGCCAGGATACCTCTCAACCACAACCACTCATTATCAATGACATTTGGCATCTGACTTAAACGTCCATTTCCACTTACTTTTGCATTTCCCCTTACACATCATTGTACCCACTTTATATCCATTTCCCATCCAACATCCAACATCCGAATTAAGTAAAAATGCGCCCTTACTATCCTAAGGGTGCCTCACACTGTATGACAACTTACCACAGTCATTCATATTACTGCATACTATTTGTAGACTTCCCCCTTAAATAACAATAGATTCTCAATAAATCTCAGACTGATACTACAACTCAACTTCATTCATAAAATCACCCACCCGGTTTCCACCTTTACTTTTTTCAATATAACACTATATTGTTATATTTCATGATAGCTATGACCCGGGCGTCAAGACTATTCCCATCTTAAGCTCACCAACACCTTACAAAACTCACATCCTACCTTAAGTCTGTACACAACCCTCAGCGACAATGGCAGACAAGACCTATACGATCCACTTCAGAGAGAACACAAAGGTACTGTCAACTGTTTTCCTTCATATCTATATCCATTATCATACCTGTATAGACATTGAGATTATTGCATGTTACATATAATTCGTATACAATATTCATATACAATATCAGCCTCCTTTTCCTACCTTTACATCACTATATACTAAGATGCCTATATGATAATTTATGCCAAACCAATCAGATTGCTCGAATTTGTACCACGTGACCCATTTTTTGCCTGATTTTAATGACACTTCTCCTCCTAGGCCTGTAGTGGGATCGCAACCAAATTCGGTTTAGGGGTTCTCCTTGGGGTCTATTTACTCACAAAGGAGGGATTTTTCCATATCTGTTCTTTTTGCCGAGATATTCCACTTTCAACTTATGGCCACTGCTGTCCTATACCCTCCGACATGCTCACTTGACACCTCTGCGCAGGACTGTTGCTTTCACGTTTGCGAATGTTCATGGAGGACGATGGTGCTGTGTGTGATTGCGAGGAGATTTTTGTCACTGTCTTTCCAGGTAAACCGACTCTGTTTTCTGTAGATGGATTGATTTAAGATTCCATGTATGTCCTTTGTCCATTTCATCTGTATTCTGCTGTTGCGAGCCATTTATTTCTATATTTTTCAACCAGATTCAACCACCTTCCCTCGAAGTTATTGCCGCCATGACAGTTCTTCTCCAAGTTGTTTGATTCTATGTGCTAAATCACCGTGCTTTTACTACTACATTGTGAAAACATATTCAACATATGTTTGACTTTCTATTCTGTGCTAGACTATGGCAGTTTGTTTGCTCTTCATGCATATATTGATGACATGGAATGGCGTGCGTGCTGCTTTCATTTGGGAATGTTTTGACATGCACTACCGTAATATTGCCGTGTGACTTGGAGGAGAATTTTGTCGTTCAGCTTTCAGTTTAGTGCTTTTTTCGCTTGATTTCATTCGCCAAGTTATCCTACTTTACCAAATTGTGATGAGATGATTACTGTATGTTTACTGTTGTATTCCTTGGTAGCTTGGAATTTATTCATTGCTTTTACCGCATGTACGAATGGCATAGGATATGGTTATGTTTGGCGATAAAGTAGTGGTATGTGGAATGCTTTCACTGAAGTATGTATAGGGCTATTGCTGAATTTGGTTACCCTAACTTTGCAGTTTTTACTTTCACCCTTTACTTTTGTCATAGTGTGTATGATGAAATGCAAGGGGATTCCCAAGTTCATCTCACGATCGCAGATACCTGTTGTCCTTTGTTTTGGAATTTAATTCCGGTCTTTTGAGGGTGATTCCATAACTTTGCTTCAAGGGCATTAAGATCATGGTAGTTCCCCTAAGTTTTTGCTTGATTTTCTGTTCTAAATTACCATTTTGTTACTGCAGAAGTATCATTATGATATTCAGGAGGCATTTAATGCAATATTTGCTTATGTACTAGAAGCCTTTAGCTTGCTCTTGATTCTTAGTATATGCACATGAGATGGATGTTAGGATGTCTCAAGAGTTAGGCCACTTTGGTTACGTTTGAGATATTGCCCTTCAACTCGAATTTACTCCTTGATTTTATCATACATATTTTACAGGCAAACACTAGGATGTTACCAACTTTATTCTCAGCTCAGTAACTCTCTTTTCAATATGTTTTCACTCTATTTACAGTAGGCCTCATGGTTATTTCCACTATAGATGGTAGAGGTATTTTGGTGAAGTCATATTAAAGGGGTTTCTACTAAACTAAATGTTCTTTTGTTGGGACACAGTTGCCCTTCTTTCTCAGATCATTTGATATAAATTCCATTACTGAATTCCATAGATCATTCTGCACGTGATGATATACTCTTAAGGGATGAATTTATCTTGCCCCCACTGAAGTAATACCTTCATTTGAAATCTTAGTTGGTAATGCAGTATATATATTATGACTCAATTCAAAGAATTACTGACTTCCATGGATCATTCTGCATATGATAGTATAGATTTTTAGGGATGAATTAGTACTAGATAGCAACATTTTGATTTATGGAGCCACTTTCTTCTATCCAACTACCATTATTATTTGAAATCTGAATTTTACATGGTTGTAACATATAATTTAGTACTGGATAGCTGCTTTATTTGTTTTGTATAGCCATAACCTATGAACTCCCCCCAAGACCTTTGGTTGAAATCTAATATGATGATTCATGCTGCTCAGTCATGGGCTTTACACTCTGTTATATATATAAAGCTGTGATATAGGAATACTAAGCAATATTCTTTTGTTTTATCACCTGGAACTACACAGTCCTATCATAGATTCCAGTTGTATAACACCTACATTTATGGGTCAGACTTGATCCTTTACCTCTGTAGACAAGATTAGTGGTCACCTACACGATAACAGAACCACTCATACCTGCCAATTCATGTGCTATATTGTATCTGTTATGACATCCTAAAATTATATCACTAGATTTTACAAAACTCCTTAAGTTAGAATTGAGTGAACCAGGAGACAATATGTAATGTAGTTTCATTAGCGCCTCATTTTAGAGAGCATTTTAAACAATTCTGTGCATAATTCATATAATATAGACTAGCTTAGTACTGATAGCCCGCTAGAACGCGGGCTCCCCTAGCCCCAGTTGAAATGTTGCATATTAGCCTTGGAAAGACTAACGCTGTGCCCCCATGAAAGTTGCATGGTCTGGTCGCATAGGATTACGAGAAGGTGACGTTATGGGACTCTGCGATGGAGCACGTGACTTTCGGCCTTGCATTGTGCAAATCGAAGAAAATTGCGAGAAACAATTGTGCAAAAAGTGGTCGGATACCTGCGCTAGGCTACGGGGCTTCTTGACTTTCTTCCTGTCCCTTTACTGCCCCGTAGCCTAGCGCAGGTATCCGACCACTTTTTGCACAATTGTTTCTCGCAATTTTCTTCGATTTGCACAATGCAAGGCCGAAAGTCACGTGCTCCATCGCAGAGTCCCATAACGTCACCTTCTCGTAATCCTATGCGACCAGACCATGCAACTTTCATGGGGGCACAGCGTTAGTCTTTCCAAGGCTAATATGCAACATTTCAACTGGGGCTAGGGGAGCCCGCGTTCTAGCGGGCTATCAGTACTAAGCTATTAGATATGCTAAAATACTAAAATGAGTATAGGTAATCAAGATTGCAAGACTGCAAAGCGCAAAGTAGAAGTCAAATAACAGTGTACTTTGCAGTACTAAGCATTAGAACATAAAATTCTTCCTTACGTTGACAAACCATCCAAGGCAACAGGTAAAGAATTATGCGGACTGAGATCTGAAGGGCCTTTCGTGACACTCTTGCAACCAGGAATAGTTCCAGAGCTGACAAAAATTTTTTCATCATTTTGCAATCTTTTCTCAACACAAATGTTCAGCATAATTTGTTTCCGAGGCTGTTTCTCACTTTGAACACTCAGAATAGGATATGGCTTCAGATTACAATGAGACAATTCTCTCATAGCATTCTTTGAAAATACATTCACCTAAAGCAAACAACAAGAAAATCTACAAGAGTATATAAATACAATATTTCATTGACTTGCAGAATAAACAGCAAACTGTCATTTAATACAGCAAAAGCCTGCGTATATGAGAATAGGAGTTACGATTAATAGAATTAATTATTTCTTCTATAAAGATTCAGGGCTATGCTGTATGCAGTACGAAACAATAGCCGAAAGATCTTTACGTCCTTGAAAAATCAGTTCTTTACAACTGTTGGGCACTGCAATGAAGGTCTTCTGAGTATTCCATTGCACTTTTTGGATAGTGTAGTTGGGTAGTTGACTGACTATTTAAGTAAAAGGTCAATTCCAACACAAAGTATTTTATGTACAGGGGTCCAGAGCATATGCACATTAGAATATTAACAAGAGAATAACCAAGTTCTCCGTTTTTCTGAATTTCGCATTCTAGTACTTGTTAGACAGGCTATTCTAAAGTATATTCTTAACGATTGAGCTACATATTACAAGTGTTATAAAGAAGCATTGCTTACATAGAACTAAGGTGATATAAAGAGGAAATGGGTAGATGACAGATGATCAGTTTTTATGGTGAAACGCCTCAAACTGCTGAAAGCACGACGCGAATTAGTGTACAAATGCCGTCATCAGAACAAATATTGTCTTGTGTACAGTAGAAATTGTATTACTTGGTTGGTTTCTTCACAAACAATGCTCTTTCCTCGTCTAGCTCATTTTACTTTTATGTAACCTTCACTCTAAGCACTACTCCATTTATACATCTCTATATACTAAGATCCCTATATGCTAATTTATGCCAGACCAATCACAGGGCTCGGATTGTACCATGTGACCCTCTATTCCCGGTGAACACTTCTCCTCCCAAACGGGCCGGGGGCTTCTCTATATACTAAGATCCCTAAAATGCAAATGAGCTCGCCTATTGTTTACATCAAAAGGACCGTCACCCACTGGGTAATACGAACTCCTCCTAGGATCTTGGTCTGTTTGCCCCCAAACTTGGCCATTAGTTCCCGCCTGGTCTGAATGCCACTATTACGTTTTGCTTTATTTTTAATATTTTTTCTTCACTGAGATATTCCACTTTCTATCTGGAAATTTTTTCGGCTTTGTGTGTTGTCTTTTGTTCTTCATTGATTTCGTCCGCAACCACAACCTGCTCTCATTACAACGTGAGATCGCACTGGTAGAGGATGTTGATGGAATTTGTGGACAATTTCGTTCTCTCTGTGGCAGTTGAGTGGCTGTTTTCATTCCAAAGGTTTGTTGTTGCTTGCCTGTAGCTACTTCGCTGATTATCAGTGTTTTTCTTCCCTTTTAAGCTATATATTTCCACGTTTTCAGCGAGATTGTGATACTTTTGCTCGAGGGTGATATCACCATGACAGATCTTCCGAGCAGTTCCATTCTCTCTGCTACATCACAGTGCTTTTGCCGTATGTTGTGATAAGCCATATAGAAGATATTTCATGTTGTATTTTGTGGTATATCGCTGTGTATTTCGCTTACTTTTTACGCTTTGTTACATGACATGGGATAACATTCGAGAAGATTTCAGTTTGGTTTGTTTTCGCATGATGTGAAGTTCCAGTTTTGTTGTGAGGAGAATAAAATAAAGGGTGAACAGGAAAAGGGTGAAGGTCAAGAAGCCCCATAGCCTAGCGCAGGTATCCGAGCATTTTTGGCACAATTTTTTCTCGCAATTTTCTTCACTTTGCACAATGCACTGTCGAAGGTCACGTGCTCTATCACAGAGGTCCATGACGTCACCTTCTCATGAAACTATGCAACCTTTTTTGATAGTTGCTCATCGAAAATGCAGACCATGCAACTTTCATGGGGGCATTGCGTTAGTCTTTCCAAGGCTAATCTGCAACTTTTCAATTGAGTATGGGGAGCCCGTGTTTAGCGGGCTATTGGTACTTCTTGTACTAAGTAGCTTAATCACTAGGAATATAGATGAGAATACTCCTTCTGGAGAGTGCAAAATCAAGAAATTATGAGTAACAGAGAACTGGTTCATTTTCATGTCTCTTGTTATGTGTTAACAGTGTTACAATATATATATAAATATATATATATATATATTTTAACAGCAGGGGATTGTTGTAGCGAGTACTTGCAGAAAGGTTACTATGGTCGGCTCCAATGGAGCAGACATTCAGGTTGTTGATAAACTTGGAAATTCATTATATCATAGATTTATTCTTTGGGGATTCAACAGCACTGGACTAATAGACATAGTGAGAAATGGGTCAAACATAAAACTAAGATGAAAACTTGCAACAGAACAATTACACAATCAAAGCATATGTACGCGCTAATTTATACATCATGCTGTATTCCTGTCGAATCAACTAAGATAATAAAAAGAGCACAAGCGAAATAAACAGAGGCAGACTTTCATTTAATTACAAAAATTCTTCCATTCCTATGTAATCTCTCTGATGCCTTACAGCATACTTTATTGTTTCTTTTGGTTCTACAAGTGTTCTGCCTATTTCCCTAGAATATCCTGATGCTGTTTATGTGATGTGGCAAAGAGGCACTATTCTTGGAACACTGGTAATCGTGTTGCAATGCTTCTAATTTAGATCGATACGTAAGGGTAAAATATGCTCTAGAACCATGCATAGTCATTATGACCCATGCTTCGCCACCTTGAGTAGTGCATTACGCAAGTTTCGTAAGCCCTTAGGAATGTAAGACACACCTACAAAAGTAGATTCCAACCACATAAGACAGTAGTGAAGTAGAAGACCTTGAAGACATTGTCTGAACAAGCCAGTCCTCTGCAGTCTGTTTTACTTAGGAGTATTCGCTAGATAATCTACCACAACAGTCGCATTCGTTGAATCATAGTAACCAAACTATTGTAGACACTCACCTATACTATTTTATCCATCGTGTGGTTGTTTCCAACATTTTGTAAGGTTATTTATCCCCCAGATGGTTATGACACTTGTAAACAATTCCTAGCTACACTATTCTGTTGACAGTTACTTTTGTTGATTTACTGAAACTTGAACTACCTGTGGCATATTTCCGTTCCTACTAGTATCTCGATATTGGGTAATCGTATTTGGGAATGGCATTTTTGCACATCTACAGTTCATTTCTATTCATCCATTTGATTTTACAGTACTTATTTAGTTATAAATCTCACCATTAGTATTTTTGATTTTTATAGAGATATGCTATTATCTCATTCCCGTTTTGTTTGCAATATAAATGTATATGAAAAGCCATTGAATTCCTTTAATAACCACTTGCAATCTGACACATAGCTTGTGTGCCTTTCTGTTGGTCACACTTTTCAACAAGGTAGTTTTTGATTAGTTGTCCCATATATCGCCCGTGATCCATTGTATATATGCTGGTGATGAATTGAAATGTTCACGTATGTCACCGTACTTGTAGCTATTTGTTCAGGCCTTTCGTCAAATTTATTATAGTCATTAGTATTATGTCTATAAAACATTATTGTCAAAGGGAAAAAACGAAGATATCTCATCTTCTTGTACTTATAACATAATTTGCAACAAGACTGCAAGTTGTAATGTCGAGATCCAATTTGATTGACACCTCAAACTTCTGTTGAGGTGTCACTGGAGTACTCAAGAAATGCCCCAAGTTTTTATGATTGCGGTTCATGCACTAACTGGCAGTTGCTGTCTCTTAGCAATGGCGCAGACACTCTCGACACTTCACTGTTTCAAAGGTATGAATATATTTATTAATGAATCTTTTGCAGTGATGTGGACCTTACTAAAAGCTCATTTAAGTGTTCAGTTAAACTACTTTCTATTGCACATTCACCTTGTACTCATCAGCTAGAAATCCTAGCATGCGTGTCTCGTAGAATGCAAATGTCAGATCCATAGCATTGTAGCGAAACCGTGAGTCATTCACATTAAACATTAATCGTATGGGTATGTGCCAGTCAATATAATCTGCGGACTGCAATGGGTTGTAATTGATATGACTTGGCTCAAAATGCGACGCTTAAGTTGAAGCTGTGCCTTTTCCTTGCAGCATAGTCAATTAATGCATGCTCTCATTGTACGAAGCATGTGATTCAAGCAAAAACCAGTTCATGCATTGAATCGAGCTATACTTTTCATATGCAACTACTTGATTCGACAAGGATCAAGCACGATGTATAATCGAGTCCAAAAGGTTGAAAAGGGAGGAAGCTAAGAAACTCATATTAATCATTGGATGGGCAGCATTCACTAGGTATATGAGATGGAAAGAATGTCTAGTTATTTATTTTGAATGATGTTGCACCAGACAATACTAGCTATTGCACTAAAGAAAGGATCAATATTGTACAATACTGCTTGACAAAAGCTTTAACAAACTTTGAACTCAAGAACTGTATCATCTCCTTCAAATGTGTCCTTCTCGAAGTTTAATGTGAGAGACTTCTCTAAACCAAAAGGTGAAAATGATGACTTTTTGTTAGAAACTTTATACTCTACTGTGTCGAGAGACATGCAGGCAAAGAATGAAGAGGTTTCTGAAATTTGGGCAGCAGCATTCACTGATGACTGATGCTTTACATCTGCAAAGAATGAGGGGTTTTTAGGAATAGAACAAAGACTCTTAAATATTTCATGATAAATGAAGCAATATTCATGTGTATATCTCATCAGAAATTGCTTGAAAATCTCAACTGAACTTAAGTTATAGCTAAAATCCCAAAAAATTAACCATAAGACAATTCATAACTAGTAGGATGAACTTGGTTAATGGTAAAAAAGTATACAGAGATGGGATAGGTAAGGGAAACATTAAATCAATATATGTAAAGCAAGTAAGGTAGTTCAAGTCCATACAGGAAATAGATGTATCTGATAGAATTTGTAGAGCTGAAACAACTTTTACGTGCAATCACCATTTATATATTGACTGGTACTAAGTTGTTAAGAAGACTTCAAAATTCGATAAAAGTATATAAATAATATATTGACATTCTGCTACAATGTGTATAGGAAGATATGCAGCAAACAGTGGACATTATGTCCAATCTTACCTGTATCAAGCTTTATCCACTTGTTACTTTTCAAATCATGAGTTTTAATAATGATTGATGAATGTTTAGGTAATTCGATAACGCTATGCTTTAGAGTCAGTAAAATTGGCTTCTTGAACCTTATGCCTGTAGGCTCAATACGCACAATATCACTTAAGATAATTTCCCCATATGCACAAAGACCTTGAGACTCGTATGCTCCATCAGTAGCATTGATCACCAGTTGAACCACGTCATCAATGGAATTTTCTGGAACTTTGAGGGCATAGTTCAACCTGTTACATTGGAGCATTTGTTGATGTTTGTCAATTTTGACTGTGGTTTTCCTGTAGCAAAATTCAACACAAACAGACTGAGTTGATGGGCATCAACATGTATATTTGATACACAATGAGATCTACGGCAGGATATTGGACTAGACATTGATTTTTGGATCATCCATTGGATTATCTCATAGAGTGCTTGCCAAAACGTTTTGCACAATCGACCATAGAAAATCTAAGCTTGGATGAGAAACAATCACAATGATCAAATTTCATTAAGAATATCTAGTCAAAGTAAAAGGATGCCAAAAATTACTTTACTAGAGGTAGGTGTGCATATGCATGTGAGCGTGATGTGTGCATGTACATATTTAGATTCAATTCAGAACCATAGCTAATAATATATATAAATAATGCTAAGGGATGGAAGGTTTCATCTCCAACACTCGGGTCTAATGTGCCATCTGTTATATCCCAACTTCTAAATTGCATGTGTAAGTTATTGTAGTCGTTTTGTAATGTTTAAAGTTTGATTGTCAATGCGTAATTACATATTGTTGCTAAGCCTTAGCAGAAAGATGGTTATACAGTATGCTTGGCACTGAAGAGGACATTACGCTGAAATACAATCAGTGACCTAGTGGAGTGAACGACTCATTGGAGTCCAAAGCTTGAATGACATTTGAAGTCCCTGGGCTATTTCATTGCACCTCTGTGGAGCAGTGGAGTACCGTGGGAACCTTGGATGTCATACCTTTGTGTTTTAATGGGTTCGATTACTCCTGGGGCACAAAACAAGTTTTATTTTAGATTGTGGTAGCCCACCCTTAACTCAATATATATATATATATATATATATATATATATATATATATATATATATATATATATATATATATATATATATATATATATATATATATATATATATATATATATATATATATATATAAAAATATATATATATGAACTCAGTAGCTTGCGAGTAACCAGGATTTCTCCTTTTTCAGTGCAGACAGAAACATTATTATTCTCAGAAAAATATATATATATATATATATATATATATATATATATATATATATATATATATATATATATATATATATATATATATATATATATATATATATATATATATATATATATATATATATATATATACAATCCCTTGGACCTTCAGAATTGCTATCGAGCCTTCTATTGGCAACCATGATGACCATTTTTCAACCTCATGGTATACAAAGATTGAAAATCTTTCCCTAGAACTTATTTCTGATATGGTCAACTTTTGCAACATAACGATAACAACAGCTGAAAATGAAGCTAACTCCATCGACCTCACACTCAAATCATTGGCACCAACAGATGAATACAATGAAATAAAAACCATCATTAATGAACATAGTGAACAGAAGAAACATGAACTGCAAAGAACTAAGAGAGCGAAGCACCGTAAACTTTGATGGAACATAGCCAACGGGATGAACAAGAAACGAACTCTGGGACAACCGGTTGATCTACAGAACCAATATCCTCAACAATCACATCGGCATCACCTGCAGCAACACCAACCACCACTACCCATACAGCAAGATGAAATAATTAACAAAATCACTACTCCCTCCGCTGTCTCATTCAACAAATCCATGACAAGATCTGACAATAGAGAAAGACGGTTGTGTGATG
The DNA here is from genome assembly GCA_964019165.1 of Mastigias papua. NCBI lineage: Eukaryota > Metazoa > Cnidaria > Scyphozoa > Rhizostomeae > Mastigiidae > Mastigias > Mastigias papua. The sequence continues at coordinate 6,839,533 of OZ025271.1, read as the reverse complement.
AGGAATTTATTGCACCACATGCGCCTAAGAGGTACCAGAGCACTCAGTTACGCACTTAAGCTGAGATCCTCATGCCAAAACCAGCCAGAAGACCACCACAACCAACAAGGACTACGACGTCTGCAAGAACAACAACAACATCTCCAAAAAACTATCAAGGCCCCCGTCCAGATATGGAAGGGGGCATTCAAGAACTTCTAACAAACACAAAAAATGCTTTCGAAATACTACAAAGAAACTTCGAGAGGCTCTTAAATTTAAAGATGACCCAAACGGACGAGGTATAAACATTAGTAAGCATTCCTTATCTTTACATGTTTTCAATTTACTAGATAAAAATTTAAACTATTGCCACCGCCCCTGAGGTATAATGAGGCCACATTTAATAAGGACCTTAAAACATTTTTTAGACGGAACCCGAGTATCACACAAAAACTACATGAAGGTAACAGTTCATTCACCCCACAAAATCTGGACCATACCATAGAAACCTTTGAGTCTGCAGTCATTGAAGACTTAAGGAGTAGTGACAGACAGCCTTTGCACCATAATAACCTTACTCATCGAGAAGCTGCAGCTTCAAAAACAACTCACAAATAGATCGGATATCATCATCACTAAAGCTGATAAAGGCGGAGCAACCGTGATTTGAGGCATTGAGGAGTATCTCACGGAGGCTAACAACCAACTTAATAATACAACATTTTATAAAAAACTAACTGATAACCCACTTTGGTCATATATCCGGACTATTAATACTTCTTTACAAGAAATGCACTTCCAGGACAAAATTGATACTGCAACGTTGGACACCTTAAGAGTTTCATATAATGTAAAACCAGCCAGGTTCTATTTACTACCAAAAATTCATAAACCAGATAACCAAGGTCGCCCAGTGGTTGCTTCCACAAATTGCCATACAACTAAAATATCTAAATTCATTGATCATTATATACAGCCCCTGGCACAAAGAGTACAATCATATATACGTGATACAACAGACTTCCTCAACAAAATCGAAGATATTAAAATGATACCTGAGAATGCTATACTTGTTACTATGGATGTAAAATCTTTATATACAAACATATGCCGCACTGGAGAACACCCTTAACAACAGACATAATATGGACCCACAAACTGATGTTATTACCACTTTAATGAAACACATTCTCACCCTTAATTGCTTTACATTTAATGGTGACACTTATTTACAAACACAAGGCTGTGCAATGGGAACAGTAGCGGCACCTTCATATGCTATCATATACATAAGCGCATTTGAGGACAAATACATTTACCCAACGATTGAAAAGGATTGCCTTTTTTATGGGAGATATATTGATGACATATTTTTGATATTTAAAGGTAGTGAAGAAGACTTCACTAAATTCGCACAGAACCTTAACACCATCCACAAATCAATTAAGTTTGACTATGAAATATCAAAAACCTCTATCTCTTTCCTTGACACTTGTGTCTACATTGACAAAAACAGAAGATTACAAACAACTTTACACATCAAACCAACTGATACACATAACTACTTACATTATAAATCAGCGCACCCTAAACATCTTAAGAACAGCCTGCCATATTCCCAAGGCCTTAGGCTTAGACGGATATGCTCGGGCAATAACGACCTTACCAACAATTGCATAAAAATGGAAGAGAATTCTATACACTGTGGCTATTATAAAGAACATCTTCAGCAACAAATCGGTAAAGCTATTTCAACTCCCAGAGGCATGACATTAAGGAAAACTAAGAAGCATAGTTCTAAGATAACTGGATTATTTGACTGCAGACTCTTTCCCCCTTTGGTTTAAACAACAAACTCAACCACCCATGTAAGTTATAATTGATATAACCCAGGTAGTACCCATAGCTAGACCACTCATGCTGTTCATTGAGTTATGAAATATCTTACCGCCCTGTGGTCTAGTAGGTTCGAAACATAAAACGTGTGATTAACTTTCAATTAAGGATTCATTTGATTCCTTAATCTACCCCTGCAGCCTCGACCGTAATGATGTGCCTCGTTCACTTACAAAGACTATAAATAGACGTGTACATCTGTAAAATTTCATTCTCCTGACAATGACCATAGGGTCAAAACGCGTCGAGACTTACAGATTAACAGAATTACTGATTAAAAATTGTAGCAGAACACTCCAAGTCTCCAAGTCGTCTTTTTCTTGTGTGCACTCTATATATATATATATATATATATATATATATATATATATATATATATATATATATATATATATATATATATATATATATATATATATATATATATATATATATATATATATATATATATATATATATTCGGGTAGTGGGGTAGAGATAACTCTGGCAATAGGAGTGGTAAGACGACTCCTTCCCTCCACTAGTCTGTGGGAGGCTCTTGGGCAAGGCCGCGTACCCGCTCAGCCCCCCAATCAGGGTAACGTGAAATTGTGGCAGGCAGGCGATGGATGAAGTGTAAGAGCAGCTGGAGGAACTCCAGAACTGGTCTTGCATTTCTATGTGCCAGGCAGATGATATTAACTTTGATACAATGGCTGGGACACATGTCCAGTAAGGACACTGCTCTTGTAGAAAGCAATGGCAAACTGCTACATGTATTTCTTGCTAAGGAAACTTGAATATGACTATTACAAACAGCTCAAAGAACGATATGGGACACAACAGTGAGACCCCCAAGCTGGATGAGCCCTTTATTAGTAATGGGGAAGAGCTTGAGGCCGGTGGGAGTATCACTCTTGCTGGGAATATCACTCCAGCTCATGATGGCAAAACGCCTGATTCTACAGAGATGAGAAAGAACCGGAACAGATGGCTGAAGAGGAAACTCAAACTCGGAATGTGGAATATCAGAAGCATGGGAGCTGGTAAACTGAACACTATTATTGAAGAAACGAAAACAAAGCAACAACGTTGACATCTTGGGAGTTGCTGAACATCGTTGGGCAGGGAGTGGCCATTTCACAACAAATTGCGGTGGACAATTTATGTACTCAGGTAGGGAGATAGCAGGTCAAAGTGGAGTGGGCGTATTTTTATCAAAAGCAATAGTGAGAAGCCTTATAGGATATAAACCAGTGAATGCTAGGATCATCACCATCAGACTATTGGGGCAAGTAAAAAACATCACACTGATACAAGTATACGCTCCAACGTCTGCATCAACAGAGGAAGAGCTAGAAGAATTTTATGATGCATTGCAAAAAGAGGTAGATAGCAAAGAAAATCAAGACATCCTGGTCGTCTCGGGAGATCTCAATGCCAAAGTAGGATCGAAGAGACATACTGAAGATGATGGAATAGTTGGAAATGTAGGGCTGGGAGAGAGAAATGATAGAGGAATCAGACTTGTTGACTTTGTAATTTCAAATCATCTAGCAATAAAAAATACAATGTGTGAGAAACACCCAAGAAGGCTGTATACCTGGACATCACCAGATGGAGTAACGAAGAACCAAATTGATTATATAATGATTGAAAAGAGATGGGCCTCTTCTATACAAGATGTCACCACCAAACCAAGTGCTGACTGCGACACGGACCATGAATTCCTTGTGGCAACATTTAAAGTGAAATTGAAATGCAAGAAAATAACTGCAAGGCCTGTCCGACATGATGTACAGGAAATGGATGAGAACGTCAACATTGAAGTAAGGAATCGTTTCAGAGTATTGCTTATGAATATTGAAGAAAAAGAACCTAATGAGATTGCAAATGAAACAAAAAGCATCTATGTGGAAACGGCACAAAAACACTTGAGAAAGAGGCTTGTGAAAAGACAACCCTGGTTGACCGAAGAGACACTACAGAAGGTAAAACAAAGAAAAGAGGCAAAGAAAACAGCTGGAGCTCACAGTAATGACTATAAGGCAATTGCAAGAGGTGAGACAGATGTGTCGTAAGGATAAGAAAAAATATCTGATTAGAAAGTGCCAGAAAATAGATGAATTTATGAAAGAAAATAAAAGCAGAGACATGTACAATGAAATAAAACACATCACGAGAACATTCAAACCACGACTTGGTGTTATAAAAGATGAGAACGGAAAGATCTTGACAGAGGCTGGAAATATAGTAGATCGATGGAAAAGATATTGCAAAGGAATGTTCACAAGTAATATACCAACAGCTGAAGTTCAACAAGTGAGGATTGAAGATATAGAAGACAAGGAAGATCCATGCCTACCTCCTTTGAAGTCAGAGGTTGAATGGGCTATCGAATCATTAAAAGATGCGAAAAGTCCTGGATGCGACAAAATTCAGCCAGAAATGATAAAAGCAAGTGGATTAGAAGGAATAGAAGTGTATCACAAGTTGTGTACTAAGATATGGCAAACAGGACAATGGCCTGCTGACTGGAAAACAGCAATCTTTATAGCACTACCAAAGAAAGGAGATTTACAACAATGCTCTAATTATAGAACAATATCATTGATCAGCCATGCAAGCAAAATATTGCTCAGAATCATAATGAGAAGAATTGAGAGCAAAATTGAGGAAGAAGTAAACAAAACACCGGCAGGGTTTAGAAAGAATAGAGGGACGCGAGACCACATCTTTAACTTACGCATGATTGTCCAGAAATATCGGGAAATGAACACCAGTCTTCATACTGCTTTATCGATTACTCCAAGGCTTTTGACAGTATAAATCATGGAGAAATGTGGAATACTTTAAAGGAAATGAACTTTGATCCTAAATTATATTGTTGATTAGGTCGCTCTACGAAGGACAACAATCAGCAGTGCAGTTGGAATGTGGAACAACAGATTGGTTTCCAATCACAAAAGGGGTGAGGCAGGGGTGCATATTATCACCTCATCTCTTCAGTATTTACACGGAGGGAATTATGAGAGAAGTGGAGCATGACCATAGGAATGAGGAATACGATGAACCTACATTGCAAGGATTGCCCATAAGAGACTTGAGATATGCGGATGACATTGCACTACTAGCCACAACCCCAAGAGGGCTTGAAGCTCTTATACAGTCTGTTAAATATCATAGTGAGCAAAGAGGTTTGCACCTGAATGTAAAGAAAACCAAAATCATGGATATAGACAAATGCAAAGAGGAGGCTGTAATAACGATTAATGGGGAGGAAATAGAAAGAGTGAACAATTTTGTATATCTGGGACCACGAATCGATGCAAATGGGAAGTCAACTCTGGAAATAAGAAGAAGGCTGGCAATGGCAGGATCAAAATTGAAAAAGATGAAAAACATCTGGAAGGGACAAAGTATATATACCAAACTGAGAATTTTAAGAAGTGTTGTATTTCCCACTGCAACATACGGTTGTGAGGCATGGACGATTAACAATACAGATAGCAGAAAGACAACAGCCTTTGAAATGAAATGCTACAGAAAACTGTTGAGGATATCATTGACAGAAAAGATATCAAATGAAACGGTCCTGTCTAGACTTGGAATCAAAGCCCCAACACTCTTGCAAAAAATCAAAAAACTAAAACTGGTATACTTTGGTCACATAAAGCGCCATAAATCATTGGAGAAGCATATTCTAGAGGGGAGAATAGAGGGCCAAAGAGGAAGACCTGCGAGGAGATGGGAACAGGACATACAGGAATGGATGGGAATTACAACAACACAGGCTGGAAGATTGGCGGAGGACCGTTCGTTGTTTCGTAGGAAGGTTCAAGAGGCAACGTCCTGTAAGAGGATTAGCTGACAGAGATATTCATATATATATACACTCAAATAGCTCCAATCATAAAGAAATTTGTAAAGACATAAATAGACCCTCAAGAAAAAATTCCAACTTTTAAAACGTTTCGGCACAAGCCTTTATCGGTTATAACATTCCCGGTACATACAGCGCATATATAAATGGGGAAAACAATAAGGAGTTTCCACTCTATGCTTTCAAACTCAGAGGAGCACAGGGAGGTGTTTCCTGAACCTCCGGTCACTGTATTTAGGAGATGTAAGAACGTCAAGGACCTGTTAGTTAGGGCTAGGCTGGCTACTAACAATAACTGTGATGAAACGGGTTGTACTCGTTGTGAGAAGTCCAGATGTCGTGTGTAAATCTATGTCTGAAAGTGATAGTTTCTATTCCCACGCAACTAGTAAGGAGTATAAGATTAACTTTTCGTTTAACTGTGATTTTTCGGGTGTTGTGTATTTGTTTGACTGTGTTGTGTGTGGTGTTCAGTATGTGGGTAGTACTAACACGCCTTTTAGGCTTAGGTTTAATAATTATAAGGTGTGTTATTGTAGGTTTAGGTCAGGGTCTTCAGTTCCCCAGATGGATTTTTTCAGACATTTTTCTGAGGAAGGACATCATGGGTTCGTGGAAGACATTCGTGTCACTGTTATTGATAAACTAATTGGGAGAGATAGGACACTTCAAAGTTTCTGGCAATATAAGCTGGACACTGTCACGCCCCGGGGTCTTAATGTCAAGGAAGTAGACGCATAGGATTATTATTTATTTGAGTTGGCAGGTTTATTCTATATGTCTTCACTATTTATTCTCCTCTTTTTATTTTATGTCATGGTTTCTACTTTCATTTAGTTATGCTTGTCTATAATATTATTTATGTCGCACCTTTCTTTACTAGATCTCCCTCCTCTCAATATCGTCCTTTCTAGGTCATTTTGGGTTTCCTTTTCATTTTATGTTACTTCACACCCACTTTGTTCTCGCATGGCTTTCTTTCTACCCTGCTGGGACGGTAGGTATCAGCTTCTCCAACACCCTTTCCTCTTATGCTAAATATAATTCCCCTTACATTCAATTTCAAATGCTATCCATTGTAAATCCAGTTTCATTATGTAAAGTGCTCTATTGTCGTAAGTTAATTAGATATTGTTCCTTTGTTTTTATCATTATATATGCGCTGTATGCACCGGGAATGTTATAACTGATGAAGGCTTGTGCTGAAATGTTTTAAAAGTTGGAATTTTTTCTTGAGGGTCTATATATATATATTTATATATATATATATATATATATATATATATATATATATATATATATATATATATATATATATATATATATATATATATATATATATATATATATATATATATATATATATATATATATATATATATATATATATATATATATTAACTGATGAAGGCTTGTGCCGAAACATTTTAAAAGTTGGAATTTTTTCTTTGTCTTTAAAAATTTCTTTATGAATGGAGCTATTTGAGTGTATATATATATATATATATATATATATATATATATATATATATATATATATATATATATATATATATATATATATATATTTATATATATATACTGTATATATATATATATATATATATATATATATATATATATATATATAAATATAAATATATATATATATATATATATATATATATATATATATATATATATATATATATATATATATATATATATATATATATATATATATATATATATATATATATATATATATATATATATATATATATATATATATATATATATATATATATATATATATATATATATATATATACACATCATATATATATACAAGCTACTGAGTTCATATTATATATATATACATATGTACATATATACATTTATAAATGTATTGACACATAAATAGTGGTATATTGATATACACATGCTTCTGTTTGCACTGAAAAGGGGAGAAATCCTGGCTACTTGCAAGCTACTGAGTTCATATGTGGAGCTGCTTAAGGTGGCAAGATCTGAAAGAGAGCTATATCAAGGATCTGTGGCCTACTGGTTACAATGCTTCCTGGAAAGTAACAGACCCAGGCTTGACCCCAGGTGGTGGTTAGCATTACTTTATCCTCATATATCTGAGTATAACTATATTTCTGTGTGCACTGAAGAAAGTGGAAATAATGGTTGCTCTCAAGATGCACCGATTTAGACTTTTTAGAGACATTTCAACCAAGCATCGTTTAGGTTTTGAGGGCATGTTTTCTGAGAGAAGAGTTGATCACGAGCATTTTATAAGTGGAGACGGAATAATGTCAGTGAACATAGTTTAGTATCCTGATTATGAGTCTATATACTATACAAATTGGTATATAAGTGACGACCCCGCCAGGACATGTCTGGTAAGACTAGACTAACTGTTATTCTTAATTTGTGAGAACCTAAAACTTCTGGCCTAGTCATAGCAAGGTCTTAGATGACTTACATTGTAATAAAGTAAATGTGGCCCCAGTAAGTTAGAAGTCTACATCTGATGCTGGTGCCCAGAGAAAGGTTGAGGATACCCGGAAGGTAACCAAAGTGGTAGGGAGTGGTGAAAGGAAAAAGGTAGAGAGGGAAATCGACATTGAAATAAAGAAGCTGACAGTTCATTCGGACCAAACCGATGACCGTATTCCGGATAATGACATTGAAGAAAGTAAGTTTTTTTCGGAAATAACTAAAGGTAAATAGCAGCCTTAAGCTCACAGGTAGAAGAATTGAAAATCAGCGAGGGAGACACAAATAGATAGGTGAAATAGTGGAAAAGAGAATCAAAGAAATGTATGCGCCATTGATTGGGTGGAAGGAAAGGCCAGTGAATGTTCTGAAAGAACAGCAAAATAGACAAGTATGAGAAAAAAATGAGAGGGGAATCATTAGCGAGTCACAATTCAAACATGAAATTGAACAACAAAGCTTAGCAGAAGAACAACGAGCAAAGTTTGATGAAATGAATAGGAGACAATGGTTTGAACAAGAAAAAGATCTATGGGAACAGAAAATCAAAGCACAGCTAGAAATTGTAGAAAAGAAAATGGAGATGGAGAAAAGTCACCAAATTGATCAGGCAACACAACCAAAGTTGAGAATAACGGTGGTTATGGTACAGTAAGTGGCTGGGCAAAGTTTGAGACTATGTTCGTTACACAGGTGCACAATTGTCCAAAGGGGAGGGTAGAATTTCAGCATCAAAGTCAGGTAGACAAGGACCAAATTGTATTGTTTTGGAAAAAAGCCATTGGGGGGATGCATGCCAAACATATGACACATTGGAAAAGAGAAAGAAATTCTTTGTAGAAAGAAGGTTATGCTTCAACTAATGGAAATATGGGCACAGAGAAAATAAGTTTCATAGTAGAGGCTGCTTTAAGTGCAATTCAAAACATCATACAAGTCTATGCGACACGAAAGAACAAAGTAGCCTCAGTAGGTATAAGAGAAAGCATTGCCAGCCATTGTCCTATTGAAAGTAGAGGCTGAAACCCTTTGGGTACATTTAGACACTAGCACTGTAAGAGACGTCTTTTTCTTTTATATGCACTTAGTTCACACAAAATTAATACGAAACAATAACGATACCACTGGGTGCAATATCAATGTCATACCCAGTGGCCATTACGTAAAAGGCACAACTAACATTAAGGGCGAATTGGCGAAATCACCAGAAAATAGGACAACAATAAGAGATGTCATTTCAAAGGATGCTGCAAAGACACTACAGCTGAAATCAATTAGGAATGAAATGAGAAATCTAATAACAGCAAATGGAGCAAAGAAACAATAATTACTAATTTACCAGATACAAATTAATTCATTGGGTGAGAAATCAAGTAAGTGAATTGAAGTAACTGGAGTAGATCTGGCAGATTTTACGGCCCGTTGAAAGGCGAAGTATAAAGGGACTGAAAGAGAGGATTAGATATACAAGAGATAAACGATTCTACACACGTGCAAGTAACAAATACACTATTTATTTGATGTTGAGAGGTAATACTTATTGCAAAATCAGAACTGAGGAAGTTTGTAAAGGCAAGACAGGAGAGCCAATACGGGAGAAGACAATCTGTTAGACGTTCATAGATAGTTTAATGGAAACAAAGTTAAAACTAAAGATGGGAGATACGAAGTAAAAATATCCTGGGTACCAGGAAGCAGGGTAACAGAAAGTGATGAAGCCCACATTAGATTCATGTCTTAACAGTGTAGAGAGAAGACAGGATAGAAACCCAGAATTAAAAAGAGGATGAAGCAAGTCCATTCATTTTAGGAGCAAAACTGATGTATCATATTGACCAGAACAAACATATTTATGAGTAAACAATTGAAGGTTTGCTAGAGAACACTTATGTACACAACTTCATGACAACAGGAAACTGTAAAGAACAGTTGAATAAATTCAAGATCTAGGCAACAGATATTCCAGAGAAAGAGGAGTTTCCTGCCGATAAATGGGAATCTGATATCAAAAGAGCTAGAGAGTGATGGAATGCAAAACACAAGAAAGATATAAAGCCATTATTGGGAAAAGGAGAGTGATTCTAATGAAATCCAGATTCCACAACAAACAAGAGAAGAACTAATAACAAAGAGATCAAGGTTGAGTATGTCAGAGAGTATTTATTATGTCACTAACACTTACTGAAGGAAAGCGTATCTACAGAGAGGTGTGCAAGGAAAGCACCCAATGGAACAAGAACATGGAAAACCTTTGTCCAAGTGAAAAGAAAGTTGCCGATCTTGGAAACAGAGGAGCTTCAGTAGAGAAATTAGAAAAGGGGAACTGGTTTGAAGGACCAAGTTGGTTATTGGATGAGGAAAACTGGCCACAACAGCTGGTCTTAAAGAGTTTAAAGAAATCAAATGAAGAAGCAAAGCCAATGAAAGAAATTGCAGAGATGCAGTGAAGATTATAGTTTCTCACACCAAACTGTAGGTTTCCCATGAATAGTTAAAATCATTGAAACTTTTCAACGATCAGACTCTTGCAGCCTTCAGACATGAAGCAAAAATGAAGGATGATCCAGGTACGGTTAGGCTTTAGACATTACTGACTGAAGTAGTCAGGGTGTTTTCTGATGTGGAAAGCTGCGTTGTCATGGTTGCAGTTTTTCGAGAGAGTGAAACACATCTACTGCTCCTTGAAGATGGTAAGGCATGTGACTTGTCAGGAGGAATCTATGTATTATTCAATCCTTGCTAACAATATAGCTACTAAGTCAAGTGCTGTGCTCTTTCTTTTCTGTGCGTGCTCTATTTACTTGATAATTTTCTCTCCTCAAGTCATCTGACAAGTCCTTCTTCTCCTTCCTCTAGTCAAGAGATAGTAGAAGTTATCCTATGTGGTGATGAAAGAGTCCCTATTGATTTGAAAAAAAGAACTTGAAGCAACCTTGAAGTTTATACATGCAACAGAACGCTTTAAATAAGCTTGTCCTACATCCTATCAAATAGATGTCCCTTTCTCTTATTAAAAACAATTAAGGCCGATGTCCATTCATTGAAAAGTGAGCGGGCGGGCGCAAAAAGGAACGTCGTTAGAAATAGAGCATGCGCATTGTCCCCGCTGCATCCAAGTGTTTGTGGACACTAGCGGAAAAAATAACGCTTGTGAAAGGTAAATCATTCTAAACACTCTTTGTACGCTTGACAAGTAAACCAATCAGAAAGCAGTGACTATGAGTTGGAAGCATGGCAGACAACAGTGACATCCAATCCAATCATCCATCCATCCAATCATCTGCTCTTACAGTACAATACCCTCATCAATATTGCAACTGTCAACCACCCCGACCTGCGTACATTACCTATGTTACAATGGGAAGACATAAACTAGTATTTAAGGGTGGAGCCTACCTATACAGAATTATCTGTAGTAGTCAAAAGCAATTGGCGGATAGGGCAGAAGCTGTGAAGATAGGAACAACAGAGTATCAAGGTGTGTATATATGTGATGTGAATGGCAAAGAAAGTATTATGAAAAGAGAACAATAGAAAAAGAACAGAAAAAACATTGTATGATATAATGCAAAAGAGAGATTTTCTTCAGTCACTATGGAAATTTGAATATAGTATTAAAATATGCTTACCATATATTACCATCAAAAACATGCACTTTACCACAACTTTCACAGCATGTTCGTGGAGACTACAGGAGAAATAGAAGGTTGTTGGAAATGTCACACAGAATATCTTCGTATAAAAATGCTCAGCAATAACTAGACTAACTGGTGTCTTTCCTGCATTCTAGATTATACTAAGATGCTACATGATAACTTTAATTGAACAGGAAGTCGTTTTACAACAGAACAATCCACACAAATTAGACTGAAATAGCTTAATACTGAAAGCTCGCTAAACGCATGCTCCCATATCCCCAGTTCACAAGGTTACAGATTAGCCTTGGAAAGACTAACACTGTGCCCCCATGAAAGCTGCATGGTCTGCATTTTTGAGGAGCAAGAATCCAAAAAGCTCGCATAGGATCAAGAGAAGGTGACATCATGGGTCTCTGTTATGGAGCACGTGACCTTCGGCCTTGACTTTTATCCTTTTCTGTACAGCCCCATAGCCTAGCGCAGGTATCCGAGCACTTTTTGCATAATTTTTTCTCATAATGTTCCTCGATTTACACAATGCAAGGCCGAAGGTCACGTGCTCCATAACAGAGACCCATGATGTCACCTTCTCTTGATCCTATGCGAGCTTTTTGGATTCTTGCTCCTCAAAAATGCAGACCATGCAGCTTTCATGGGGGCACAGCGTTAGTCTTTCCAGGGCTAATCTGTAACCTTTTGAAATGGGGATAGGGGAGCACATGCTTAGCGGGCCTTCAGTATTAAGCTAGTCTCCTGTATATGAAATAAGCGCATAATTCTTCAAAATGGTCTTTACACTGAGGCATTAAAGAGCTACATGAAGTATTGTCTCCTACATACTTCACTTCTAACATAGATAGTGTTGTAAAATCTCATAGTATAATTGTAACAGTATATAACATATGCAATATAGCCCATCAACTGACAGGAATGACTACGGCTATGACCTAGTGGGTGATCACAAATCTTCTCCATACAGGTAAACAATTAAATCTGAGCCATAAACCTGTAATTGGTTGCAACCAGTAATCCTATGGTAACTGGTATATTAGCTTTCTTTAGCGATTAAATTAGCTTGTATCGAAGTATAATAGCTGAGAGGACCCCATAGTCTCACTTCATAAAAACATAAGAATACTGCTATGTACAGGTAACATGCTATACAATATTAATCATCAAAGCGGATTTTGAGCAATTACAGTATTTGTTGTGGGGGGAGTTGATGGTAGGGGCCCGGAAAAATCAAGTCTACACAGTAGCGATGATCATGCTATCTAATAGTAAGTAATCCCTTTAAACTGAATCATCATTTACAGAATGATCTATGGAAATCATTAATGGAATTTCTAGCAACTGTTTTCCAGCAAGAAGACATTGAGGATAAAGGAACCCCTAATTTGACTCCTCAGAAGTTACACTACAATCCATAGTGAAAAGAACTATAAAAGTATTGTAAATAAAGAGTACTGGGATTCAGCTACAAACTGTACTGGAAGTAAGTAAGGCATAAGCAATGGGGCTGAGAGTAATATGAAATGCCCCTCAAGAATTTGGAGAGAACGCACACGATTGTTTCCTCAACTAATGCAAGAAAAAGAAACAGAAATAGAGTATCAAATTGCAATAATCCACAGACTAAATTGGATAACATCCTAGTTCTAGCCTAAAATAACTGTGGTGCAAACATAAAGAGCTATGTAGAAGTTACAAACAACATCTCAACTCAGACCAGTGTCAACTGTAAACAATGTCAGAGTGGCCTGGCATAGCTGAAAGTGAACAGCACGCTAAAAATCCCAGCAATTATTAAAAAGTCCAGTAGGAATCTGCTGAACAACTTCCAGAACCCTTTGCAGTGAGACATCTATAATGTAATTGTATGGAAACAAAGGATCAAATGTATCTGCGATCGTGAGATGAACTTGGGAATCCCCTCGCGTGTCTCTAGAGAAACTACACAAGAATGAAGATTGAAGGATACCTTTACACGTTATGGCTAACACTCAAGAAACAAAGTAAGTCACGTAGTTTGCTTGTAATAACACCTGACATGAAAGACGAACAGCAGCCTCTTCATAGCTTAAATTATAAGGGGGAGGGCTACAAACCTTTCAGAGTTATAATAGATAACACAACGAACAACCTCATACAGGAAAAACACAGTAAAACTTTAGAAGGTAGAAAAAACAATTTCAGTACGCTACTGGTCAATATTTTATCACGCCTTAATTTATTTTCCTCAAAATAAAACTGGAACTTCACATCATGCAAAAACAACTCAATCTGAATGCTTCCCGAATGTTATCTCATGCCAGGCAACAAAGCGTAAAAAGTAAGCAAAATACACCATGATATACAGCAAAATACAACATGAAATACCCTCTATATGGTTTATCACAACATACCGGCAAAAGCATGATGATTTAGCAGAGAGAATCGAACGGCTCGGGAAGATGTGTCATGACGATATCACCATCGAAAAGTAGGATTCCTTGGCAAATGAAATTAAGCGAAAACAGCAGTAAACTGGAAGCAGAACGATGAAATTCTCCTCCAAGTCACACTGCAACTATATGGTAGTAATAGCTCGCCACAGTAGAATACGGATGAAATTGACAAAGGAAATACAGGAAATCTTAAATCAACCCATTTCAGGAAAGTAGAGCAGGCTTACTGGGAAGAATAGCAACCAAAGTCTCCTCGCGATAAAATATACAGCTGCTTCGTACATGCAGGACCACTCGCAAAAATGACAACACTCGGTCCAGCAGGGAGGACCAACAGTATTGCTGTGAATAGCGATGGCAAGAAAGTCAAATAACTCGGCGACAAAAAATGATAAAAATCAGATCTCTTCTTATGTAAGTAGTAGACCCAAATGGCTACCCTTGACAGAAATCTGGGGGCCATGGGACGAATGCCCTGGGAGGAGATCGTGTGCGCGTAATCAGGTTACGTGGTACAAGTTAGAGCAATCTGATTGGTTTGGCATAAATTATCATATAGGCATCTTAGTATATGGAGATTAAAGATTAAAACCTTATATGATTAATACATTGGGCATTAATTTCCTTGCATTTCACTTTTATTTTTCATAAAATAGTATACTTATAGGACATAAAGTATGGAATAGGAAAACGTCATTTACAACACAAGAGAAATCAACAACCAGTGCCCCTCCCACCGTCCAAAGATCAGCAATGGTACAGCACTGTTCCAACCATTTAATGAAATAGATAAATTGTCTTTAATAAAATGATGTGATCCACCTCTGTTAAATGCCTAAAATATCTTGAAGTGTACCTGACATGATTTTCTCTATCCAATAGGCGCATTTCTTGAACCAAATTATGGAATTGACTTGCTACTGCCTGAATCTGAAAATGTCCCAAATATTTCTATTTTCCCTGCATAAACGAGATCTTTGAGACCTGCCAACTACAACAAGGGCAAGGGCTGCAAATTTGAAATCATTGTCCGAATCACTATCCATGTCAAAAGCTCTGAGATTCTTTTCTCACTGAGTGAGATTATAGCCAATGTGAACTCAGTGTTCAAAGTCAAACAACTTCCGGCTAGACATAGTTTC
Organism: Mastigias papua; assembly: GCA_964019165.1. NCBI lineage: Eukaryota > Metazoa > Cnidaria > Scyphozoa > Rhizostomeae > Mastigiidae > Mastigias > Mastigias papua. The sequence continues at coordinate 6,824,082 of OZ025271.1, read as the reverse complement.
ACTGAAAATTTTATCTCACTGAGTGATTATAATTTTCTCACTGGTGTGAACTGGGCTTTACTTGCATAGGTTTGGGCCCTGTCCACCAATGCTACCAGAAAAATTTCGGAAATAGTGAACTCTCTTCACAAGTCACAGGCCTGTCTATTTTCTTCATTGAACAGACTTCAATATTCCTCTTTAACGCAATTACTTTGCTCAATTGTTGATTTCCGTATTGTTTCCTGAGGGTATGATAGGCTGCGTGGTTTATACGCTCAAATGGAATTCTAATGCTCATTGATTGAAAGCACTGGTCAGACTGTCGAATCACTCCTTCTCACCAAGAAACAATTGTGCACCTATTAGCAATGCTAGGAAGATAAGGGTGGTAAGAAATCAACCAGCCCCTCTCACCAACGTCAGGAAGGTGGGACATTTGTATATCACATAATAGGTATGTCTATAAAGTTTTACTCAAACATTGTACCTATTTATAGTGCCTACTAATGAAATGCCCCCAGCATCGATTTGTGTCTATAATTCTTATATTCCAGCATTGATTTATTGATCTGTGCAACATTTGTCACAGATCTACTGTTGCATGGAGTTGCCATTCTATGTTGCAGCATGCAAACTTTGCTGCAGGATGTTGCATCATTGTAAACTTTTAAAATGTTTGCACCAAACAACATGCTGTTGCAGCATTTAGCAGGTTCTTGCAATATTTGCTACATGTACGCATACACATAGCAGGTGAAAGTAACCATTCTAGCAGCATTGACAAATGCATTGGTAAAGACGAAATACCACCATTCAGAATTACAATGCAGTGGGGCTTTTCCATGTATAAAACGAAAACATCAAAGAGATGCAGCGAAGGCGCATGGCAAAGCATAGGCCGCATATGAAAGTACTGTTGGATGGCTACAAAAGTACTTTGTACACGAGAATGAGAATACAAAGAAGTAAATTTTGTTTAGGAGAAAGTGGTACTTGCATGGGAAAAAGAGATTCTGATCAGTGTTCCATCTATCCCTGTATTGTAGTTGTAACAAGGGAAGCCATGCAAAAAGGAGCTATACAATTGTAGATAAAAGGAGCATTCAGTCAAAAATTCCTATAAGTTATAATAAGTGTAATAGGAGCAATCACCTATCCATGATTTCACCGCCTTAAGCGAAATGTTGCTATGTCAATCCAAAACTACAAAAAATGATTGGCGGACTAAACTGTTGTTTCTGTGCTGAGGGAGTTGATTGAATCGTTGGTCATTGTGATTCTGAATAGTTGGATCTGATCTTCAAATATCGAAGCCGGTTTTTACTTTATTCAATTCACCTAGGAATGGAATTTCAATTGTATAGATGAATTTGCTAGCGAAGTATGAGAGTTCAAAGCAGTTCAACTACATAGCGAATTCGCCAAGGAATGAACCAATGGCAGGGAAGCTGGAGTCATCTTGTGTTCAATTTGACCAATAACAGCTCACTCATCTCAACTCTACAGTTGAATCTTTCTATTAAAACTGGTGGATAGTGAAGTGTGCTATAGCGATAGTTGGTCGATGGTTGATGAAGAAAGGGAGGGAGTGAGAAATTTCATTGTAAATCATGAGCTGGAGGAGATTTTGATAGAGGAGGTTAAGACTTAGCTGTATCTAGGACACGAAGTGAAGAGGATACAAGGATTCAGGAGGTGTTTTGAGAGCAGCCTGGAAGGCCATATCACAGAAGCTTGGAAAAGATGGTATATTTCTAAAGATGTTTTGGAGTAAGCCTCTAGACCCCATTTTCTTCCACTGTGGCTTCGTATCCAACCAAATGCTTAGTAGCTCAATTGAAATGGATTATATTCTTTATAAAAGCTGTAGTGTGGCAAGTCTGACTAGCGTGGCAAGGATGACTAGATACGTCACAGCCACGATTTCGGTTAAAAAACTGGGGACAACATCTTTGACATTGAGTTAGTTTTGATCTCTCACCTGAGTAATGTGGAAGTCGAAGTCGACCTCAACAAGTTATAAGAAAATGAGCACTTAAGGTAAGAAAATAGAGAAGATAAGAAAATATTGTCCTCCATTTCCATTATTTCCAAGCTGTATTTTGTGATACAGTTATTAGAAGAGTTCATGCTCTAGAATAAGGTTGCATAGTCAAGGGCGGTTATAACGATATTGGAACATTTACTACTGATTCGAAAATTTGAATATTCTGACATCAATTTATACCCTCTATAACTTTTATTTGAATCAGGCACAATCCTTTTCAAGAGCTCCATGTTCTACTGTCAGTAAGGAGATATTTTAGGTAGGTTACTGACCTAGCAATACCTGCTTCGCCTGTGACCTTTGATGTCAAGGCCCCGATATTTACAGTTGAAAGTTGACCGTAAGAGAGCGAAAAGTGGGCGCATATTCAGAAAAATGGTACTCAGAGAAATACTAAACTTAGTGTGTTTGACAATTTAATGTTTATTGGTTAGCTGCCCCGAAAAGCGTACGTTATGGGGGGGGGGGATTTGGGCTATTCAGATCTCTCTAGATGCTTGTAAGATGATATTTCAAATGCATACATGATCTATAAATTTTTGTCGAATATGTTTTTAGTCACATCAGTATGATTATCTTGAGCTAGAATGGGCTGATAGAAAAAGGTGGAATTTGCTTGTAGGGTATGCTTTTCCAGACGGCTGTGCGACACTTCCCAACTACCCGGGTATAGATGAGAAAAACTCAGCGAAATATCCGAAATATTTCTCTCAGTGAAATTTCTCTGCAAAATGAATTGCACAGGCATTCTACTTTTAAAATAGAGTAGTCATGTATCAGGTTCAGTTCTCACTGGCGTAGGGACAGTTTTAAATAAGTTGTACTATCCATAGTTCCAGGTTTGAACAGGACATGGTTGTCTAGTGAATGATTGTTGACAGCTATATGTGGCCCATTGTTACCATTGCTATCTCCCTCGGGATTGTTATTTTTTTAGTTTGTTTTTTTGTTCTTGTAATTTTTTCACTGTGTTTTGTTCTTTTATTAAATTCAGTTAAAACGATTTAGAAATATGTCTACCCGCTAAAATGAAAATAAATTGAAATAAAATGAATTAGTGCATGTCACGTGAACCATCGATGCTATTCTCTTTACACGCATTTTTAAAAGGAACCTAGCTCAAGGCCTAGTTCCAAAAGTTCCTTATTTTCGGACCTTCAGTGATCGAATTGTAGTACTACAAGTTCCTTAACAGGTCCTTAATTTTCAGCGCACAATTAGTGCCATAGAAATGGTACAGACATAAGGAAAGCATTGAAATCTTTAATTTTGCCTTTAACTTTGGCTGCAACGTAAGATCTATGAAAAATGGAGGATTTAGCATAAGCATAGCAAACAATCCATGCGGGATTTGACTGCAAGTGAATGGAATCAGTCACTGAGAGCATTGGTGTCGGGCTTCTTTATAGAAATATCTCATCATGAACTGAGTGAGTTTGGAATTGAACTTCTTGCTAAACTAAATGTGCTAATCATGAAAAAACTGACAACTGTTGGAAGACAGATACGGAGAAGACACCTTAATGTCCAGCTTTTGGCACAATATCACCTGTAAATGGGCATATACACACCAAACTTTAATTCCATTTTAAAGAAATAAATTGCTTGGGTACTGATGTCTTGTTACTAATGTGAATTGTTTTCTTCTGAGACGACATTAGTGATCAGTCAATGAAGGAGTATTTTCAACAATTTGAGCTTCAATGACCCGAGACAGATGTAAATATATCTAATGTTTTGTCGAGCCTTCATGTTTCATATTTTCTTGCTATACGTTTATGCTATTTATGAAATCATTGATATATCAGTCATTATGATCCAATCGGTGAAAATCTTCTCATCATCAATAGAATGTAGAATAGAATCAATAGAGTAGTGTTTATCCAACAGTCCAATGCAAATTGCAAAGTCGAGATCTTCACATTCCTTCAAGTGGTGCAGCGTGATTATTAGCCGTTTAATCTTCATTCCCTTTGTCAGGAGAATGAGATAGCAAGAATCCATGGAAATCATGTTATACTTCTGTACATGAATTCACCCGTAAACAGGTATATATATGAAGAAGCTAAGAATGGAAATGTCTCTCAAATGGGTCGATATCATCTAGTGTGCAGCGATGAGGAGCTTCAATTATACCAGAATTGGAAAAAAAAGATTGACACAGAAAAACGTTGCTTGGAGGAATTATCCCCAGCATTTCGAAGGTAGTTGAAGGGAGTCCCAGATGAAGTAGCTTGCCTTCATTATATGGGAGAAAGGTGAGTAGAAATGACCCATGACCACAACTCCGAATATAATGATTGGCTGTACATTTTAGGGTCCTCTTTAGCTGAAAAGTCCTGAATAATATGAGCATACTTTCTTCTCATTGTCTCAGTTTGGTGTCGTATTTACTGCGGATTCCTGTCAGGAATAACAAGAGGTTGGGTAACCAACCCCTTGGGAGTACCTGATTGGATGAAACTGTAGCTAGATGCCTTACTTTATCCTATATTCTTCAATACCTTCTTTACCTTTGAATGTTTTCCGTGTATACATTCCGTAATGATCCCTACTGCAGCATGTTGGTGGCGCACTACCTTTTTCCGTTATGGTACAGTTCATGCAGTTGATGAATCACTCATTTCATCCTTCATGATGCTGGTTGCTGTTTGGTCAGTTGGTGGATTTTACGGATTTTAGGTTTTATTTTATTTTTAATTTTTGTATAGCATTGTAACCTTTTGTTAAAGCGTAGTCGTATGCTTTATAATAGTAAACTATTCTATATGTTAACATTTACCATTGTCCAACAAAAACTATGAAAAAATAGTGTCTCAAAAACATCTAAAAAGTGTGTCATACTGTCTTAGTTACGTATAAGTACTTGCTGTATATCTTTTTTTAGCCAAACTGTCTACTTGCATAATTCAAGCATTATGTGCAAGTTTGATCAATGATAGACAACACTCCTTACTGTCTAGCTGTCATCCCCCACATCCACATTTTAGGTTGATGCATGTTGTGCCAACTCAGGTCAGAGACATGGATTCCAAATAACATTGCGTACGTCCACGTTCCTTGTAATTTTGGCACAAACTTTTCGGCCAAGATACGTTGGTTCCCAGAAAGGAGAAGTTTCCACCTCTGATTTTGTACTTTCACCATAGATTGTTAGCTCTTGTGGTATTGTTATTTAGTGATGGGTCTAGAACATTCATCTAGTTTTTGGGGCACGAACTATTAGCAGATGGGCGTTAAATACAATAACTATAATATTTGAAGGGATTTTTATTCTTGGACGGTCATGTACAGGATTGGATTTAGTTTAAATAGCGGAGAATTATATAGCTCCCCATTTCAATCCTAATAAGATAAAGGTTACCTTCATTCAAAACACATGGCACATAATGCTTGGAAAGTGCATTGTTAACATTTCTTGTATAGTGCCTTTATGATGACTTACATGTAATTTTATTATTCATTTCTAATCGTTATGTCAGCAAATGCTGGATAGACATTGAAACCCTGTGTACTGTGTATTTAAGTACGTATCATTAACTTTCACCTGCAAAAGACAATTTATGCTTGACATGTCCTCAGAAGTGCACCTTTTGTGGACATGTATTCATTTTGCTGTCTTTATGATGGAATGATGTTGATGAGGAATTACGTTATGAAATTGTCAGCAAGGACATATATCCCTCTTTCCTTTCCAAACCTAGAACATGTCTACAATCATTGCCAAAAGTCCTTGGAACACCCTATGAATACAGCGTTTCAGATGACAATTATGAGATTCCAGTGAAGCACAATGGACTATGCCCCCCTACCACCCAGAACAATGTTGAATTGATGGTTGGGTTAGCTGACAGTTCTGTGACAGCAATTCGACTATTTATTGCGTATAAAACCTGTATAAATCAACATTGTTTTAAAGGGGAGTGGGGAACGCTCACCAGCAAGGTCAAAAAATGCCGTAAGTGTTCCAAGACTTTTGGCATTGATTGCAGTTCACATATATGTCTGTATGATCAATTATCCATCATATTGTAGCATAGAGGGGAGGAATTCCTCTTACAGAGTGCTTCCCAAATGAATTTCATCATTCCATCATAGCTTAGCTCGGTTTCTAAGAAAGGAACCCCGAACACAGAAGGTATCTCCTTGTCGTGGAGTTCGGGCTTTAAACCAAGAGCACCTAGCATCAGTTCTGGATAGAGTTACTAGTGCATATACATATTTTTTGGCAAATCATGAAGCATTATATATCATTGGTACTTTTCCTCTCTGTGTCAGTCATGTTAGATCTAGACATCATAGTTGCATATAAGCATTCTATGGTATGCAGCGATCTTGGTTGGGTTTTCACATAGAACTTTCCGCCGCATTCATTGTAACAAACAAGACCCATTATCAGCAAACGATCTACCAATATTCATGACAGAAACCGTTATTCAAGAAAATTTCTTCTTGACTTATTAAGAAAAATATCATAGCAATCGGGAAAATAAACTATTTTTAAGAAAAAATGATGAAAACCTGGAATTGTCAAAAAATTTCGCATATTGGAATATGTGCATAATTGTACCAAATCCATAGTCACAGTGGTATATCATTAAGAAACATAATTTTCTGTCTGAAATTCTAATCTCGTTGATTGGAAAGCCTGCATAATTGCAATGACTTTCAGGTCTTATAATAAGATCCTCTCTGTAATTCGAGGTCTTGACGTGTAAGCTAGCCCATGACCACCTGCAAATGATCTTCTCATTTTTGAAATTGGCAATTGCCCAAAGGTGAATAACTCTCCCTGAACATTTGATAGAAAGATGCAGCAAAAGCAACACAAAGAAGAAAGGTAAGCATTCAAATATACAGTTGTATTCGAGATGGAGAAAAGTGAGTCGAGAAATGAATCTAAAAACTAATTTGGTCTCCCAGCAAGTTCACATTCTACTTAGAAAGATATATAAAGCATTGGACACATTAGAGATAACGAGTGCTACAATGGAAAGGGTGATAGTTGATACTTATGATGAAATCAATAAAGGCATCCTCCAATGCCTTGCACTTTCAGGGCTAAGAGCAGAAAATGTTACTGTTATTGGTGTGCTGGTCAAATAAAAAGCATGAAATTCTGCAAAGGAGCTGAACATAGAAAAACAAACGGAAGAAGGAAAACTGACATGCAAATATAGCACGGTCTTTCTTAGTTCTGTTGCCAGACGAACTGTTTCTCAATTTTGTGAAGTACAAATGTCTCTCTATAATTGGAATAGGTAACTTTCGTGCTTTGAAATTTGAATTAGAGAGGGTTTCTATACTTTCAATCCCTCTCTAAATGGAACAAAAGATTCACCCCTTTTCAGGTTCGAATTAGAGAGAGTCCGCTGTATTAATCCAAGTGGAGGAAAAGTCAGGAAAATCACATTGTAAGCCACAAATTATTTCAGGTGAGATATGTAATTCATGCATAATTTTCTTAAAGTATTTCTCCATCTTTTGTCAGTAACTGTTGACTGTTATGCTTGGGCTGTTATTGGTACTCTTTGGAGTACACTTAGTAAATCCCGTTAAGCCATTCCTTGGATAAGTTGGAAGCTCGCTTAGTCCGACTGATTTCCATTCCCCTTGGATGCACTGCAAATTATTGCAAGAATTGATAATCTCCAACATTTCTTAATTCGGACAAATTTCCAATCTCCCTTGAGAGTCTCACATAACAGGATTCCACTGTACTTGCAGCTTTCCCTTCTTTATAGGCGCAATTACAAACGCGGCAAAATTTCGGTAAGCCCTTAGGGTTACTTACTGCGAAACATGTCCGCCACTATGGTTATATTATGTAGGTTATTTCTCTTATTTCGCCCTTCCAACGCTATGCAGTCTATGTTAGGGTTTTTGTCAAACTGAGGAAAAGAGACCACCAAAACTTGGTATGGCGATAAAAACCTTAAAACTGTTGAGGAAATACGTTTTTTCTACTAATCTCCTCAGTTAGTAATAATCCTTGAAAATTTGGAGGGGTTTGGGTAGTTTTTCTAATTTCCCCTTCCAACGCTTTGCATTCCATGTTAGGGTTTTTGTCAAATTGAGGAAGAGTCCACCAAAACTTGGTATGGCGATAAAAAACTTAAAACTGTTGAGGAAATATGTTTTTTCTACTAATCTTGTCAGTTAGTAAGAATCCTTGAACATTTGGGGTGTTTGGGTAGCTTTTTCTAATTTCCCCTTCCAACGCTATGCAATCCATGTTGGGGTTTTTGTCAAATTGAGGAAAAGAGTCCACCAAAACTTAGTATGACGATAAAAACCTTAAAATTGTTGAGGAGACACGTTTGTCTATAAATGTTTGCACTTAGCAGTTACGAGGTTTTTGGATATGGCCTTTTGTCAGTTACAGATGGAAGGTCCCATTAAAGTATCTCACCCTACTTAGTCTAACAGTGTCTGTACATTTATACATTGTAGATGAAATAAAACCAGCAAATTACAGCTGGATTTGCCAATCTATATTTTGCTGCATGTTTTCTTGAAGAAATAATCGTAAATTGGCTTGATGGCATATTTCCGATGAAAGTATGGGCCTAAGTTCGTGATATGTAAGCAAGTGGCAATAAACTAGTCGAGGATTGAAGTTGTTAACTGTTAGCTATCACCGTGAAAAGATTCCTATATACCTGGATAATCATTTTGTATTTCGACCAAACCAAAGTAAGGGTTATCTGCAAGAACCAAAATATGGGCTATCTGCAAGTCCAGCACCCTCACTCACTGTAAACACAAAGCGATGGATTAATAAATGGCGAGGCTGGATGTATTCCAAATGCCCCCGTTTAAGAAAACAATGGGAGTTCACAAAGGAAATACGTCACTAATTTCGTCAACAGAAAGGATCTGGCCCTAATCTGCAATTGGTTGAAAAATGCTGTGACGTACCTAGTCATCCCTGCCACACTAGTCAGACCTGCCACGGCACAAAAGCTACTATAAACCATTTGACTAGCATCGAAGAGTCATCAGGCTCTCCAAAAACTCCTGGAATATATCCTAGAAGGTCCTTGACTTTCATAGCAAAATGAGTGGCAACCCTGCATTAAATTTGTCTGCAGGCAAGTTATCTTATGCATATATATGCAGATATGTATATGCTGGTGTATTCTGATCCATGTTCAATATTTGATTAATAATTTATGGGTAATAAATTCTATTTCAGAGGAAACACTTAAGAAAATGTGGAGGAACCTAAGAGATGTCTTTATAAAGTGCTACAAAAAGAGATTTGATGAATAGGTCTGGGGCAGAATATCAAACCTTACCGGCGTTCCATTTCTTTGCTCAAATGCAGTTCATCAAGGACTCCAATTCAAATAAACTTTCCAAAATCAATATAAATTTTGATGTGAGAAATGACTCTCTCAGCAAGGTAGTCACTTAAATATATCAGGGGGCCAAGAGCAAGAGGGTACTTCCTCTGTGGCTGTTGAAGTCTCCACACCAAGAGAGGCAAAGAGGATGAAGAAGAAAACAGTGAGTCCAAATGTTGATGTTGCAATTATTGAGGCAGTAAAAAAAGAAAAAGAAAAACCAACTGTAATGGATGCTGATGTTGAAGTTGCAACAGTATTGTGCCCTTCATAAAAATTTGGAAATCAGAGCAAACAGGGAAGCAAAAATACAGTAAGTTTTATTAAAGTATGAATTTACTTACCACAATGCACAGTAACATAATCAGAAAATTAAGCCATAGTATAATTTTTGTATTTAGTTACAGTCATGTTACAAATAAATAAAGTTTTGCAGATAATGGTCGTTGGTTGATTAGTACAGCACATCACATCTTTTGGATTATTGTATTTTCCCAAGCAAATGTCCACATTTTTTATAAATCAGTCTTCAATGACTGCCCTTTTCCCTTTGCAAACATTGCATAGAGAAGGAATCTATAGATATTTGGGCAACAAAAAGGATACAGATTAATTTGCTTTTTGATATCTTTACGTGTATTTAAATACAACAGAAATATTTTTCTATTGGAAGTGTAGAATTGGATCCCAAAATTCATCTGCTAGAAAAAAGAATATTTTGCAAATACTTTTTGTCTGGTTTATATTTTCTGCTTTAAAGTTGTTAGTTTTGCCTCAAAAACTGTTTTTGACCTATACATCTCTCAAGCTACTTGTTACATTTTTTTTTAGAAACTGCTTTAATAATAAATAGTAGAGAATTTTTTACCAAACACAGCTTTTGGTAGTTTAATCACTCTTCTCCTTATAAGTAAAATGGGTTCGATGTTCATCCTGTTTCTATACTGTGAAACCTCATGTGGTCTACAATACTAAGGTAATGCTACCATCTGCCAAAAAAGATAGCATATGACAAGCATCTATAAAAAGGTATCATCAAGAAAAAGAAAAGACAAGAAAGAATCCACGATAATGCAGCATGGTGTATTTGTGCAATAGAATAAGAACATTTAACATTACACACAAAGTTTTAATGCATAACAAAAACATCTACGATAACACGACAAAAAGGAGAGAAATACAAAGAGAAATAAAAGAAAAGACAAGAAAGAATCCACGATAATGCAGCATGGTGTATTTGTGCAATAGAATAAGAACATTTAACATTACACACAAAGTTTTAATGCATAACAAAAACATCTACAATAACTCGACAAAAAGGAGAGAAATACAAAGAGAAAAAGAAAGAACATATGCATAATAATGAAGCATGGTGTATTCATGCAGCAGAACAAGTAAATTTATTGTGAAGCGCAAGCTCAAACAACTATCAAATAAAGAAAAAAAGGAAACATATCCATAACAATAAAGCATGGCGTATTCATGTAGTAAATAGCACTGTTGGCTGGCACAAAACAGAGAGAATAAAGCAAAATAAAACGAAAACAAAACTACAGCCATTATACAGAAAGAGAAGAAGAACAATAATTCATGCATAACAATAGTGTTGTGCATTTGCACAACAAGATACAATAAATTAAAAACAAAAGAAAACAAAACAGCGAATAGCAGAAAATGCAACTTTTTACATATGTGTGGTAGCGTCAACTTAAGCAGCTTTAAAACTGAATCTCACACATAGTATGTGAACGAGCATAAGCAGAGCAAACAAGGAAACAAACAAACAAACAAACAAACAAACAAACAAACAAACAAACAAAGAGAAAAAAGAAAGCATGTTAATGCATTGCATCTAATGCATGCAGGGTCTCATGAACTCAGTCAATACAAACCAATACAGCTTAAGGGATGGTAAGGTATGTACGTTCACCTGCTAGCGTAGGCAGACCTAAACATCCGCAAGTCAGGTGCTTAAAGATGGCATCTCATGCACAGTATCTTGTGCCCAATCTGGCTTCAAACGTATTCATGAGTAAAAAAGGTGCATCATCTCATGCACGTTAACAAATACCAGATATGATACAGTTGAGGTATACTGTAATTCGCGTGTCAACACAGTGAGTTGTGTTCTCATGTTCAACTTAGCTTTAACCTATAGTCAAACAAAAAGTACATGCCCGACAACTGCCTGAGTGAACTACGTTGACATAACAGAGGATATCTATCATATTAACAACATGATTAGATATACATCCTGTCTGGTGCCATCAATACCACAGAGTAAAGCAAAGGCCCTGGATTGATCCTACACAGAGATGCTACTACATCCGTTACTCAAGAAGACAAATGCAACCATTTCAATATCAACAGAAGCTCAAAGGCAAGGTGGTTGCTGCCAAAATCTCAAGACAGCAACGTCTGTCAAGGTGGTTATAGCAAAGAACAAGAAGTAGCAGAGGAAAGTCCAGATAGTGCTAAATAAAACACAAATAACTGACTATAGCAGTCATATACTGAAATTGACACTCTGTAACAAACTGGCTACCAACATAATTTGTAGCTTAGCAGTACTAACTGTCAACAACCCCTAAAATCTCAAATTAGGTATTTCTACTTGTAATAAACCTTGAATCTGTGCTTCAAGCCCCGTTTCCTTATGTCAAGTTGTGTTATTTAGCCAGATATATAACCCTATGTACTGCCCAATTATTTAGTGCTGTCTGCATCTATCTCTCGGTAAGAGTACTCTAACAACTTGTCCCTGCAGGTAACATCTGTTCACAATTTTGTCAATAGAACATTACCGAGCAAACAACTTTTATTGTCTAGATCTAATCAATAAATACACAGCAAAATGCTAGAAATTACATTTAAAGATTGAAAATAGCGTTCATAAAATTCCGAGGGTAATAACAGTTACAAAAACAGAACTAGTTACTTATATGTATTGATCAATCAAGTCGACCTAAGGATTGCTTTGATCATTTGCGGTACGGGTGTAGCAATGCCTCAACCATATGTGGTATGGCCTTTCTTCTGTGATGCAGGGCGCTGGTGTATGGCGTACACAATAGTGTAATTAGGGGCTCAACTTTGCATTTTCTCTTGGGGACAAAAAGGGATTAAAATTATATATTACAAGAGGCATATAAAAGGAATAAGTCAATCTAACTTACCAAAATATGGTTATTGATCCTGAGTAATATGCCAAGTTCCAAAATCTGTTATAAAAATCAATATTCTCTTACATGTGTAATTAACAGATACGTGATATAGCAGTACATTGCAAATAAATGTTTTTCTACTGTGCATGTATATCCTTGCTACCTTGCACCACTGTTACACATTTTATGCAATAGTGCAGAATTTAATGGGCTACTACATAAGCCCGGTTTACACTGTGAAAACTAACCTAGGGTGAACCCAGGTTCAACCTGAGTAGGGTTAATCTACGTAGGGCTTTTTATAGTGCAAACGCAAACCTACCCGGGTTGAACCCAGGTACACTCAATCCACTTACGGAGGTGGGTTGAACAATGCTTCATTAACTAGAAATTTTCATGGTAGTTAGACTTTGTCTCGAAATGGTGAACTTTGAAACAGATAGTAATGCAGATACAATAAATACTATAAACAAAGGTTATTTGATCAGATGAAAAAATACAACTGCTTGTTAGCATCAGAGCAGATGAAAAGATACAACAGCAGCTTGATGGCTGTGTTCGTAAGCAACCAATTTTTGAGAAGATGGACATGTGCCTCAAAGAGGAAGGTAACTCTGATAGAACACATTTACAAATAAAGGAAAATATAAAGCCATTGAAGAAAACTTATATGGGCATTATAAAGAGAATAATGGTGCATCAGAAAGGAGGAGAAGGACATTTAAGTTTTTCAGCAAATTGACAAGTTGAAGGGGGATAGACCAATTACACAACCAGTGAGGATCCTGGACAATTCAGATGTGATGCATTGTAAAAGAGCTGAGTTACAAACAGTTGAAGGTGAAAATGGGATATTTGCAGATGAAGATACAAGAACAGATGATTTACGTGATTTAGATAGTGAGCTGCAGATCTCTGACAGAAGTATGGGTCAGCAAACTTATTTACTGTCTTCAATTCTTCTTCACAGAAATGATCTATGATATAACATTATATGCCTTAAATGAGCTATTTTATGGCTATCTTCAGGATCAGTTACACACTATGGTATTTCCAATTTTCAAAAATGACAAGGTTTAATTGAACATTGTTGCAAACATTTTACTTTAGATTCACCATCATCAGCCAGCTCAGCCATATAAGAAGACTCTCAGCAAACAGAAATTGACCATGTTCTCAACAAGACTCCCGCCAGTATCCACAGATAATAATGAGAGAGAAAAGCCAGCTGATAGCAATAAAGTTCTGTCATTAAGGCGAGGTACCAGCAGAAAAAGGACAAGGAATGAGGTGTACTTGGCCAATGCACTGGAAATGAATCAAAGCACCAGGAAGCACAGCAGAATAGAGATTTGTTAAATTGGAGGAAGAGAGGCATAATTGTAGCTTGTGGAGAAGAGAAGAAGGGAGGAAAGGCATGATGAAGCATTCATGATGCAAATTATGGGAAATATGTTCATGCAGATAGCATCATCACTCACTCGATCGGAACTATTCAAGCCCCAGTGATGGTTAACCAAACCCATGCATCTGCCTACCATCAGATGCCTTAGCAAGCAATGTGTATGTTTACCATCACAACCATACCAATGAAACTAACCTTAGAGACCAAATAGAGGAGGAAGTACAGTACACAAATTTGTAGACTTGTTGAAATGGATTGGTTTTGAAATAGTAACAACCTTATGAAAAAGAACTATGTAAGGCCACAAAATGGACCACTCATATAGAAAATTAGTTATAGAGAAAGTAAGGTGTCAAATTATGAATTGAAACACAGAAATGAATGAAAAACTAAGCTAGATCTAACGACAACAAAACCATCATACTAACACCAAAATCACAAAGTATGAATCATCCCTACAATGACTGCTAAAACATATTAGGTGAATAATGATTTTCCATCAAGAATCCTAGAGAGGGTTCTATTCTATTCTATTTCTGTTGCGTCCTCGAGCAGTCGAAGGTTGTCTATCACGGATCTCAATTTTTCTCTACACTGTGCCTTCCTTTTCAACTTTTCATATTCTCTAATGTTGGTCCGCTCCTTGATGTCGTAAATCCACATTCTTCTAGGTCTTCCCTCTGATTTTTTGCCATCTATAAATCCTTCCATGATGTTAACAAACAAATTTCGATTTGAACTTCTTACAATATGGTCACAGACTGATGATTTTCGTTTAGCGATTTTCTTTAATAGAGTGGGTCTCTCATTTATTCGGTCATATACTTGCTTGTTCGTAGTTTTGCTTACCCAGCCAATATTAAGTATTCTGTGATAGCACCATGTTTCAAATGCATCTATGTCTTTGCTGCTTTTCTGCCTATTGTCCATGCTTCACAACCATACGTTAATAGTAAAAATATATACGAATTTAGCAGCCTTTTCTTTGTCTTCATATTTACATTAGTTTTCATAAGTTCTTTCAACTCCCAGGATGATTTCTTTGCTATTACTATTCCCCTCATGATTTCTTGCATGCATCTCGTGTCTGCTGTGATAAGTGTACCAAGATATTTATATTTATTTACTTGCTCTAATGCCACCCTATTTGACTTTATTGTTATTTTCATTCCTGGTTGCTTTTCCATTACCATAACCTTTGTCTTTTTCACATTCAACTCCATGCCACAAGCTGCGCAGCTCTCATTTACCTTGTCAACTTGTCTTTGTAAATCTTCTTCTATGTTAGCTTGCAACACAGTGTCATCAGCAAATCGTATGCTATTAATAACCACTCCATTTACAACTAAACCAGTTTAATCCTGTAGGGCTTCATTTATTAGTTCTTCACTGTACATGTTAAAAAACAATGGAACCAAAACACAGCCTTGTCTGAAACCTTTCTCAATTTTAAAACTTTGAGAGTCTTCTGACCTTCCCCTAATTTGAGCAGTTTGAGACCAATATAGATGTAATACTAATCTTATTTCCTCTGAGGGCTTTTGGAAGGATTTTTGCTTTGATAATAATCTGGCAATTACGATTCTTTCAGATTTCAAACTATAATTTATAGTGCTATCCATCGCAATGCCTCTCATTACAAAGTAACGCCTTCCTTATGTTCATTCCCACCTGCAAAGATGACCCTAAAGTTTTCATTACCGGGTAAATAGTATCTAAAGTCTCCTCTATCTTTCCAGAATGTTTCTGATACCCCCAATACATCTATATTCATTCTTATCATTTCTTTGGCAATGTTTGCAAGTTTTCCAGCCTGATATAGGCTTCTCACATTCCATGTAGATATTTTCCAGCAGTCACTGGATGATGGTGCACGTCTGCATGCCGGGGCACAGTCCATCCACCGGGCCGGACTAATGAGCTGATGGCCCATCACCACCCCTTTTGCTACGCTCTTTACTAGGTCTGTTTAGCATTTCCATGATAATTCTTAGGGACTATTTAGCAAAAGCAGGCTCCTAGAACTACTTTTCCTGCAGTGGCTGCCAACTAGCCTGTCACCGCTATCCATTGATAAGATGCATCAAATGATGCAACTACTTGGGGGATAGTCTTTAAAATGCGCCTAAAGTCAGATTTGGTGGAATAAAATAGCTATATTGTTCTCTATTAATACGCAATTGCTTGATAAATGCTTAAATGTCACTGTCTTGGCAATAGTGCACAATGGCATCTCTTATATCTTCAGACCTTCGAATACTCAGCTCTTGTGTTTCACTTATTGGTGCAATATTATTTCTGAGCCATAAAGCTCTTCAACAATAGTAACACACTTATTGTATTTTTCGCCTGTCATTTTCTTTGTCCTGTACGCATAAAGTCAATTATAAGATTATATCAACCAGAATAAAAAGTAAAGGAACATAGATAGAAGAAATTAGACAAAGGCAACTTGAAATTTTAGGACATTTGTGCAGAAAGGAAGGTTTAGAACATCGCCTATTGACAGGACAACTTGACGGTAACAGAAACAGGGGAAGGCAATGAATAGCAAGCCTGGATAGTTTGAAGCTGCTGACTAAAAAGAAGAACGCTGGAATTTTAATTGAAAGGCTAATGACAGGGAAAATCGAAAGACACTGGTCGTCCACGTATGTTATCAGATAAGGCACAACAATTAAATTAAATTTTCTTAGAATTGCGCATGCACTTGCAACACTTGCCCAGGTTCAACCCATTAAGCATTTACACTTTAATACTACTAAATCAGGGTAAACTCTACCCGGGTTCAATCCAGGTAACTATTTTGTAGTGCTAACAGGGCTATGCATATTAACGGGATCCCATAAAGCTTCCATACAATTACTGCTCCTAATTGACACTCTACCTGTGAAGTTTAAAACTAAATTCAATCAATGCCATACTAAATTGCTAATAAAGAAATAAACAAACAGGCACATGCAAACAAACATGTCCATTTCATTTCCTGACATATGACATAGGCCTGTAACATGTTGAAGAAAGTGTGAAAGTACTTTCCGTTCCGGCAATCAATGATTTTCTCTATTTGACACTTTTAACAAATACAACCAATCCAACTAAGGCAGTTGGAAGGAAACTTGGAAACACAACCAGACTGTACTTCTCTCAGCAAAATTCTGTTATAGGTTTTCTCTTTTATCTACGTTAGGGCTCCAAAGAAGTCTTCTTCCATGTTTAGATATAAGGACTCCATACTGCTGCCACTTGAAATGTGCGTAGTACCCTATTCTGGCACTAACAACTTACCTTTTAGTACTAAAATGTGGACAAATGAGGTTTCAAAAACGTGCTTTTATAGCTGAGCTTGACAATAGGTTCCTTATAAACAGCATCGTGTACACTGGACTATGAAAATGAACAAATTCCTTTGATTGGTACATAGCTGTAGGTAATATTGGCTGGGTGAGACAAAGCTTTGGAATCGAAAAGAGATGGTACTCAAGCTTGGTGATTTAGACCAAAAATCAGACATCGTTTTTTCAGGCGCCGAAGCTAATAGGTGCATTAGGTGCATGAGAAGAGCGAAAGTTAGTTCGATTTTATGACATCTAGAATACTGTCATGTAGTATTATACATTATGCTGGTATAGACTGAGCCAAAATTATGAACTGTATGGCCAGAAATATAGTGAATTGCAACAACTGCATTGGATGGAGAAAAGGTTGATATAAAAGAGAAGGGGAAAATGCAATTGCGTATTAGGAAGACAACTGCTGTTATATTCAATTTTCATCTCTGGTATGGATTATGAACCAAGTTCCTGATGAAGCAACTGGGGCAATGAAGATGCCCATGATGAAGAAACTCATGATACTTTTGGGAAGAGAAAGAATGGCCATGAGATGAAGAAACAACCAGGTAGAAAAGCACAGTAGCCAGAATCGCTCATTATTGACATTCACTCATTATTGATATAACCGAAATAGGTCTATGTCAAGAAAAAGCTGATTTTCACAAGTTCCCAAATCCACAAACTGTGGATGTATATCAAAAGGTTTTGAGTGAACTTAAACAATGAGCAGGAACCAGTGGTGAAAACGTCTGTTTATTGCAACGCAGATCCACACAAAGTTAAAACAAGTAGTTGCACAATGGAAGAAGGAGCATTTGGTGATGACAACTGGAATTGGGATTCAAGAGGATCATGGCTATGGCTCATGGTTTAATAAATATTTTTCATTGGCTAACACCAGGGATTCCTGTTAGCCAAACCAGACAACTGGACTATACCATTTAATGAATGAAATATCATTGGAGTCTTACTCTCCAGGTTTACAAGACCAAAATTCTAGAGAGCCAGGGTATTCATGTGACTCACCAGATATGTCTTTTTGTGAAAAAAAGCATTAAGGGCAAAATGAAAACCGGTTCCTGGAGGTGGTTGCGATGCTTAAAGTAGTTGTGGGACATGATCCCGCCTTTTTAGAATTCACAACGGAATAGGCAAAATGAACTCAAACGTGTTCGTATAATGTATCAAAGTCAGCACCGATCTTATTATAATCAACAGTAAGAGTTTTATCAAAACCAGCCAGCAATTGTCCCACAACAGCGAGGTTTTGATAGTCATTTGCAACACATGGTGAATGAAAATAGGGAACATCATATGTAAAACTAACTATCAATAGCCTATAGCCCTCATTAAAAGGTATTCAGGGATAATAGCAAATCATGGGAACACGGAAATAGGTCATTTCTATGAAACATCAGAGAGCACCAAAAATACTAAGGGAATTTGCTTTAATATTTATCCTATGCACTATGCGACCAGACCATGCAACTTTCATGGGGGCACAGCATTAGTCTTTCCAAGGCTAATATGCAACTTTTCAACTGGGGCTAGGGGAGCCCGAGTGTAGTGAGCTATCAGTACTAAGCTAGTCTCTATTATATGAATTATGCACAGAATTGTTTAAAATGCTCTCTACAATGAGGCACTAATGAAACTACATGACATATTGTCTCCTGCTTCACTCAATTCTAACTTAAGGAGTCTTTTAACATCTAGTGATATCATTGTAGGGTTTTACAACAGATACAATATAGCACATGAATTGGCAGGTATGAGTGGTTCTGTTATCGTGTAGGTGACCACTAATCTTGTCTACAGAGGTAAAGGATCAAGTCTGACCCACAAATGTAAGTATTATACAACTGGAATCTGTGATAGGACTTTGTAGTTCAAGGTGCTAAAACAAAATAATATTGCTTAGTATTCCTATATCACACCTTTATATATATAACAGAGTGTAAAGCCAATGATTGAGCAGCATGAATCATCATATTAGATTTCAACCAAAGTTCTTGGGGGGAGTTCATAGGTTATGGCTATACAAAACAAATACGTCAGCTATCCAGTACTAAAGTATTTGTTACAACCATGTGAAATTCAGATTTCAAACAATAATGGTTGTTTAATAGGGGAAAGTGGCCCCATAAATCAAAATGTTGTATCCCTAAAACTATATTATCATAAGGAGAGTGATCGATGAAAGTCAGTAATTCTTTGACATGAGTCATAATATATATCCTGCGTCACTAATTCAGATTTCAAACGATGGTATTACCTCAGTGGGGGCAAGGGGCTTCATATATTAAGTCTAGGCAATAAAAATGATGGTCATATCTAGTACTAATTCATCCCTTAAGAGTATACCATCACGTGTAGAATGATCTATGGAAGTCACTAATGGCATTTATAACAAATGATATCAGAAAGAAGGGCACATGTGTCCCAATAAAAGAACATTCAGTATAATAGAACCCCTTTAACTTGACTTCACAAGAAGAAATATACCATCTATAGTGGAAATAACTATGAAGCCTACTGCAAATACAGCGAAAACAAAACGAAAAGAGAGTTACTGAGCTGAATATAAAGTTAGTAACATCTTAGTGTTTGCCTGTAAAATGTGTATGACAAAATCAAAGAGTAAATTCTACTGGAAGGGAATATCTCAAACGTAAACAAAGTGGCCTAATTCTAGAGACATCATAACATACAATTCAGGCGCATATACTAAGAATAAAAGGCAAGTTAAGAGCTCCTAGTACATCAGCAAATAGTGCATTAAACTAGCTTAGCACTGATAGCCCGCTAGAATGCGGGCTCCCCTAACTCCAGTTGGCATGCTGCATATTAGCCTTGGAAAGACTAACGCTGTGCCCCCATGAAAGTTGCATGGTCTGGTGGCATAGGATCACGAGAAGGTGACGTTATGGGCCTCTGCGATGGAGCACGTGACTTTCGGCCTTGCATTGTGCAAATCGAAGAAAATTGCGAGAAAACATTGTGCAAAAAGTGGTCGGATACCTGCGCTAGGCTACAGGGCAGTAAAGGGACAGGAAGAAAGTCAAGACGCCCCGTAGCCTAGCGCAGGTATCCGACCACTTTTTGCACAATTTTTTCTCGCAAGTTTCTTCGATTTGCACAATGCAAGGCCGAAAGTCACGTGCTCCTTCGCAGAGGCCCATAACGTCACCTTCTCGTGATCCTATGCGACCAGACCATGCAACTTTCATGGGGGCACAGCGTTAGTCTTTCCAAGGCTAATATGCAGCATGCCAACTGGAGTTAGGGGAGCCCGCGTTCTAGCGGGCTATCAGTACTAAGCTAGTCTACATTATATGAATTATGTAAAGAATTGTTTAAAATGCTCTCTACATTGAGGCGCTAATGAAACTACATTATACATTGTCTCCTGCTTCACTCAATTCTAACTTAAGGAGTTTTGTAAAATCTAGTGATATAATTTTAGGATGTCATAACAGATACAATATAGCACATGAATTGGCAGGTATGAGTGGTTCTGTTATCGTGTAGGTGACCACTAATCTTGTCTACAGAGGTAAAGGATGAAGTCTGACCCATAAATGTAGGTGTTATACAACTGGAATCTGTAATAGGACTGAGTAGTTCAAGGTGATAAAACAAAAGAATATTGCTTAGTATTCCTATATCACAGCTTTATATATATAACAGAGTGTAA
Source organism: Mastigias papua (assembly GCA_964019165.1). NCBI lineage: Eukaryota > Metazoa > Cnidaria > Scyphozoa > Rhizostomeae > Mastigiidae > Mastigias > Mastigias papua. The sequence goes on along the minus strand of OZ025271.1, from coordinate 6,803,103 downwards.
AGCCCACGATTGAGCAGCTTGAATCATCATATTAGATTTCAACCAAAGTTCTTGGGGGAAGTTCATAGGTTATGCCTATACAAAACAAATAAAGCAGCTATCCAGTACTAACTTATCTGTTACAACCATGTGAAATTCAGATTTCAAACAATAATGGTAGTTGGATAGAAAAAAGTGGCTCCATAAATCAAAATGTTGCTATCTAGTACTAATTCATCCCTAAAAAACTATACTATCATATGCAGAGTGACCCATGGAAGTCAGCAATTCTTTGAATTGAGTCATAATATATATCCTGCATTACCAACTAAGATTTCAAATGAAGGTATTACATCAGTGGGGGCAAGATAAATTCATCCCTTAAGAGTGTATGATCATGTGCAGAATAGTCTATGGAATTCAGTAATGGAATTTATATCAAATGATCTGAGAAAGAAGGGCAACTGTGTGCCAACAAAAGAATATTTAGTTTAATAGAACCCCTTTAATATGACTTCACCAAAATAACTCTACCATTTATAGTGGAAATAACAATGAGGCCTACTGTAAATAGAGCGAAAACAAAATGAAAAGAGAGTTACTGAGCTCAGAATAAAGTTGGTGACATCCTAGTGTTTGCCTGTAAAATATGTATGATAAAATCAAGGAGTAAATTCGAGTTGAAGGGCAATATCTCAAACGTAAACAAAGTGGCCTAACTCTTGAGACATCCTAACATCCATGTCATCTGCATATACTAGGACTTAAGCGCAAGCTAAAAGCTCCTAGTAAATAAGCAAATATTGCAGTAAATGCCTCCTGAATATCATAATGATACTTCTGCAGTAACAAAACGGTAATTTAGAACAGACAATCAAGCAACAACTTAGGGGAACTACCATGATCTTAATGCCCCTGAAGCAAAGTTATGGAATCACCCTCAAGAGACCAGAAGTAAATTCCAAAACAAAGGACAACAGGTATCTGTGATCGTGAGATGAACTTGGGAATCCCCTTGCATTTCACCATACAAACTACGACGAAAGTAAAGGGTGAAAGTAACAGCTGCAAAATTAGGGTAACCAAAGTCAGCAATAGCCCTATACATACTTCAGTGAAAGCATTCCACATACCAATATTTTATAGCCAAACATAACCATATCCTCTGCCATTCGTACATGCAGTAAAAGCAATGAATAAATTCGAAGCTACCAGGGAATACAACAGTAAACATACAGTAATCATTTCATGACAATTTAGTAAGAAAAGTAGGATAACTTAGCGAATGAAATCAAGCGAAAAAAGCACTAAACTGAAAGCTGAACGACGAAATTCTCCTCCAAGTCACACGGCAATATTACAGTAGTGCAAATCAAAACATTCCCAAATGAAAACAGCACGCACGCCACTCCATGTCATCAAAATATGCATGAAGAGCAAACAAACTGCCATAGTCTAACACAGAATATAAATTCAAACGTATGTTGAATATGTTTTCACAATTTAGCAGTAAAAGCACGGTGATTTAGCACATAGAATCAAACAACTTGAAGAAGAACTGTCATGGCGGCAATACCCTCGAGGGAAGGTGGTTGAATCTGGTTGAAAGATATAGAAATAAATGGCTGGCAACAGCAGGATACAGATGAAATGGACAAAGGACATACATGGAATCTTAAATAAATCTATCTACAGAAAACAGAGTCGGTTTACCTGGAAAGACAGTGACAAAAGTCTCCTTGCGATCACACACAGCAACATCGTCCTACATGAACATTCGCCAACGTGAAAGCAACAGTCCTACGCAGAGGTGTCAAGTGAGCATGGTGGAGGGTATAGGAAAGCAATGGCCATAAGTTGAAAGTGGAATATCTCGGCAAACAGAACAGATATGGAGAAATCCCTCCTTTATGAGTAAGTAGACCCCAAGGTGAACCCCTAAACCGAGTTTGGTCATAATCCCCCCACAGGTCTAGGAGGAGAAGTGTCATTAAAATCGGGCTAAAACTGGGTCATGTGGTACAAATTCGAGCAATCTGATTGGTTTGGCATAAATTATCATATAGGGATCTTAGTATATAGAGATACATCCTCAGTATCATAACGATACGTCTGCAGTAACAAAATGGTAATGTAGAAGAAAAAATCAAGGGAAACTTAGGGAACTGCTGAGATCTTAATGTCCCTGATGCAAAGCTATGGAATCACAATCAAAAGACCGCAATTAAATTCAGAAACAAAGGATAAAGGTATATGCGGTGATTGTGAGATGAACTGGCAATCCCCTTGAATTTCACCAGACTACACAAAAGAAATGAGTGAAAGTAAAAATTGCAAACTTAGGCTAACCACATTCAGCAATAGCCCTATCTATACTTCAGTGAAAGTATCCCACATGCCAAAACTTTATCGCGAAACCTAGCCATATCCTATGTCATCTGTACATGCTGTAAAAGCAATGAACAAATTCCAAGCTAGCAAGGAATACAACAGTAAACATACTGTAATCATTTCATCACAATGTAGCAAGAAAACTAGAACACAATAGCAAATGAAATCAAGTGAAAAAAGCAGTAAACTGGCAGCAGAACGACAAAATTCTCCTCCAAGTCACAAGACAACTATACGGTAGTCCTAATCAAAGCATTAACAACTGAACGCAGCAAGCAAGCCATTCCATGTCATCTAAATAGGCATGAAAAGCAAACAATCTGCCATAATCTAGCACCGAATACAAAGTCAAACATATGCTGAATATCTTTTCACAAGTTAGCAGTTAAAGCACTGTGATTTAGTACACAGAATCGAACAACTTTGAGAAGAATTGGGTGTAATCAGGTCATGTCGTACAATTTAGAACAACCTGATTGGTTTGGCATAAATAATCATATAGACATCCTAGTATACAGTGATGATTAACCAAATATTAGAGAAGTGGGAGAAAGTGAAATTCATGGAAATAGGAGACGGAGCTAAGCTATTTAATCTAAATAAAGATCGTACAGCTAAAGAATTACTCAAGATAGCAAATGAAGCTCTTTCAACAATAAAACAAGCATATCAGTAAGGTATTACGGAAATCAATGACTTGATATACACTACGGCTACTGTTGTGACAGAAATGAAAGGAGTCAAAGTAAAATAGCAAAGAAAACCAAACAGAAGGCAACCTGCATGGAAAGAAATAATTGAAAAGGAAATTAATAGAATGCGAGGTGCTCTGTCTATGCCCACAGAGTTAACACGAGATAGTGGAATAAGTGACAGAAAAAAGAGAAAAATAATGAGAAGATATCAAATAAAAGGGGAGAGAGACACTAATACTGAAAAAGAAAAGTTGAAGCAAAAGATTCAGGCAAAGGCACAAAGATTACAGCGATTTGATTAAAGAAGCAGGCAGTTTAGGCAAAACAAATTGTTTAAAACTAATCCAAAATTATTCTATATTTTCTCTCCCCTTTTATTATATAGAATTTCTATATTTTCTATATTTTTATATTTTCTCTCCCCTTTTATTATTTATTATATAGTGTCTCTCTCCCCTTTTATTATATAGAACTGAGAAAATAGAAAATTGACGATAAATGATCCACAATCTGCTGATGAAGTTGAAAGATTTTTGGAAATCAATTTTAGAAGATGATAAACATTATAATGAAGAAGCTTGATGGATTAAAGAACAAGAAGACAAGTATTGGTACTCATCTGAACAAGAATGGACAGACACAACAAATGAAAAAATCACTTTGGCAATTAGAAAGACAAGTAACTGGAAATCCCCTGGTATAGACAATGTGCAAAACTTCTGGGTGAAGAATTGTGAAGCCTACTAGATGACAGTGTGAATCGTGAATTGAGAATTGTGAAGGGAGTAACATATTTGTTACCTAAAACTCAGGAAATAAAAGTTCCAAAAAACTATAGACCAATTACATGTTTACCAACCCTCTACAAAATACCAACATCAATCATAGCAGAGAGACCTTACAACCATTTAGAAGAAAGTAATTTATTGCTAGCTGAACAAAACGGATGTAGAACAGGCTCATATGGCTGTTAAGACCAATTTCTCATAAATAAATCGTTTCTGGAAGATTGTGAGGGTAAAAGAAAGAATTTATGCACCTCTTGGATAGATTATAGGAAAGCATTAATACTGAAAGCCTGCTAAATGCGCGCTCCCCTATCCCCAGTTCAAAAGGTTACAGATTAGCCTTGGACAGACTAACGATGTGCCCCCATGAAAGCTGCATGATCTGCATTTTTGAGGAGCAAGAATCCTAAAAGCTCGCATAGGATTAAGAGAAGATGACTTCATGGGCCTCTGTCATCGAGCACGTGACCTTTGCATTGCATTGTGTAAATAGAGGAAAATTACGAGACAAAATTATGCACAAAATGCTCGGATACCTGCTCTATGCTACGGGGCTGTACGGAAAAAAGAATGAAAGTGAAGAAGCCCCGTAGCCTAGCGCAGGTATCTGAGCATTTTATGCATAATTTTTTCTCGTAATTTTCCTCGATTTACACAATGCAAGGCCGAAGGTCATGTGCACGATGACAGAGGCCCATGATATCACCTTCTCTTAATCCTATGCGAGCTTTTTGGATTCTTGCTCCTCAACAATGCAGACCATGCAGCTTTCATGGGGGCACAGCGTTAGTCTTTCCAAGGCTAATCTGTAACCTTTTGAACTGGGGAAAGGGGAGCACGCGTTTAGCGGGCTTTCAGTATTACGCTAGTCTCCTGTATATGAAATAACCACATAATTCTTCACATTGTTCTTTGCAGTGAGACATTAAAGAGCTACATCAAGTATTGTCTACTGCATACTTCACGTCTAACATAGAGGGTGTTGGAACATCTAGTAGTATAATTGTAACAGTGTATAAGATATACAATATAGCCCATCAACTGACAGGAATGACTACGGCTATGACCGAGTGGGTGATCACAAATCTTCTCCATACAGGTAAACAAATAAATCTGAGCCATAAACCTGCAATATGGTTGCATCCAGTAATCCTTTGGTATCTGGTATATTAGCTTTCTTTGGCCATTAAATTAGCTTGTATCGAATTACAATAGCTGAGAGAACTCCATAGTCTTACTTCATAAAAATATAAAAATACTGTTATGTACAGGTAACATGCTATACAATATTAATCATCAAATCAGGTTTAGAGTAATTACAGTATTTGTTGTGGAGGGAGCTGATGGTAGGGGCTCGGAAAAATCAAGTCTACACAGTAGCGATGGTCATGGTATCTATTAGTAAGTAATCCCTGTAAACTGAGTCATGATGTACAGAATAATCAACGGAAATCATGAATGGAATTTATAGCAACTGTTTTCCTGCAAAGAAAAATTCAGGATAAAGGAACCCCTAATTTGATTCCTCAAAAGTTACACTATGATCCATAGTGAAAAGAACTATAAAAGTGTTGTAAATAAAGAGTACTGGGATTCAGCTACAAACTGTACTGGAAGTAAGTAAGGCATCAGCTACGGGGACTGAGAGTAATAGAAACGCCCCTGAAGATGTTGGAGAGAATGCACACGATTGTTTCCTCAACTAATGCAAGAAGAAGAAACAGAGACAGAGTATCAAACTGCAATAATCCACAGACTAAATTGGATACCATCCTAACTCTAGCCTAAAATAACTGTGTTGCAAACGTAAAGAACTATGTAGACGTTACAAAAAATATCTCAACTCAGACCTGTCTCACCTGTAAACAATGCCAGATTGGCGTAGCAAAGCTAAAAGTGAACAGCACGCTAAACATCCTAGGAATTATTAAATAGTCCAGTAGGAATCTGCCAAACAACTTCCAGAACTTCTGCAGTTACAAATCTATAATGTAATTGTTCGGAAACAAAGGATTGAATGTATCTGCGATCGTGAGATGAGCTGGGGAATCCTCTCGCATGTTTACTTACAAACTGCACCAGAATGAAGATTGAAGGATACCAAAACGCTATATGGCTAACATTCAACAAACTTGGCAAGTCACGTCGTTTCCTTGTAATCACACTTGCCATGAAAAACGAACAGCAGCCTCTTTATGGCTTAAACCATACGGGGGAGGGCTGTAAACCTCTCAGAGTTATTATAGATAACACAATGAACAATCTCACAGAGGAAAAACACGGAGAAATTTTGGAAGTTAGATAAAACAACATTACTACGCTACTGGTTGATATTTTACCACGCCTTACTTTATTGTCTTCAAAATAAAATTGGGACTGCACCTCAAGCAAAAACAATCCAAACTGAAAGCTTCCCGAATGTTATCCCATGTCAGGTAACACAGCGTAAGAAGTAAGCGAAATACACCATAATACACCACAAAATACAATATGAAAATATCTTCTATATGGTTTATCACAACATGCTTGCAAAAGCACTACAGTTTAGCAGAGAGAATAAACCAACTCGGGAAGATCTGTCTTGGCGATATCACCCTCGAAGAGTAGGACTCCTTGGCAAATGAAATCAGGCAAAAACAGCAGTAAACTGGAAGCAGAATGACGAAATTCTCCTCCAAGTCACACGGCAACTACATTGTAGTAATGGCTCGCAACAGTAGAATACGGATGAAATGGAGAAAAGAAATACAGGACATCTTAAATCAACCCATTTCAGCAAAGTAGAGTAGGCTTACCAGGAAGAACAGCAACCAAACTCTCCTCGTGATAACGCATACAGCTACTTCGTCCCGCAGGACTGCTCACAAAACTGACAACACACGGTCCAGCAGGGAGGAGCAACATTATTGCTGTGAATGGCGATGGCAAGAAAGTTGAATAACTCGGCAAAAAATAATGATAAAAGTCATATCTCTTCTTATGTCAGTGGTAGACGCAAATGGCTACCCTTGACAGAAATTTGGGGGCCATGGGACAAATACCCTGGGAGGAGATCGTGTATGCGGAATCAGGTCACGTCGTACAAATTCGAGCGATCTGATTGGTTTGGCAAAAATTATCATATAGGGATCTTAGTATATAGTGACTAGCTTAGTACTAATAGCCCGCTAAACGCGGGCTTCCCTGGCCCCAGTTCAAAAGTTGCATATTAGCCTTGGAAAGACTAACGCTGTGCCACCATGAAAGTTGCTTGGTCTGGTCGCATAGGATCACGAGAAGGTGACGTCATGGGCCTCTGCGATGGAGCACGTGACTTTCGGCCTTGCATTGTGCAAATCGACGAAACTTGCTAGAAAAAATTGTGCAAAAAATGCTCGGATACCTGTGCTAGGCTACGGGGCAGTAAAGGGAAAGGAAGAAAATCAAGAAGCCCCGTAGCCTAGCACAGGTATCCGAGCATTTTTTGCACAATTTTTTCTCGCAAGTTTCGTCGATTTGCACAATGCAAGGCCGAAAGTCACGTGCTCCATCGCAGAGGCCCATGACGTCACCTTCTCGTGATCCTATGCGACCAGACCAAGCAACTTTCATGGGGGCACAGCGTTAGTCTTTCCAAGGCTAATATGCAACTTTTGAACTGGGGCCAGGGAAGCCCGCGTTTAGCGGGCTATTAGTACTAAGCTAGTCTCTATTATATGAATTGTTGAATGCACAGAATTGTTTAAAATGCTCTCTACAATGAGTCACTAATGAATCTACATGACATACTGTCTCCTGCTTCACTCAACTTTAACTTAAGGAGTCTTGGAAATAATTTTAAGTTGTTATAACAGATACAATGTAGCACATGAATTGGCAGGTATGAGTGGTTCTGTTATTATGTAGGTGACCACCAATATTGTCCACAGAGGTACACAATCAAGTCTGATCCATAAACGTAGGTGTTATACAACTGGAATCTGTAATAGGACTTGGTAGTTCAAGGTGATAAAACAAAAGAATATTGCTTAGTATTCCTATATCACACCTTTATATAATATATAACAGACTGTAAGGCTCTTGATTGAGCAGCATGAATCATATTAGATATCAGCCAAAGTTCTTGGGGGGAGTCCATAGGTTATGGCTATACAAAACAAATAATGCAGCTATCCAGTGCTAAATTATCTGTTGTACAACCATGTGAAATTCAGATTTCAAACAATAATGGTTGTTGGATAGAAGAAAGTGGCTCCATAAATCAAAAGATTGCTATCGAGTACTAATTCATCCCTAAAAAAACTATATTATCATATTCAGACTGATCTATGGAAGTCAGTAATTCTTTGAAATGAGTAATAATATATATCCTGTATCATCAACTCAGATGTCAAATGAAGGCATTACCTCAGTGGGGGCAAGGGGCTTCATAAATTAAGTCTAGGCAATAAAAATGATGGTCATATCTAGTACTAATTCATCCCTTAAGAGTATATCATCACACGCAGAATGATCTATGGAATTCAGTTATGGCATTTATAACAGATGATCTCCGAAAGAAGGGGAACTGTGTCACAACAGAAGAACATTCAGTATAGTGGAACCCCTTAAATTTGACTTGACCAGAATAACTCTACCATCTATTGTGGACATAACTATGAAGCCTACTGTAAATACAATGAAAACAAAATAAAAAGAGAGTTACTGAGCTGAGAATAAAGTTGGTAACATCTTAGTATTTGCCTGTAAAACGTTTTTGATTTAGACTGTAAGGGCAATATCTCACATGTAAGCAAAGTGCCCAAACTCTTGAGACATCCTAACATTCACCTCACGTGCATATACTAAGAATCAAGAGCAAGCTAAAAGCTCCTAGTACATCAGCAAATATTGCATTAAATACCTCCTCAATATCATAACCATACTTTTGCAGTAACAAAACGGTAATTTAGAACAGAAAATCAAGCGAAGCTGAGGGGAACTGCCGTGAGCTTATTGCCCCTGAAGCAAAGTTATGGAATCACCCTCAAAAGACCGCAATTAAATCCAAAACAAAGGACAACAGGTATCTGCGATCGTGAGAGGAACTTGGGAATCCCCTCGCATTTCACAGTACACGCTACGACAAAAGTAAAGAGTGAAAGCAAAAACTGCAAAATTAGGGTAACCAAATTCAGCAATAGCCCTATACATACTTCAGTGAAAGCATTCCACATACCAAGACTGTATCCCCAAACACAACCGTATCCTATGTCATTCATACATGTGGTAAAAGCAATGGATAAATTCCAAGCTAGCAAGGAATACAACAGTAACCATACCATAACCATTTCATCACAATGTAGTAAGAAACGTAGGATACCTTAGGGAATGAAATCAAGTGAAAAAAGCATTGAACTGGAGGCAGAACGACGAAATTCTCCTCCAAGTCACAAGACAACTATACGGTAGCCCTAATCAAAACATTGCCAACTGAAAGCAGCAAGCACGCCACTCCATGTCATCTAAATAGGCATGAAAAGCAAACAACCTGCCATAATCTAGCACCAAAGTCAAACATATGTTGAATATCTTTTCACAATTTAGCAGTAAAAGCACGGTGATTTACTACACAGAATCGAAGAACTTTGAGAAGAACTGTCGTGGCGGTAATTCACTCGAGGGAAGGTGGCTGAATCTCGTTGAAAGATATGGAAATAAATGGCTGGCAACAGTAGAATACAGATGACATGGACAAAGGAAATATAGGAATTCTTAACTCAAACCATTTCAGGAAAATAGAGCTGGCTTACCTGGAAGAACTGCAACCAAAGTCTCCTCGCGATAACACATACAGTTACTTAGTCCTACTGGACCGCTCGCAAAACTGACAACACGAGGTCCAGCAGGGAGGAGCAACAGTATTGCTGTGAGTTGAGATGGGAAGAAAGTTGAATAACTCAGCGAAAAAAAATTATAAAAATCATATCTCTTCTTATGTCAGTGGTAGACCCAAATGGCTACACTCAACAGAAATTTTGGGGCCATGGGACAAATACCTTAGGAGGAGATCGTGTAGGCAGAATCAGGTCACGTGGTACAAATCTGAGCAATCTGATTGGTTTGGCATAAATTATCATATAGGCATCTTAGTATATAGAGATTTGACAGTGTACCTCATAGCTGGATCATTAAGACAATGCAAATTTATAGACTGTATCCATCTCTAATAAATTATATTACACACAGCATGAGCACATGGAAAACAACAATGACATTTACCTGCTCCTCTGGTTCTATTGTAACAAACCCTATTAGAATTAAAAGGGGGATATTTCAGGGTGACTCATTGTCTCCACTTCTGTTCTGCATGTCTCTTGCACCTCTTAGCAATCTACTAAACACTACAGAATTTGGATATGGCATGACTAAAGAACGACTGAATCACATGCGCTACATGGATGACTTGAAACTGTACTCGAAACGTGACAAACAATTAGGACTGCTTAACACTGTCAAGTTATTTAACAACGACATTGAAATGCAGTTCCAATTAGACAAGTGCGCTAAAGCATCTTCTAAGAAAGGGACATTGACAAAGACTACCAATATAAAACTTCATAACACGTGTTATTCAGGAGCTTGCTCAAGAAGGTACTTATAAGTACTTAGGTATAGATGAAGGTAATGGCATTAAACACGCAGCACCGAAAGAAGAGGCTGTACGGGAATCAGAAGGAATTCGAGAAACCCCGTAGCCTAATGCAGGTATCCATGTATATTTTGCACACATTTTTCGCACAATTTTCTTCCATTTGCACACTGCAAAGCCAAAGGGCACGTGCTGCATCGCAGAGGCCCATGATGTCACCTTCTCATCACCCTATGCGACCTTTCTCATCATTGCTCATCCACAATGCAGACCATGCAGCTTTCATGGGGGCACAGCGTTAGTCCTTCCAAGGCTAATCTGCAACTTTTGAATTGTGGCTAGGGGAGCCGGCGTTTAGCGGGCTACCAGTACTATGATAGTCTCTATTATATGACTTAAGCATAGAATTGTGTAAAATGCTCTTTACAGTGAGACACTGATGAAAGTACATGAAATATTGTCTCCTGGTTCATTCAATTCCAGCATAAGGAGTCATGTAAAATCTAGTGATATTATCTTAATATGTTATAACAGATACAATATAGCACATGAATTGACAGATATTACTGGCACTGTCATCTAGTAGGTACCTGCTAATCTAGTCCACAGAGGTACACAATCAAGTCTGAACAATAAACTTAAATGTTATAGATCTGGAATCTGTGATAGGACTTAATAGTTCAAGGTGATAAAACAAAAGGATATTGCTTAGTATACCTATATCACACCTTTATATAATACATAATAGAGTGTAAAGCCCATGATTGCGCAGCATGAATCATCATATTAGATTTCAACCAAAGTTCTTAGGGGAGTCCATATGTTATGGCTATACACTACAAATAATGCAGCTATCCAGTATTAATTTATCTGTTACAGCCATATAAAATTCAGATGTCAAACAATAGTGGAGAGGGGAAAGTGGCCCCATAAATCAAAATGTTGCTATCTAGTACCAATTCATCCCTAAAAACTATACTATCATATACAGTGTGATCCATGGACATCAGTAATTCTTTGAAATGAGTTATAATATATATCCTGCATCACCAGCTCAGATTTCAAATGATGGTATTACCTCAGTGGGGGTAATGGGCTTCATAAATTAAGTTTAGGTAATAAGAATGATGGTCATATCATATCTAGTAGGGTGGGGTGGGGTAATTCGGGTCATTTTTGAGCTGTTTTTGTATTTGAGACCATGAAACTTGCAGAATAAGTGAAGAGTGAGCCTATAATGTTTTTCATTGCTGCATCTGGGATGCTATGGTCACATCTGAACGTGCTGCAGTAGTTACCAATAGTTTTTTCTTCCTCTGTGCTTCATTTCTTAACACGTAGTTTTCACTCTATTCTCTAAAATTAGGCGGGGCAATGTGGGTCAGATCAAAGAAAAGTCTGTATTTTAACTGGAATTGGAAATATATCAACACAAATACTGTGTTTGGTGTACACAAACATGAACTGCTTCAGCATGAACAATTTTTACATGAACAACACATATCTTTGAAAGTTTGGCTGAATATTTGAAGCAGAAAAGCCTTTGTGTAATCTGTGATCACAGGGACGAATTAAGGCCATACGTAAACTATTGCACGCATCACATAATAACCGCACTATCTTCGCTTATTTCATTGCTCTCCTGCTCTTCCTGGTCATTAATATTCATTACATCAACCAAAGCCTTACGGCATTTCTTAGATAGCTTTTTAGTTTTTGCCTGTCGTGTCTTGGCTTCTTCTTGCAGCCTTCTCAGAACTTTTGGAGTAGTTAGCACTTCGCCTTCTTTTGCCTGGACTCATTTGTGCTTCTTCTTAGCAATTTCAGCTGCCTTCTTGTTGCTTTGAGAAGGTTGGAGAGGGGGGGGGCTATTGCTTCTACTACTGCCCGCTGTAGACAGCTGTGGGGTAACAGGACTAGGAGTGATCGCCAATGTGTATTCATCAGCAAGTTCCTCAACTTCTTTAACAAACTTTTCTACACTGATAGCACTCCTGTCAAATGGCCAAAGTCCTGAGCCTAGGAAATGACTTTTTCCGACTGCTTGCATTCGGGTTTCTCAATAGAAGCGCAGTAGGATTTTTCTCCAATTGACTTTCACTGGAAAGGCCAGGCGATTGCGGAGCACTTTTCTAGAGCAACAACGATAACCTCTTCCTCCTAATCTGTCAACACCTGCTTTCTTCCTGCTCCTATTTTCTTTGGCTTTTTGGTTACCCAACATCTAAGCATTTCTCGGCTAATGCCATAGATCTCAGCAGCACTACAACTACTTGTACCTTCATTCAGCACTTTGTACATAGCCACTTGTAGCATATCCTGGTCACAATGTTCTTTTTTTGCATTTGTATTTCTGAGGTACTCTGCAATTGAACGAGAAGTAAAGAGGCTATTTTCTAGTTTTTGCTTTGAACAGACCCGTAGCTAGCTTTCATCTTCGCTCTTTTCATTTTAATTTTGCACATTGATGTAATATCGTGATATCTAAAGTGAAATACCTGAAAGCTGGGTGACCCAAATTACCCCTCCAAGATAAAACTGCATATTTTCTGTATTAGTCTGCACCAATGGCCTAAGTGAAAGACTGTTCTAATATTTGGGTATAGTTTTTGAAAAATAAAGAATTGAGCTTAATTTCCTTAATGATTCTCTTATTTTATGAGGAAGTTAAATGCTAAGAAGAAAAAGCAACTAACCTCAGCAGAAATGTGTTTCCATTCCCCAACCTCTAGGTAGTGAAGACTTGTAGACCAGCTGGGCTCATCTTACAATGCAATATGCTGACACAATCAATAATGGCAGCCCTAGTTGTTAAGCTGCATAGTTTAGGTGAAAATCACGAAAATCAATAGTGACCCAAACTACCCCACTGACCCAAATTACCCCCACCCCACTCTTCTAATTCATCCCTTAAGAGTATATCATCAGATGCAGAATAATCTATAGAATTCACTAATGTAATTTATAACAACTGATCTTAGGAAGAAGGGCAACTGTGTCCCAACAAAAGGACATTCAGTATAACAGAACCCCTTTAATATGACTTCACAAGACTAACTCTGTCATCTATAGTGGAAATAACTATAAAGCCCGCTGTAAATCCAGCAAAAACAAAACGAAAAGAGAGTTACTTAGCTGAGAATAAAGTTGGTAACATCCTAGTTTTTGCCTGTAAAATGTGTATGATAAAACCAAGGAGTAAATTCAACTTGAAGGGCAATATCTCAAACATACACAAAGTGGCCTAACTCTAGAGACATCCTAACATCCAACTCACGCGCATATACTAAGACTCAAGAGCAAGCTACAAGCTCCTAGTACATATGCAAGTATTGCATTAAATACCTTCTAAATATCATAGTAATTTAGAAGAGACAATCAAGCAAAACTTAGGGGGAATGCCGTGATCTTAATGCTCCTGAAGCAAACTTATGGAATCACCCTCAAAAGACCACAATTAAATTCGGAAAGAAAGGACCACATGTATCTGCGATTGTAAGATGAACTTGGAAATCCCCTTGCATTTCACCATACAAACTACGACAAAAGTAAAGAGTGACAGTACAAACTGCAATATTAGGCTAACCAAATTCAGCAATAGCCCTATACATACTTCAGTGAAAGCATTCCCCATACCAAGACTTTATCGCCAAAAATAACCATATCCTATGCCATTCGTACATGCGGTAAAAGCAATGAATAACTACCTACCTAGCAAGGAATACAACAGTAAACATACTGTAATCATTTCATCACAATTTTTTAAGAAAAGTAGGATACCTTAGCGAATGAAGTCAAGCGAAAGAAGCACTGAACTGGAAGCAGAACGACGAAATTCTCCTCCAAGTCACAACGCAACATTACCGTAGTTCTAATTAAAACTTTCTCAACTGAAAGCAGCACGCATGCCATGCCATGTCATCTAAATAGCCATCAAAAGCAAATAAACTGCCATAATCTAACACGGAATGCAGAATTAAACATATGATGAATATATTTTCACAATTTAGCAGTAAAAGCATGGTGATTTAGCACATAGAATCGGACATCTTGGAGAAGAACTGTGATTGCGGCAATACCCTCAAAGGAAGGCAGTTGAATCTTTTTGAAAGATATGGAAATAAATGGCTCGCAAAAGTAGAATACAGATGAAATGGACAAAAGACATACATGGAACCTTAAATCAATCCATTTAAGGAAAACATAGCCGGTCTACTTGGAAGAACAGTGACAAAAGTCCCCTGGCGATTGCACACAGCTACACCGTCCTGCATGAACATTCTCAAACGTGAAGGCACCAGTCCTGTGCAGAGGTGTCAAATGAGCATGTCGGAGGATAGAGGAAAGCAATAGCCATAAGATGAAAGTAGAATATCTCAGCAAACAGAACAGATATGGAAAAATCGCTCCTCTGTTAGCAAATAGACCCCAAGGAGAACCCCTAAACCGAGTTTGGTTAAGATCCCCCAACAGGCCTAGGAGGAGAAGTGTCATTAAAATCCGGCTAAAAATGGGTCAAGTGATACAAAATGGAGGTCAATGAACAGTTTGGCATAAACCATCATATAGAACTCTTAGTATATAAAGCTTAGTACTGATAGCCCGCTATAACGCGGGCTCCCCTAGCTCCAGTTGAAATGTTGCATATTAGCCTTGGAAAGACTAACGCTGTGCCCCCATGAAAGTTGCATGGTCTGGTCGCATAGGATCACGAGAAGGTGACGTTATGGGACTCTGCGATGGAGCACGTGACTTTCGGCCTTGCATTGTGCAAATCGAAGACAATTGCGAGAAAAAATTGTGCAAAAAGTGGTCGGATACCTGCGCTAGGCTACGGGGCAGTAAAGGGACATGAAGAAAGTCAAGAAGCCCCGTAGCCTAGCGCAGGTATCCGACCACTTTTTGCACAATTTTTTCTCGCAATTGTCTTCGATTTGCACAATGCAAGGCCGAAAGTCACGTGCTCCATCGCAGAGTCCCATAACGTCACCTTCTCGTGATCCTATGTGACCAGACCATGCAACTTTCATGGGGGCACAGCGTTAGTCTTTCCAAGGCTAATATGCAACATTTCAACTGGAGCTAGGGGAGCCCGCGCTATAGCGGGCTATCAGTACTAAGCTAGTCTATATTATATGAATTATGCAAAGAATTGTTTAAAATGCTCTCTACATTGAGGCGCTAATGAAACTACATTACACATTGTCTCCTGCTTCACTCAATTCTAACTTAAGGAGTTTTGTAAAATCTAGTGATATAATTTTAGGATGTCATAACAGACACAATATAGCACATGAATTGGCAGGTATGAGTGGTTCTGTTATCGTGTAGGTGACCACTAATCTTGTCTACAGAGGTAAAGGATCAAGTCTGACCCATAAATGTAGGTATTATACAACTGGAATCTGTGATAGGACTGTGTAGTTCAAGGTGATAAAACAAAAGAATATTGCTTAGTATTCCTATATCACAGCTTTATATATATAACAGAGTGTAAAGCCCATGATTGAGCAGCATGAATCATCATATTAGATTTCAACCAAAGTTCTTGGGGGGAGTTCATAGGTTATTGCTATACAAAACAAATAAAGCAGCTATCCAGTACTAAATTATGTTGCAACCATGTGAAATTCAGATTTCCAATAATAATGGTAGTTGGATAGAAGAAAGTGGCTCCATAAATCAAAATGTTGCTATCTAGTACTAATTAGTCGCTAAAAAACTATACTATCATATGCAGAATGATCCATGGAAGTCAGTAGTTCTTTGAAATGAGTCATAATATATATCCTGCATTACCAATTAAGATTTGAAATGAAGGTATTACTTCAGTGGGGGTAAGATAAATTCATCCCTTAAGAGTATATCATCACGTGCAGAATGATCTATGGAATTCAGTAATGGAACTTATATCAAATGATCTCAGAAAGAAGGGCAACTGTGTACCAACAAAAGAATATTTAGTTTAATAGAACCCCTTTAATATGACTTCACCAAAATAACTCTACCATCTATAGTGGAAATAACCATGAGTCCTACCGTAAATAGAGCGAAAATAAAATGAAAAGAGAGTTACTGAGCTGAGAATAAAGTTGGTAACAACCTAGTGTTTGCCTGTAAAATATGTATGATAAAATCAAGGAGTAAAATTCGAGTTGAAGGGCAATATCTCAAACGTAAACAAAGTGGCCTAACTCTTGAGGCATCCTAACATCCATGTCATGTGCATATACTAAGAATCAAGAGCAAGCTAAAAGCTCCTAGTACATAAGCAAATATTGCATTAAATGCCTCCTGAATATCATAATGATACTTCTGCAGTAACAAAACGGTAATTTAGAACAGACAATCAAGCAAAAACTTAGGGGAACTACCATGATCTTAATGCCCCTGAAGCAAAGTTATGGAATCACCCTCAAAAGACCGCAATTAAATTCCAAAACAAAGGACAACAGGTATCTGCGATCGTGAGATGAACGTGGGAATCCCCTTGCATTTCATAATACACACTATGACAAAAGTAAAGGGTGAAAGTAAAAACTGCAAAATTAGGGTAACCAAATGCAGCAATAGCCCTATACATACTTCAGTGAAAGCATTCCACATACCAATATTCTATCGCCAAACATAACCATATCCTATGCCTTTCGTACATGTGGTAACAGCCGTGAATAAATTCCAAGCTACCAAGGAATACAACAGTAAACATACAGTAATCATTTCATGACAATTTAGTAAGAAAAGTAGGATAACTTAGCGAATGAAATCAAGTGAAAAAAGCACTAAACTGAAAGCTGAACGACAAAATTCTCCTCCAAGTCACACGGCAATATTACGGTAGTGCAAATCAAAACATTCCCAACTGAAAACAGCACGCATGCACGCCATTCC
This sequence comes from Mastigias papua, assembly GCA_964019165.1. Classification (NCBI taxonomy): domain Eukaryota; kingdom Metazoa; phylum Cnidaria; class Scyphozoa; order Rhizostomeae; family Mastigiidae; genus Mastigias; species Mastigias papua. The sequence goes on along the minus strand of OZ025271.1, from coordinate 6,785,749 downwards.
ATGTCATCAAAATATGCATGAAGAGCAAACAAACTGCCATAGTCTAGCACAGAATAGAAAGTCAAACATATGTTGAATATGTTTTCACAATTTAGCAGTAAAAGCACGGTGATTTAGCACATAGAATCAAACAACTTGGAGAAGAACTGTCATTGCGACAATACCCACGAGGGAAGGTGGTTGAATCTGGTTGAAAGATATAGAAATAAATGGCTTGCAACAGCAGAATACAGATGAAATGGACAAAGGACATACATGGAATCTTAAATCAATCCATCTAAGGAAAACAGAGTCGGTTTACCTGGAAAGACAGTGATAAAAATCTCCTTGCAATCACACACAGCACCATCAGCCTCCATGAACATTCACAAACGTGACAGCAACAGTACTACGCAGAGGTGTCAAGTGTGCATGTCGGAGGGTATAGGAAAGCAATGGCCATAAGTTGAAAGTGGAATATCTCAGCAAAAAGAACAGATATGGAAAAATCCCTCCTTTGTGAGTAAATAGACCCCAAGGAGAACCCCTAAACCGAGTTTGGTTACGATCCCCCAACAGGCCTAGGAGGAGAAGTGTCATTAAAATCGGGCAAAAATGGGTCACGTGGTACAAATTCGAGCAATCTGATTGGTTTGGCATAAATTATCATATAGGCATCTTAGTATATAGTGACTAGCTTACAGGAAAAAGGTTGAACAGGAAAAGGTTGAAAGTCAGGAAGCCCGGTAGCTTAGCGAAGTTATCCGAGCATTTCTCGCATACCTTTTTCTTGCAATTTTCTTCGATTTGCACAATGCATGGCCGAAGGTCATGTGCTCCATATAGTAGAGGTCCTTGTGTCGTAAATTTGGCCTCCGCTGGATTTCCTTGCCTACATTGATATTACAGTATAAATCGTTTCTTTGATAATTGCTCGATACACTAAACGTGGGTGCCATTTTTTTCAGCCACTTTAAAGGTGATTTTAGGGGGCTGAAAAGTAACACCTTTTTTGCGAGCCTCTGCGGAGGAGAAAATAATCAAAGGCATGTTTCCTAATATATCTTGGGATCAAAATTATTTTTCAGAATACTATCTGTAGACTGTTTTTAGCTTTTATTGTTAAATTTGCAAACATGTCCGTTATTTTGTGAAATTTGATACTTTATGCCAATTTTTATCAACAAACAGGTTTGAAACTGAGAAGCTGAAATATGTACCGGTACATCTTGCCCAAATGAATGAAGTAAAGCAGAATGACTCAGAGACATAGGAAGCTTTAGAGAAGGGAGATTTTGCAGTTGCAAGAACAGGAATTTCACTTAGAGATCTGTTTGTGGATCAAGCATTAGAACAGAAGATTAGACAACTCCAAGCAGTAGCAGGAATAGCCGGAATTGCCCAAATAACAAAGCACTTGATATTTCTATATCACACCTGAGCTATCAAGTTAAACAAAAGAGTTTGAGTCTTTGCTCAGTTAAAACAGAATTCATTCGATTCGAGAAAACGTCATCAGCTAACAGGTTCCATGGCCACAAGAATCTTCCCAAAATTCTGTGGGAAATCCATTTCTAAGTGAGTCTCCTTTGATGAACATTATCTCTAGAAAGAAAGTACCAATCTCTAGGAGAGAGGATATCATAAATCGAGAGGAAAAGGGCCAGAATGCATTCAGTATGTTTGTGGGAAGCAGATTAGAAAAAGAAAGTGCCAGCGTCTCCATACGGGATCCAATATTAAAGATGAAACTGAAGATGTTCAGTACATGCAGCAAGAAGGTCAAGTGTAATCTAAGCGACAAAGTGGTTAAGCTGAGAGAAGATATATCACTACTAGCAAGGTTTCTTGTCATCCAGCAATGTCGTTCTGAGCTTGGAGGGCCTTTAAAAGAAGCAATTGGACAATACGAATTCTCGGTGGTTCCCCGCTCCTTGTTCCCTTCTGATGGAATGCTTCTTTTACCGAGCGATAAAAGCTCATTTATGAAGGCAATCAAAGAATTCCCAACACAAGATATATCTGGCGTTGATATGGCGTTGATAACGCGGAATCCGCTGGAACAAGCATCAATGATTACATGTATGGACTTTGTCAACTCTTCTGGACTTCTACCTGTGTTCGAGCCATAGAACGAATGCTGCAGAGTTATACTGAAGGGAGAGTGATTTTTGATCGCTACATGAGCAATTCTTTGAAATCGTAAAAAAGAGCAAAGCGTAATGTGAATACAGAGTCCGTTAGGTGTAATATATATGACAAGAACAATAACAAAATGGTTCCTCTATAGACATTCCTATCACATATAGAAACCAAATCACAGTTAACAGAGTATCTAGGCAAAGCCCTACTGCAAAAATAAAGACTAAGTGAAACAGAGTTAATTGTTATATAAGGAACTTCATATTATGCAAAAAAGAAAACGTATACGCTTCTGAAGTTTCTAGACAAGACCATGAAGAAGCAGACACATGAATTTCCTTGCATGTTTTGGATGCAGTAAGCAAGGGTGATGTGGTTTGTAACATCACCATCTAGTCTCCAGATACAGACGTCTTTATTTTACTTCTTCACTTACTTGCAAGAAACAGCATCACCGGAGAGTTGATTTTCTAGACTGGCAAAAGCAAGTTGAAAGGAAAATAAACATTAATGAGCACTGCAAATGTATTGGAACCAGCAAAGCAATGGGTCTCGTGGGATTCCATATGTTTTCTGGGGCTAATTGGGGAGGCAAGTTCTTCTGAATTTCAAAGAAGAAATGAATCAAATCATACCTTGCTTTGCATCTGAACAGTGAAATAATCGAAGTATTTCAGCAACTTGGAGAAAGAGATTTTAACTTGGAAAGAAGTCAGCAGGTGCTCGAGAGTTTTGTGTGTTTCGTGTGCTCAGCCAACACACACCAGACATACCTTACTGAATTGAAATGGGAATAGTTCATCAAAATAAATTCAGAAAGTGAAAAGCTACCACCAATAAAGATCACCTTTTTCCCCACTTGAAAAGAGTAAGCTATATAGCCAAAGTAAATTAGGGATACAGAAATGCCACAAAAACCAGTTTCCTCCACTTTCACATAATGGCTGGCATGAAATGGAAGGCTGTTTTGCACCTTTTCAATGTACCGAGCTTCCTGCACCACATGCTGTCATAGCCTTTGTAAAGCGTGGTTGCCAAGGATCATGAGTCAGAACAAGGTGTTCATGTAGTAAAACTGGTATGAATGTCACACCGTTATGCAATTGCGATGAATGTCAAAATACAAAAGACTATGATATTTCTGAAATGAACGATGTAGACAAGAATTAAATGAAATCTGAATAATTTTTTATTCTTTGTCGTATTGCTGGGTTTTATACCTATTTGGGCAGTTTAATACCATCCATCCCCTCTATTGAGGTGGCAGATCTGATGAGCCAGACCTGTAACAGTCCCCTTGAATCCATTCCTGGAGCAAACTGCATATATGTCTCTAAGGATGGCGTTTTCAGCCTAAGCAATTTGCTCCTCCGCAGAAGCTCTTATTTTGAACAGAAATTCTCCGGTCCCCTAAAATTACCCTTAAACTGGGTGACAAACATGGCACCCACCTTTATCCAATAAAGACACCCTCAAAAAAAGTGTTCCATGCTAAAAAAATTTAGGCAGAGAAATCCAGCTGGAGTACACAAGGACCTCTACTAATAACAGAGGCCCATGATGTCACCTTTTCGAGATCCTATGCAAGCTTTTATGATCCTTGCTCATCGAAAATATAGACCATGCAGCTTCTATGGGGGCACAGCGTTAGTCTTTCCAAGGCTAATCTGTAACCTTTTGAACTGGGGATAGGGGAGCACGCATTTAGCGGGCTACCAGTACTAAGCTAGTCTCCTGTATATGCAATAAGCACATAATTGCTCAAACTGTTCTTCAAATGAGACAGTGAATAATATCACGTATTGTCTCCTGCATGCTTCAATTCTAATGTAGATAGTCTTGTAAACTCTAGCGGTATAATTGGAACAGTGTATAACATATACAATATAGCCCATCAATTGACAGGAATGACTATGGCTATGGCCTAGTGGGTGATCAAAACTCTTCTCCGATCTGGTATACAATTAAATCTGAGCCATACACCTGTAATTGGTTGCATCCAGTAATCCTATGGTAACTGGAATATTAGCTTTCTTTAGCCATTAAATTAGCTTGTATCGAATTACAATAGCTCAGAGGACTCCATAGTGTTACTTCATAAAAAAATACTGTTATGTACAGGTAACATGCTATGCAATATTAATCATCAAATCGGGTTTTGAGCAATTACAGTATTTGTTGTGCGGGGAGTTGATGGTAGGGGCTCGGAAAAATCAAGTCTACACAATAGCGATGATCATCCCATCTAATAGTAAATAATCCCTTTAAACTGAATCATCATGTACATAATGATCTATGGAAATCATTTATGGAATTTATAGCAACTATTTTCCAGCAAAGAAACATTCAGGATATAGGAACCCCCAATTTGACTGGTCAAAAGTTACACTATGTACCATAGTGAAAAGAACTATAAAAGTGTTGTAAATAAAGAGTACTGGGATTCAGTTACAAATTGTACTGGAAGTAAGTAAGGCATCAGCTACGGGGCTGAGAGTAATATGAAACACCCCTCAAGATTTTGGAGAGAATGCACATGAGAGTGTCCTCAACTAATGCAAGAAAAAGAAACAGACATAGAGTATCAAACTGCAATAATCCACAGACTAAATTGGATACCATCCTAGCTCTAGCCTAAAATAACTGTGTTGCAAATATAGAGCTATGTAGAAGTTACAAACAACATCTCAACTCAGATCTGTCTCAACTGTAAACAATGTCAGAGTGGCCTGGCAAAGCTGAAAGTGAACAGACACTAAAAATCCTAGCAATTATTAAATAGTCCAGTAGGAATCTGCCGAACAACTTCCACAACCTCTGCAGTCACAAATCTACAATGTAGCTGGTTGGAAACAAAGGATTGAATGTATCTGCGATCGTGAGATGAACTTGGGACTCCCCTAGCATGTTTAATGACAAAGTATACCAGAATGAAGATTGAAGGATACCAAAACGCCATATAGCTAACACTCATGGAACTTAGCAAGTCATGTAGCTTGCTTGTAATCATATTTGACATGAAAGATGAATAGCAGCCACTTCATTGCTTAAACAACAAGGGGGAGGGCTACAAAGCTCTCAAAATTATAATAGATAAAACAACGAACAGCCTCAAACAGGAAAAACACCGAAAAACTTTGGAAGGTAGACAAAACAATGTCAGTACGCTACTGGTTGATATTTTACAATGCCTTACTTTACTTTCTTCAAAATAAAACTTAGACTTCACATCATGCAAAAACAACCCAAACTGAAAGCTTCCCGAATGTTATCCCATGTCAGGTAACAAAGCATAAGAAATAAGTGAAATACACCATAATATACCACAGAATACAATATGAAAATATCTTCTATATGGTTTATCACAACTTACGGACAAAAGCACTATGGGTTAGCAGAGAGAATGAAACGGCTCATGAAGATCTGTCATGGCGATATCACCCTCGAAAAGTAGGATTCCTTGGGAAATGAATGAAATCAAGCGAAAACAGCAGTAAACTGGAAGCAGACCAACAAAATTCTCCTCCAAGTCACATAGCAACTATATGGTAATAATGGTTCGCAACTGTAGAATACAGATGAAATGGACAAAGGAGATACAGGAAATCTCAAAATCAACCCATTTCAGGAAAATAGAGCAGGCTTAACAGGAAGAACAGCAACCAACGTCTCCTCGCGATAACAGATACAGCTACTTAGTCCTACATGACCGCTCGCAGAACTGACAACACTCGGTCCAGCAAGGAGGAGCAACAGTATTGCTGTGAATGGCAATGGGAAGAAAGACGAATAACTTGGCCAAAACAAAATGATAAAAATCAGATCTCTTCTTATGTAAGTAGTAGACCCAAGTGGCTACCCTCGACAGAAATTTGGGGGCCATGGTATGAATACCCTGGGAGGAGATTGTGTGCGCGTAATCAGGTCACGTGGTACAAATCTGAGCGATCTGATTGGTTTCGCATAAATTGTCATATAGGCATTTTAGTACATAGAGATGACATCATTATTATTATTATGTTATATGTTATACGCTATATGTTATATGTTATGTTATGTTATGTTACGCTATGTTATGTTACGATATGTTAACTTATGGTATGTTAGATGGCATGCTATGTTATTTTATGAAATATTATGTTATGCTATGTTACGCCATGTTCTGTTATGTTGCGTTACAGTATGTTATGAATGTTATGATATGCTAAGTTATACTCTTATGTTATGTTAGGTTATAGTATGCAATATTATGCAATTTTATTCTATGTTACGTTATGTTATGTAGTAATATGCTTTGTTCTCATTTCATAAGTAAATACGGGGTATGTTCAGAAAGTTGCAATCAATTATTCTAGTTGCCAAACCTTTTCCAACTCCTGTCCTATTCATCCCATTTATTTCAACAAGCCTCCCTCCCATCCCTAAAGGGCCAAAGAATAAGAGAATATTAAGAATAAGCCAATGTAATGTGATGACAGAAATTATGAGGTTTAATAAGCAAAGTTATGTCTGATACAGCTGTAATGCCCTAACATATATTAACAATAACCCTAGCTTTTGTCGTAAAGTTCAGGGTTTGTCCAGCATATGAAATATCACATCTTTGCTTTTGGCTATTACAGGTATACTATTCTTTCAGACAGCAGATATGACATGTAGGAATAAACAACATATACTTCACTAGTGTAGAATATTATTTTCTCATTAGTGATAAAGGTGTAAAATATTCCTTATTTGCAAGATTGAATTGCACAGGTTACTTGGTTACTTGATGACATAATATTTCAACAGTCCTGTACCCACTCAAAATACATTATAATATAAAATATTTCCTCACCTTATCTTTCAGATCTTGAGTTATTTCAAATGAACACTTGTATATGTGGATTTCCTCCAAATGAAAATCGCGAGTCTCCTTTTGATCTGTAATGGCTTTAAGTATATCCCTATTCCAGTCATCATTTAGGGCTTGTTTTGAAATCATGAAGATCTCACTTGACATTGCAACATTACAAATATAGCCAAAACTGTTATCATTAAATGTGCAATTCTTTATTTCTAACATTTTGAGCTTGCCAGTCTTTGGTCTTTTGCTGTCTTCCAGGGCTTTGTTGTTCTTGAATACACATTCTTCAAAAAAGACTTTATTGCAGTTTGCTACTGCTTCATTAACTGCTTTCTGAACTTTAATGCAATCTACTCTAATGTACTGAAATTTGATTGCAGAAACCTGTTGAAAATATTTAATGCACTCTATGTTGTGAATATTTTTAACAAAAAACCACCGAAACTCGCAATTTTTGAATAAATCTTGAATCTCCCTTTCGCTAAAACTACACTCAGTGCGTAAATAGTGGCAAATGTGCAGCAGATCACTACTGACTCTTGCACTTGAATCTGTGCCTATACATAGAAATCGTTGGATAATGGGCTTTAGTGAAGCTGGATCTGTGACATGATGTAGAAAATATACAATTATTTCCATCGCCATCTCGAATTTTATCCTGCTTTGTAACCTGCAATCATCTACTGCTTCAACCACTTTCTCTACAAATGAATGACCGAAAATTACAGTTGGGCTCAAAATTTTGTCAAATATACCTTTGATAATACCATTAGTTGACGATCCCCCAATGATACCACAAACAAATAAGACAACTTGAACGAACTTCTTCTTCAGATTATCCTGTATAGTGGAAATAGGATCATCCTGAGTGCAAATATGAATTGCTGAGAAGAATTCCATAAGTGACAGATGAATAAATTGGTACTTCTCTCCACTGTGGTCTGAAACATCAACAAATAAACTTTTGAGAACACCCTTCACAGCACTGGTGACATCAATCATGGAATCAGGCTTTTTTTCAAATATTACTCTTTTTGTCTGTAGCAACTCGTAGCACACTCGACTGACCTCCACCAGTTGTGTTAAGTATATATCAGATATTAGATTGACAAATTTCAGCTGTCCAGATAAACATTTGTCAGCATCATGTTCTCTCAACAATAGAAATAGTACCCAACAATAGAGCTCAGTATGAGAGAGAATTTGCTTCCCATTGGTCAAAATTGCTACACAGCAAAACGTGTTTAAGAACTGTGGAACATGAAGGATTGGAAGATTTCTTTTCGACAATGATCTTGCCTTTTTTATTATCTGCACATCACTGTAACCATCACATGGAAACTTCTCAATATATTTCTTAATTTCGGCATCACTAAGTCCTTGTATCTCTAAAGTTCGTATACCACCCATTTCGAAGGACCTTAGTTTGCTCTCCACATGGGGTCTTCCTGTTACAATGATTTTTGAGTTTACATATCTGTATCCATTGAAAAGTAATTCGTTAATAATCGACTCACTGATCAGGTCGATATCTGCAAGTTCATCCAAGCCATCTACGACAAACAATATCTTGCTTTCATCTCTTAAATCAAAGCTAAATATCTCTTTCAAGAAGTCTTCAAACAGTTTTCTTATTGGAGTACCAGCTTTCCGACCCAAGAAGGAATTCAGATATCTGCATTCAAATATAATACAAAGCTCAAAATCTCCATACATCTCACCATTTGCCCAGTTATATGCTATTTGTTTAGCAAGAACAGACTTCCCTGTCCCTGCAATGCCTCGGATAAAAGTGACTCGATCTTTATCAATTAATTTATCCATTTCAATGTTATCATCATCATCAATAATCTTTTGTTTTTCTACATATTCCCAAGCTTCGTTTGAAGGACTGTCACTATATGCTTTGCCTTCTGATATCTTTAATTTTACAGAAAACTGGCCAATGTCTCTCGGTACTGGAGAAATTGTATTGCCAACAACAGCTTGGATCTGGTGCGTCTTATAGCGATCAGTGTATTTTCTCTTCAACTTACCTTGAATGACAAAAAGTATGACAATATAATTTTCCTATTGCTAATGTAAACCAGAACAATGGAAAACAGAATAAACGGCTAATTGGGAAATACGCCACTTTCACGGACCGCGCATCAGAGGACTGGGCCGAGATTTGGGGTGAAAGAAATTTTTTCTTCTACACAAATACCTATGAATACGGCTGGTTGATTGTGACTATCGTTGGGTATGTCACGTGTCTCTCGTTGGTTTCATTTGTTATCTGCTATTATTTGCTAATATGTGATCTGGCTGCCTTGGGAAGAGTGTTTTCTCAAAACTTTTACGAGTACTTTAGGCTCACAGCTACACAATGAATGATTGGAGGAAGTCCTTATAGTGATATTCTTAACTGCAGACGGCATACGCTATCCATTGATGATTAAAGAGCTGCAATAAGTGTATTACATCATTTGAAAAACAGTTATATTCAATTAGAGAATGAGCACACACTCTTAATACAATCGTACATAGTATGTAGTTACGCTTGACAAATGAAATATATGGTTAAATGATTTCAAAACTCCCAATCCAGGCTGCTCGAGGAGGATTAGCTGCCAACACTCAGCTCACCACACTCTCAAACGTTAAAGACAGATTCAGAACATGTACATCTACAATTTCATGAAAATGCTCTGACTATCTTAATGACTGTCTGAACAGAGCAAATGGTCAAAATTGAGAAAGGAATCTTATGCTAGGTTGACACTGTAGATTTTTTCCATAGATGTTTGTCCATAGGCTCTTCTTGGAAGACTTTTCGTTGATAGAAATTTGGTTGCTGCATGTTAATGACTGTAGATAATTGTATACAAAGATGACAGCGGGAGATCAGCTGCATGCTGGACTTGTTGAAAGAAACATGGACGCCGAAACACTTTAAGTATTTGTCTGTGTGCCAGCATTAATGAATAAGAACAGTAACCAAAGCAAGAGACAAAAGTGTGGATAGTTCATGTCAAAATTTCAGAGAAGTTACATGTTATTAGTGAGCACATTTTACAGTGAAACTAATGAGTATGATCTATATCATTCCAAATAACAAATGAGCCAGATATGGCCCCAATAGCTCCCAAGGTGGTCTATGTTTGCTTCCTACTATGCGCAGTATTCTGTCAGGTACAGCTAGGCTGCAGACGAGTGAATTGGCATATATGGACAAAACAATATTAAAGTATTATTAATTTGATTCGGTCAAGATGTAAAAGCTGTCTTGATCAAGGAAGATATACTTGCAGACATGTTTCAGTCCGCCTATGTCCAAGATCACAACAAGGAACATAGACATTTCTTCGCCTTGATGTTTACATTAACAGCATATTTCCATGTATTCAAGTTAAGACATATACAGTGAGTTAATCTAGTGGCTTCCAAAGATTAAACATTTCAACTCAAACAAGAGTCATCATCGGTAGTGAATATAATGAGGGAGAGTAAGATATTAACTATACTGGGTACAAAAAGAAGAATCAAATTGACGAAAATGATGTAAACTTCTACAATAGTCCAGAAAAGTCCTGGGACACTTTGCAATCTTTTACTCTCCACTCATCTGTCATCCCTCTCCTCCCCTTAAACAATGTTGGCTTTTGGAAGGAGTATATATGATAGTGGAAAAATTTCACATGTGCAATAGAGTCAAGTCTCTCCTCCGTCAGCCAACATTGATCCTGGGGGGAGGGGGTTCCCTGTAAAGTGTAAAATTAAGGAAGTTCAGAGGAATTTTGTTTCTTTACTTTTCCCGTAGGTGTCCCAAGGACTTTTGGTGACTATAGTCTGGTATCAAATTTTCACTATAGACAATACTGAGCTGCAATCAGGTAGGATCATGGGACTTTTGGGGGCGCTGAGTGCGATGGTGTGAATAGTTTTCCCATAGGTCTACCCCATTAAGTCATACCAACGTCATGGGGTAGGTATTATGGTCCTTGTCTTCTTAAAGTGCAGACAAAAGGCACGTTAGTATATAGTACTTCAACTGTAAGTCGTGTTTACCAAACTACAAGAGTGTACGTTCTATACCACACAAAAACAAGGGGAGTTTGGATAGTGTGGTGCGCAAAGGAAAGCATCAAGGAGGTACCCTTAGAATCATGCAGGTCACTATGGCTTCTAAAGAGCTTTTATACTTGCTTGCCCCTGGCAGCAAAATTCGACTGTAACGGTTCTCAACGAGTGAGGTGTCATGGCGAAATATGGTAAGATAACAGATTACAAACGAGCTTACAGTACCTTATTGCGACAAGGGGATAAGGGGTTATTCACAAAGGATGTCAATTCAAAAATTGAATTTTTAGACACCCTAACCCCTTTGTCCAATATTGTCCGTTTCCAACGAACCCCATCCCTCCTTGGACGTCCATCTATTTCATGCCATACACCATTTAACCATTTATATACATATATATATATATATATATATATATATATATATATATATATATATATATATATATATATATATATATATATATATATATATATATATATATATATATATATATATATATATATATATATATATATATATATATATATATATATATATATATATATATATATATATATATATAATAATAATAAGTCAAAGCCGCACTTAGTATATAAATAAAACAAAGAGAATTCAAAAATATACTTTCTTCTGTTGTAAACGTTTCGATACATTATCTTCATCAGTACTTCATCATTCATCAGTATTATATACATATATTTGTATATTTGTATATATATATATATATATTTATATTTGTATATATATATTTATATTTGTATATATATATTTATATTTGTAGATGTATAACTACATATATACATATATAAATAAATAAATATATATATATATATATATATATATATATATATATATATATATATATATATATATATATATATATATAGAATAAACCACAAATATACTATCCTTTAGGTAAACGTTTCGATCAGAATCTTCATCAGTAGCAGGCCCAATGTCATTGTAAGTTTAGTACTGATGAAGATTCTGATCGAAACGTTTACCTAATATAAAAATTTAAAGAAAGAGTACTGATGAAGATTCTGATCGAAACGTTTACCTAAAGGATAGTATATTTGTGGTTTATTCTATTTATGTAATTTATATACGTTGTGGATGCGGCTTAGGTTTAGTTTGTATATATATATATATATATATATATATATATATATATATATATATAAATATATATATATATATATATATATATATGTAAAAATATAAATTGTTAGTCATATGGCAATGTCTAGCTAAACAGAATGTGCAAAGAACGGAACAAGTTGTGCTATACTTCACTCGTAGTCTAGGATGTCAGTCTCTGTGAATGGCTGCTTCAAAAGTCATTGGCCATCACGTGGCATGAATTTTGAGTGTCCAGAAAGCAATAAATCGCCGATGCAATAACATGTACTTGATGATAGGATCAATCCAAAATAGAACCGTAGTAAACATGTCTTGTTGTAATATTCTGAACATCTGGATATCCGCAATGCGCAAACACCCCCTCCTCCTATGTCCAAGTTTGTCCTATTTCACCAGACGCCTCCCTCCGTTGCGCTCGGATGTCCTTTGTGAATGGCTTTTAGGTTGTAGCTTCATCAGATTGCTACTCTATGTAACATTTCTAAGTCTAGTGTCGAGCGCATCTCTTTTGGTATGGATCATAAACTACCTAAACAACAGAGTGGTAGACGTCCAATACTGAACAGAAGAGAGAAGGATCATTTTCTCAGAAAGTTAAATGTATGAGAGAACAAAATCCAAACTTGACGGTAGGATTCTATTGCACTGGAGTGTGGACTCCATCAGGTCAGCACAAGGATGTTGTCTAGACTTCTCGATCAGTCTGGGTATAAGTAGTTCAACTAAGGAGAAAAGGCATACTGACAGCCAGTGACAAAAGAAAACGGGTTAAGGCAGTTAAGGCTGTAAAAAATACGACTCCAGCTTTCTGGACAGAGGATGTTCTGCTGTACTTGTATGCAGTGCCGTTTGTCCACAAGTGAAATCTGAATGAGGATGCATTGCCATCAGCCACCAGGGTGTGGAGAACGCCTGGGGAAGATTTGGAGCTAACAGAAAAAGGGAGGAAAGATCTCCTGGGGTGAAAATATTTGTCACTATGTAGTAGGTATTTCTATTGGGGGTGGAGCAGTACTGGTTGAGGAGTATATGACAATGAACGGAAAATACATTTCAGAATTTATCAAAAACAGTTTGCATCACGTACTTCTTGATCAGGCTGCTGCAAATGGAAAGGAGAAATTGCTATTTGTACAAGATAATGAACCGAGCAAAACAGTGTGAAAGCAAAAGACACACTAAACAACATTGAGGCAGAGGTTGTCAAAATTCCGACAAGGTCTCAAGATTTAAACCCTATAGAGAATTTCTGCCATAACATTAAAAGAAAGCTCAGGCAAGATGCCTTAGATAATAGGATAGTAAATGAAAATTTAATCGTGTTTAAGAATAGAATTGTGCACATAATTTGTATTTATGACAAAGGTATCATAGATAAAACAAATAGTAGCATGTATAACCAATTAATTACAATTACTAAAAATAGAGGGTGTCAAATGAAATATTAACTATGTACGTGCACTTGCATACTTTTATGTAAAACTGTACAAACTTATTTAGGACAGAGATGTGCACAAATGGTAATGCTGTAACATCTACATAATACTTAGGGACTCTAATGGTAGGAAAAGGGGCTCTGAGGGGCAGGGGGGCTTGATACCCCCATGGTTAGTCATGCTCATAATTAGTATATACGAGGAATTCTTGTTGATACTAAACATTATACTCCACAGTTTAAATTCTTTTCTAGGTTCCTTTCCAATGGGAACATTCATAGTGCATTTGGAGAAGATGCCGAAACCCTGAGTATTTCAAACAAAATCGTTGACACGCAACTTTCTGCTGATCATACTAAATCACATATTTGTGCATGCTCCCATAGAACTCATACACAACAAAAACAACTGGTATTAGCAACGGTTTACACTCACAGTTTACACTTGAAATCTACTGACAAAGGCCGTTTCACTTGAAATGAGGGGGAAACTGACTACTGTACCAGATGTACACAATCATTGTACATATGCCAGCAACTTTTATTATTTTTTTCATCAGCAACTTTTATTATTTTATTTATATACATGTTTTGGAGTAATGAAGGAAAATTCCACGGTTTACAAAATTTTTCTATCAAAAGTCACACAATCCGAGTCTTTAATCTTCAGAAGTGTAAACTGTAGAAAAAAATGTCGATTTTTCAGGTACTACAAAGTGTTCTGCATGCTTTTAAGAGCTCCATTGGATGTACACAAACTTTGTACATCTTTTACATAGTTTACAGATGTTAAATACATATTGTAAGAAGAAATATAGAGCATTTTACAAGTGTAAACTGTGGGTGTAAACTGTGTAAACCAGAGGCGGATCGAGACCTCAACATTCTCAGTTGAGAATGTCAGATTTTCTAGTCTCCAGATTTTCATACCTTACAAACCTGTCAACTCAAATCAAGTCTGATTTCTCAAGGTTGCTGACCCCCGTAACCACTGACATTTGCTGCACACTTGGTATACCTCTATGAAGTGGTAACATAGCAATAGTGATTAAGTAATAAAATCGCCTTCACAAGTGTCAATAATCCTGAAAGGTATCTAGGCAGTTGGAAATGTTTACGTGTAGTGTCCATGCCAATTTGAGAAGTTCCTTCGCATCTTGAGAATGTGCTGCGCAATTTTCTTACTGCATGCGCATTGAAACAGTACTGATTTTTGGTCACTTGAGAAGGTAGACCTGAGCTGGTTAGATGAGGTCCAAAATACATAGCAACGGCTTTTCTTGGTACTCGTTTTATGAGGTAGGCCTGGACGATGTTAAAACTAACTCCTTGCGTGTCCTGAGGAGAAGGTTCACTGAGAATCTAGAGGATTCAGGGGGTGGGTATACGTGACTATTTGGAATTTGCCGTGTACACTGGCATGTGAATTATCTGTTGGATGAAGTAGCTCAGAGCGGGAGAAAACTATTCTTTGCTAGCAATCTATTCGAAAAAATTGAATTTTCAGAAGAATTCACGGAGCTGTTGACGAAGAGAGATGTTGAACAAACTATGATGGTATAAGATGGTATATAGTGCTAGTATGCAGCTTTCTCTAGGTAAGTGTTGTCACTCAGGATGGCTTGATCGCAGGTAGTAGTGGATACTCATACTGTGTCACAGGCATGCAAGCAGATTCTCTACTCCCAGTCCATTGAGTAAATATGGTTAAAGGAGAAACTGTCCCTCCCCCCCCCCCTGATAATGTATGGCTATATTTTTCCTGTTTGACTGTTTTATAATCATTCATGGCAGTCTGTATTCGAATATGCAATTATTGTTTACAAGATTGCTGGATGAATACAAGTCTGGCCGATGTCAGTTGACATTGGGTAAAGACAAAGGGTCGGAGAGCGGAGGGTTAAGGTCAGGATAGGTTGTGTGTTAGAAATACTATAGGTCCCCACTGGACAGACATAACAAAGATTCATCCTAACTTCTGCTTACATGATCACACTTATGTTTGTATACGCTGTAGGGGTATGTACACAAACCAATTAGTGTTTCATCATTGTATTCATTTAGAGACAACATTCCAGAGACGCCTAGCAGCTAATCTTTGATACAGGGGACCTTGTCACAGCAGAAGCTCATAATAGTTCAGCTTTGATACAGAGACACTTGTTCTAATAGAATGACATAGTGGCTCGTGGGACTTTGTTTTGAATGTCATCAAAGTAGAAATGCAGTTGCTTCGCACAGTTGTTGGCAATGTAGTCATGTCAATTCTCTGGGATATCAATTGGAATTCTGGAACATGGGTGATTCCTTAGTGTGGGGTTCCAGCTGTAGATAGGGCAGTGATGCCTTTTCAAAAACTAAATTTCCTAACAATAATTTTCATTGACGTAGAGGTTAATTTTGAGTCTGTAAGCAAAATGCTTTTGAAATTTCAATAGTGCTTGATCATTCAGGCATAATTACCAAAACTATGATAATTGTTTGGGTGTGGTCTTTGGGTGTGGTTTATATTGTGAACCTTTGAGAATGTCAGAAAATGTGCTGGATCCACCCCTGGTGTAAACTGTAGCATAAATGACAACAAGACACTGCGGGATATAGCCCAGATTAATAGCACAGATTCCATAAAGACTGTGGGGGGGGCTACTACACCTATTGCTACCTATCATTCTACCATGTCCAGTATAAGGTATGCAAAACAAGGGCCGCATGGTGTCACTGTATTTTGAGAAGAGATGGGAATCTGTTGGAAAAAGCGAAACTTTCTCCATCTGACATCCATCATTTCTGTCTCTCTCTCATCAATACTGGAGCCTTTGATGAAGAATATGGGAGATTTGGACGTGGCAAAACCTGAGGTGTCACTAGTAAACTCAATATCCCTAGCATAGGTGGTTTTAGGTGCAGCAAAATGGACAACATGTCCTTCTAACAACAATATCATGTCATTCCATGGTAAGATAGCTGGAGTATAGCAAAAGTCATGCAAAAAGATAACTTATTTGTCTTCAACCCCTAACCACGCATACGAACAAGTCGCAGGTGAAAGGAAAGTGTTATAAATAACTCATAACAGGTCAAGAATGAATGTTTTGCCATAGCTTGCTGGGCCCATAATATATATATATATACATATATATATATATATATATATATATATATATATATATATATATATATATATATATATATATATATATATATATATATATATATATATATATATATATATATATATATATATATATATATATATATATATATATATATATAACGGCCCTTCCCGCGACCCATGGCGAGTAATGTAATAACGGCATCAGCAAATATGCTTTGCTGAATGCCATTGTTACAGAGAATCTGCTTGGCACACTGCAACTACTCCAGGGTTCATACGCGTTTCCAAGAAAGTAATTCCCTGACTTTCCCTGACTTTCAGGGAAGAAAATGATACTTTTTTCCCTGACTCAGGGAGCGGAAAGACCATATTTTTCCTGACCCTATAAAGAAAGTACCAAACAAGAACAATACTTTCGACAGTCTTACAAGCATACAAGAAGTGTTAGCAAGAAACAAATTTTGCTGGATTCGAACCTCAACTATGATTTATTCTACTTGACATCGACTAGATATAAATTGGCTCCCGTGGGGATATGAAGTAAAACCGCTGGTCACTCAGAACAGGACAAGACACAGTTAACCCAAACTAAACCAACATAATGGCGATATTACAACAAACTTTTTGTTCTTGCCAAAACATGCCAAAATGCTGAGGGCCCAAGGCCAACCTGCAAGTAGTTCTTTTTCTGTATACTATTAAGTAACAACTCATTTTATTCTCATCTGCAGAAGAGGGGTGTCAAGAACGTGGGAAAAGGATAGCGCACTTTTATCATATTTCATAAAAATGAAAGTAAAATAACCACAATGTGCTTTGTTAGCACCATGTACAACGGGAAAGGACACTGAGTCATCTAGTCCCACTGCATATGATGCTTACTATTTACTATAGTTAGATGAAGGTAAGTAAAGTTCATCTCAAATCAGATATCCCATGATTTACAGAAATAAGAATGTAAAGGGACATACTAGATGTCCAGAAAGTACTATCGTAAGCATATAGATTGGACAATTGCAAGTGTCAAATAATACCAGGCATCTGATGTAAAATTAGCTTTTAAAACTCAAAACAAAACAACGGTATAAACATAAAAGATAGGTGGTGTGCTACTAGTAGCTTAGTCAACAAAATATATGCTATCGTATGAAAAGCAGTAGGTCATCAATAGACAGTAAAATCTTCATAGTCATCACCAAGAAAGTTTCATATAGAGAACAAATAGCTAATTTTGTTCAAATTTGGAGTGCAAGCGAGAAATTTCTGTATACTAGCATCCATATTGGGATGTTGCTGTGTCTTTCTCATTTTTCCTATTTCCCAAACTTTATTTCATGCCACAACATGTTGCAACGCTTCTGCACACATCTAACAGCTTATCATATTTAGAATCTGCAGTAAGACATTGATTTCTTCAAGGTGGCCACTAAAATTTTGCAATGAAATCCCATGAGTTTTGCAAGACTTTCCAAGGTGATTTCCAGAAGGTTTTGGGGAACCCGGTGGCTCTTTGATGTCATCACAATTAGCTTCTAAAAACAACATAATCAATTGAGTGTAGAATCAACAATGCAGAGCCGTAGTGGAAGCTGCCTAGCTGGCAAGTAGTTGTGCTGACAAATAAGCACAGCAGAGGAAAATTGAGGCTGGGGGATTGCTCCCAGAAAAAATCCATTAGCAAACTCTATAAAACGCCGGAAAACGCAATCATGCCAATCAAATTTTGCATTTGACCTGGTGTAATTGATATAACAAACCTGGTACAACAAATTAAGAACAATTCTGTCTCAAAATTTAGGAAAAATTCAGAACAGCCAGCTTGAACTTCAATTTTCCTGGTTGTTCTAAACAAAAGGAGTGTATACGGGGAAGGGGTTGGAAAATGACCAAAACTGTTATTTAAAAAGGCGATGGTTTCTTGTTCCAAATTCATATCAAAGTAACATTGCCAAGCTTACAGAATTGAATAAATCAGCTGCGATCAGCGTGATTTTCTTAATAGGTTTTACTTGCAGACCAAAGTATTTTGTCTAAAACTTGCTTCACAGTGAAAAGTATGCAATGTCTTCAGATTTTTCATTAACTAATTTCAGTTATAATTTGTATAGCAAGCTTTATAGCTGTAAACCATATGATCAAAAATTGAATAAGAAACAGATATGCCAAGTAGTTTCCAATAAACAACTAATGCTATATTAATACTATTAACAATAGGCTTTTGCCTGCTTTGAAAGTTAAGAACATAGACCACAGCGCAAGAGTGAAGCTACAAGCCCAAGTGGGGTATGCCACCACTTATACAGGAGGAGAGAATGCCTTGCATGCAACGTTTGAGATCAATGCATTTCTTTCTGACTTCACTGATGTGAAATCTCTTTGACAGCCTCTCGTATTCATAGCCGCCATTGTTTACAGGCTTCGACTTCATCGACCTATTTTATCAACTATTTAAAACCTGTACTTTACTCTTAAAGTACAGGTAGCCCATAGAACATGTAGAAATAAATCTTCAAATCAACAACCTCGAATTAGACATTGGTTCACTGATTTTGAGCGAGATTTTGTTGGCCTACAATAACATGCTAGCAGAGATAGAGCTTATGAAAACTCGCCGCAGAATGTGTTCAAAATTCTCCCCTGACTTTCCCTGACCTTTTGGCTCTATAGGAAAAAGTTCCATGACTTTCCCTGACTTTCCCTGACTTTCCCTGACTTTCCCTGACCTACCCTAATTTTGATACTTTTCTCCCTGACTTTCCAGACTGTATGAACCCTGTACTCACCTTGACAGACACACGTATTGTTATAGGCCTTCTTGAGGAGATCAATGCAGGACATTGACCTCCTGTCTAACGTTTGCTGTACCAATTCAATTGACCATACAGACCGTATGAATTCGGCCACACTTTTTCACCTCTAATCCACACAAACTCATATAGCCTGCTGTAACCATTCGTTTTTCTCTTTTTTGCCAGGGCAAAGAGATGTAACTTGGAGTCAATGCTGTGCAAGACAATGATGCTGGAGACCTCCACGTTACTAAGCCATTTCTTCTGTGCAGCTTAGCCTTTCTTAAGCCTGGTATCCATATAGTCGTTGAGGGTCGTTGACAGTCTTTTTCAGTCATTGTGGGTCGCTGACATAGGTGCATTTCCATATAGTCTTTGAGGGTCGTTGAGGGTCGTCGAGGGTCGTTGTGGGTCGTTCAAAGTATGTCAGAGTTGCAGCGCGCTCTAGGCCTTTCAAGCAACTGGCACCACAAAGAAAATTGTCAAACATGACAGAAACAGGCAAGGACTTTTTGTTGCTGGTCTATTCATTTGTGACATTAAATTCATTCAGACGAGAAAGATAAGAACACAAAGACTGAAAAATTCTTTGCTACGTCTGCAGGATTGAAAACAATGTTTGCTTAATTCACTATATAGGTAATAATACGTGAATCTCGGGCATAAAATCACACATGTTAAAGTTCCCTAACTTGGTATGATGTTGCTTGTCCGCCATCACGGGTGATATTGAGCTTTTTTTGGGTCGATGACAGGCTTTGTCAGTCGTTGCGGGTCGCTGAGATAGAAGTTAGTTCTATCTCAGCGACCCTCAACGACTCAGTCGTTAATGTGATTAAAATGACTATTGGGTTGTTTCCATATAGTCGTTGTGGGTCGCTGACAGTCTTTAAGCTTTAGGAAAGACCGTCAACAACCCTCAACGACTATATGGATACCAGGCTTTATGTGACAAACCATTCCGTATTGCCAAAGATGTCTTAGGGATAGCAATTGCAGCTGGGTGATTCTCGCTTCTCAGAACCTGGGTATCCTGCTTTGTAACATACTGGTAAGCTGTATGATACCAAGAGCGACCTGAGAAGTTACCAGTGATATTTTCATGCTCCTGGAGATATTTCTTAACTTTGCTCCATCTCTGAAGCTTGCTCAAAAGAACACACAAATGAAAATGGACATCTGCATCCATATGATGTTCCATGCAATATGCCCATTGAGTGATGAGGCTGTTGTTACAGCATGGACAGCAGTTGTTACAATTTTTGCGAAGGACTCACAATTGAACCTTTCTGTATCTGCTTGACTATATGCTAGCAGATACACTTTTCTAACATCATTGTTATTTAGTTGAGCCATTAAGATACTACTATCTCTGTGACTTTCTCTTCGTTCTCTGTAACCAACTGCTACTTTTGCTACACGAGGAATAATTTGAATACTAGGTCTGTGATTTTATCATTGTTATCTGTAGCCAACTGCTATGTTTGTTCCACAAGGAATAATGTGAATATCCCCACTGCTACATATACCACAAGGGCATTACTCACATATATAGAGAACTAATTTGCTCCCAATTTTGCACATATTCTCAGGACATATGCCATGATGCTTGGTCTACCAATAAATTGCATTCCAGCAATAATCCTTTCGTCATATTATTGCTTTAGGCAGGTACACTGCCAAATAGGCAAACCAATAGACCCCTGCATGACCGGTCACAGAGACAACTTATAACATTTTTATCATCAGCATCGTGTTCAGCACCATCGATTACCCCTTGACCGACCAACACAGTGCAGGTATAACGTGTTATGACAAATTTCACGACCAGACAATAGTCATGAAAAGTCCTGGGACACTTTGCAATCTTTTACTCTCCACTCATCTGTCATGCCCCTCCTCCCCTTAAACAATGTTGGTTTTGAAAGGAGTATATACAATAGCAGAAAAATTTCACATGTGCAATAGTGTCAAGTCTCTCCTCCGTCAGCCAACATTGTTTCTGGGGGGGGGGTTCCCTGTAAAGTGTAAAATTAAGGAAGTCCAGAGGAATGTGGTCTTTTACTTTTCCCGTAGGTGTTTCAAGGATTTTTGGCGACTATTGTACATGAATAAGGTCAAGTAGATATAAATTCAAGAAAGGATCAATTGGCAGAAATGCTGTGAACTAAGACATGGATAAGGGCACATACATATGCTAAAGAAATCAGGGATAATCATGACGGTAATACATAAAGTTAATTAATAAAGACAACACCTAGAAGCAAGAGGAAAGAACACTAGAAGGGTAGAGGAAACAAACAAAAAGAAAAGGACTAAGGGAATGGAAGACAGCTGGGAGTTAAGGTTAGGTCTATCCTTTTGAATGAGAAGGCTTTCATAAATAAGGAGGTCAAAAGCATTTTCAGTGATCTTAACGTGCTCCATTGTAGCATTGCGACCTGTTCTGCTAACATGGTCCCCTAAGGACGATTGATTGGGTGCTTAAGTCTTTCATTCGCTTCTATTAATACCTATATTATAAACCTCTAGACAAAGAAATGTCTCTGTTCTTAGTTGCGATATTTGTTCTAAAGTATTTCCTAAAGCTGCATTGCTGAACAACTAAAGCCTCATATGTCCTGCAAAGAGTCTCTCATACTTATGGACTGTTCCACATATGCAGACTTGACTTCTTTTCCATCACCTGGTTTGATTAGTGGAGATGCATATAGAACTGATCTTGCATTGCATAATAAACACAGAAAATCCCTATATCTCGTTGAACTTACAGTTGGCATTGACAGTAACCTTAGAGCAAAAAGTGGGTGTAGTCTTACCAAATACAGGTCCCTTGTTGCTTCATTGTCACCATCACTTGCCAATGTAAAATTTGCTGTGTCGATGAGAGCTTTAGGTGTCCTTGGTAAGTCTTGTGAGTTAATAACATAGATGCTGACAGACCTTATTTGTTGGATATAGTCTCTTTTTCCTGTTATTGTTATACTTTCTTCCTCCTTGTTCTATTTCTTTTTCTCTCTGTTCTTGTTTCTTACTTTTTCTTGTTGGTTTCCACTTCTAATCACTGTTGAGTCTACCAATGCTAAACAAATAATTGTGCACTGCCTAGTTGCAGAGAGGTGCATAACTCAAATAGTGGCATGCAGACTTTGCTCTACACTGGTCTTGTCTAATCCACCAGTACTTGAGCCCCCCCCCCCACAGTGCGATGTGTTTGCAGGGAATTAAGCATTCTTATTGGCTGAAGAAGTAACATGTAGAAAGCAAGGTCAACTTTTTTAGTGACCTACAATTTCTAACAGAAAATTGTGCCTCCATGAAAAATACGACCTAGTTATGACGTTTACTGGCATCACTGTTTGCAACTCTAAGAAAAGCGATTTAATCAAACTTGCAAAAGCACCTTTAACCACGGGATTACCCTGTAACGTGGATTTTCATGATGATCATCTAGATTTATCAGATCGATTAATGATTATAAAGGTATTAAATTGCCTGGCCCTTTTTTAATTCCTCAATAAGAGTTGGTCAACAATATGGGAACAGTTCTACTTTTCGGTATTGAAGAAATATTTAACTTTCTGATACTTAAATACATGGACTATGACCGTCAAACGGTTGTCTCTGACATAACCTGTGAAGAGTATGGGTACTTGAAGAGGGTTATGTGGAAGATTTTAAATGAAGGAGATATCCGGAGACTTTGTTTTTGTTGCTAATGTTTGCCCCACAATGAAGTTAAAAACCAAAGGTAGCCAACAGTGTTATAAGCTCTGGCTTGTCATTGATGAAGAGAGGGAACGAAAAGAGCATGGGCAAACAAATTCAACAAGGAAGACAACAGCTGGATGTTTTTTCTGCATACAGTCATTGCTTGGGGGCAAGATAGGGCTTGCAAACACATTGCAGCTTCTCTACTCCCTCCACTACTATTTACAACAAGTTACGGGCCCAACAGAGAATCTTTGCTATTGGAGCAAGAAATTTGGCAGGGCTATTGACCCTTCTCCTATTAAAGAGGTTTGTATAAACAAACCTTCCACACTCCTGAAAAATCATTGATTAAGGATCGAGGGTGCAAAAGAATGCAAGGAAAGGAACCTTGTATGCCAAAGAAAAAGTAAAGGATAAAAGATAAAATAGAGTTTGACCCATGAATTTCAGCAGACCACATTGACCATACTTTAGATCAGTTAAAGCAAAGTAAAGAAACACCAAACCAGGTTGGCTGTGGTTCAGCAGGTTTTATTCTCAGTGACTCAGAAAATAGTGAAGATTAATGTGAAATTTTAAAAACTTTTCTAGGTGAAGCTTCAAAAGCCAATGAAGCAATGCTAATTTTGTTTAAAAAGTTTATCAGTACTTCCAGTCAGTATTTACATACCAAGAAACGTTTCGTAAAGAACTTTCAGTTTCTGAAGATGAATTAGATAGCATTGAGAAACTTACACAGCCTGAAAGCTCATGCAAGATATGGAAAATATGTAGAAAGGGTATGGTTACATCAACTAAATTATATGATGCTTATAAAAAGCAAAATAGAATTTAAACACACCCTGCACAAAGTGAAAGCTGTGATGCAAGAGACAATTTAAATGGAGACAACCTAGATATGTACTCAAAATTACCTGCTCAAATTCAACATGGAACAATTTTTGAAAATGAAGCAAGAAAAGGATACAAAAAGAAGACGAAAATACACAAAAAAATGCAACATTATACCATATGGTCTTGCTATAAACACACAAAGACAATTTCTACCAGTCAGTAGAGATGACATGCAGACATGTAAATGATGCAAATAAGTTGTTGTTGAGTACAAGTGTCTATTTAAAAGTAAAGACCAGCACTCATATGAGGCTTTCTTAGACGAAACTGTTGGTGGGATACAGGAATCAGATGACTAACACACATTAAGCAAAAGTCACAGATGTTATTTTCAGGTCCAAGGAGCAATGACAGCAAACGATACTGTTGTAGTTGTAATGTATTGTTGTAATTTTTTTACTTCTAATGTTCTCAGCTTCTCACTCCTATTGTTTTCAATCCTTTCAATCACTCTGAACTTTCACTCTCTCTTACAAAAGATTTCCCTCCTGTAAATAATTCTTAGGTGTGATTCTTTCATCTCTTTAAACTCGTAAATACTTAAGCTCTCTCTTCTCTTGCACTTCTCATCATCCTGTCTCTTAGTTAGTCATGTTGTTTTCTCTCGTTTTCATCTAATTACAACATGGTACCAGAAGTAAATACTTAGTTCGACATTTATTGTTCTTGTTTTCCACCGTGTCGCTGTTATGGATAAGTTGCCTCCTCCAGTTAGTATGAATTTTGACGCTGGACATTTACTTCATGCTTGGAAGAAGTGGAAACAGCAGTTTGAATTGTTTTAGCTGCAATGGAGTCCGATGCAAAATCAGAAAAAACAAAATCATCTATACTACTTAGATGTATTGTCAGCAGAGGATGTGAAATATTCAACACTTTTCAATTTGATTCAGATGAAGATCGTATGAAAACCGATCGTATAATGCAGAAATTTGATGATTTTTGCAGCCCACAGAAGAATATAACTATGCAATGACACAAATTTTTCATTCACCGGCAATCTGAGGCAACAATTTCCCGATTTTGTCATTGAATTACGTCAACTAAGCGAAGACTGTGAATGTGGGGGACATAAAGATTCCTTAATTCGGGACTTGATCATTTGCGGTATGCTTGATGGCAGGCTACGAGACAGGATGCTTCGCGAACCTGATTTGGATTTGCAAAAAGCCATGAAGTTAAGACAAGCTGCCGAGGAAAACAAAAGCACATAAAACAACTGTCATCTGAAATGAACTTGCAGGTATCCGTCCATCACATAAACAAGAACACCAAAACAGTGAAGTCTCAAATGCCTAAATCTCGATCTGGATACAATAAATCTGCCATGATTAACAATTGTAAATTCTGCTGAAAATTACATAAGCTCGGAGAATGCCCAGCCTATGGTTGCAAATGCCATAAATCCAAGACAGATAACCATTTCGTAAAGTTTTGCCCGATAACCATCATATTGCTCACGATGATACTTTGTCCAATGAATGTGATCATGATTCAAAATTTTACATTGTTGTAATCAATTCTTCCAATGTTGAGAACGCTAACACCAGTGACATGGAACAGGAACGTAACATACTGACTTTCCAACACGATGTCACATCTTCAGACTGGTCAGTGAATTTATGCATTAATCAAAACATCATAAACTTCAAAATTGACACAGGTGCACAATGTAATGTTTTACCAGAAAATATTTTTTCCCTTCTATGTCCAAGACCTAAAATCCATTTGTCTACAATCAAGTTATCTGCGTATAACGGGTCTGATATACCAGTGAAAGGAACATTTATTGCCAATGTCAAGTACAAAGATAATCATACAGTTCCAGTGATGTTTGTTGTAGCTGATACCATTTCAATACCAATAATTGATCTGCAAACCAGTGAAAAGTTAAACCTCATCAAAAGAGTAATGGTGGTTGATAATATCCACAATCCTTATCAAGATTTACTTAATAAGTTTGATGATTGCTTTGGTGAATTAGGTGTGTTACCTAGAAACTACCATATTACCTTGAATGATGATGTTAAACCGGTTGTTATGCCACCGAGAAAAATTTCAATCACACTAAAAGACAAAATTACAGAAGAATTGGACAAAATGGTTCAAAAAGATATTATTGTGCCAATTCGAGAGCCTACTGATTGGGTTAATAGTCTTGTAATTGTCGAGAAAAGTAATGGGAAGCTCTGAATTTGTTTGGATCCCCGACCTCTGAATAAAGCTGTAAAAAGAGAGCACTTCCAACTTCCCGCAACTGAAGATATTTTGTCTCAGGTGTCTAGAGCATGGTATTTTTCACAACTTGATGCTTCTCAAGGGTGCTGGCACATAAAATTTGATGAAGAGAGCTCCAGGTTACTCACATTTGCAACACCATTCAAAAGGTATCGTTTCAAGACTTCCATTTGGTATTCATTCTGCCAGTGAGATTTTTCAGGTGGAAATTGCGAATTTGATTGCTGGTATTCAAGGAACAGCAAACTTACAACATGATATTATTGTTTGGGTAAATTCTAAATTAGAGCACGATAATCGATTAGAGCAAGTTCTCAAAAGAATATCTAGCACAGGACTTAAGTTGAATAGAGAGAAGTGCAGATTTGGTGAGAAGGAAATTGTATTTTTGAATCATGTTGGGTCATTCCATGTCAATTCACCAGATAAAAAGTGAAATTGACACCCAACTCCTGGGATTTTGCTAATTTTTGGTCTAATTGCACGCAACACTGATGCTAGTACTATATTGAAATTTCAGCTCAATATCTTTATCCATTCATGAATTACTGAACTTTCAATTTTGCTCTTATTATGGCCTAAAATACTCATTGGTGGCCATTTTGAATTGCACATAAATGTTGATGATCATAATTTTCTTAATAATTCCAGAACCATCCATTCATATTCATTGACATTCTATATATTACCAATTCGAGACCACCTGAATTCAAAAATAACAACTAAAAGTCCATAACCTCAACACATCATGAGCTAAGTGGCTTTGGAAACTCGATACAAAAATCTTTTCAAAAACCGGAAGTTTGAAAGTACCTGAAAGTAAGTAGAAAAATTTTAATGTGGGTCACACTTGATCTTGATGATTTTTGGCATGCCTGTTAATCACATACCTAACTCAGTTAGTATGGAGTATGAACTTTGAGAATCACCAGGTGACAGAGATACAGGATTCTGAAATATGTGGATAAAAATTTGTGAAAAGTTACACTGACATTGAAAATGGAAGCAAGAGTTAGCTAATAGAAATAAATTTCCTTGACAGTTTCCATGAAGGTGGTCTGTTACCTTAATTAAAGCTGCAAAACCAGGCTATCCACTATATTCTTCTTTTGCAATTTATCCTCTATGACTTTAATATCCTTGCTTTCTAAGTTGTATTGATGCCCAGTCCTGGTTGATGGAGGCTCAATTCTGCAAAGTACATTTACCATTGGCACAAAGCAAGTATCCTCTCTCCTAGGCCAGCAGTATGATCTCGAGGGGAAATGAGGGTGCATGAATTTTACTTTAACATCTTCATTTTCATCATCCACATAGTCTATTAAACCAACCCAATAGCTTCCATTGCTCTCCTATTGTTCCCTCATTTCAGTCTAATTAAAACAGATACTACCAAACAACACACATTAAGCAAAAGTCACAGATGTTATTTTCAGGTCCAAGGAGCAATGCCAGCAAACAATACTAGCACGTGTGATTTGGTTGTGTTTACTCTGAATTCACAGATGGGATTTCTGGTGTCATCATCTTTATTGTGCAGATTGCATTCAATGCAAAGTTGTAGACAGAATTACTCAATTTTGCCTTACATGGGTATTTGCTTTTGTCTTCAGCAAAGTACCAGTTACTGGTATTTGAAAATTGAAAAATTCCAATCTCATGACCTAATTGTGTAGATGAATCTGGCAGGACAAACAGCAACTAGAAAAACCAGTTCCTCTGTGTTATTGCATCCATGAAGGGAGTTCCTCTTGTTTAAGAAGACTTATACTCACTGTTGGATAAAAGTGAAGTTACAGATGATATAATAGCAACTATTATGAGACCACTCAGAGAACAATATGGAATATGCACAATCTCAAAATCGCTGATTCCATATTTTACTTGCCACTGACACAATACTTAACATGTATTGATCAAGCAGAGGTCAGTTATCACAGAGCTTCATCACATTTAACAAAGATGTCACAGGACGGCATCCTTGCCATCCCAATATGAGCTCATCAACATTTGACTAAGATTATAATTATTCAAGATCACAGATTCACTTAACCACAGACATGAAACAATTACTCGAAACAATGAAATTGATAAGATATGCAATTTTTGACATGGAAAGATGCAGAAGCTAACACTGAATATAAAAGATGCATTTTACAAACACCACAGCATAATAATAACATTGATTGTGAAGTTTATCTACTTCTAACTCTGGTAACATTCTTGTCTCATGTTGCACTCTTTTTGTAAGACCAGGAATTCTTTTGCAAACAAAACTTTAGGTATTGGTTTAATGAAGTGCATGCAAAACAAGAGAGAAAAGGAACGAGAGACTTTATCTTACATCATCCTTCATATTGTACTTAATGTAAGAAGTAGGAGATACAGTCATTTGTAAAAGTTTAGAATACTGCTAATAAAGTTAGAAAACAAATATTACTGAAAATGACGTTTTTAAAATTCTTTTCTGCTCGTGATTACTTCCTTCCCATATTGCACAGTTAAGATTGTTACCTAGGAAAATGTGAGACAATACATGTGGCCTGAAAATTTTGAATAAGATGATCAGTGTACTCGATCAGCAACAAGGTCATTACCTGAATTTACCAAGGGACCAAAAACAATTACAATACTATCCATATGACTATATCAGTGCTTTTTAATAGTTTTGATAGAATTCCAAATGTTTTCAGACATTTGACGTTTTTAAATTTTATATTTGAGACTCTTCGTGCCACTGTTGATGCTCTTATGACCACCTTTTAGAACTGGTGGTAATCTTAAAACACTTAAATGTGAGCATATATTGCATTCTGAAAGCCTTGTCTGCCATATTGATACCACCAGGATTTAGATGATCAAAGAAGCCATATTTATTTACAAAGGGCTGATCAGAATATTGCCAGACCACAACTTAGATAGATAGTCGATGTCGCTATTAGGTGCGCACTCAATCAGCAATTTGTAAGTATTGGTGTTATAGTAAGTACTATAAAGTTTTTTCTGAGCAACTGTTAGATTTCAGGCTCACAATGAAATGCAACAGGATCAGTAATGCATCTCTGACACCAGAAAAAACTGGTTGGTTTCTCGTGTCTTTCCCTCACGAATTTTGCACTATGCCTGTACATTGCATTTAACTGATGACAATCATCTGAGAAATTGCACCTCCTTATCTCATAATAATATCTATGTAATTAATATATTGCTGGCTAAGTTCACCGAAATTCCTAACAGACCAGCAGTCATTTCGGTGTCATTAACTCGCTGAATTCTCGTAAATGTTACTAAACATTCTTCCCAAGATCATACTTTCCTCAGACGTGCATTCTTATTCCTAATGCACTTCAGACCAAAGGGATATCCTATCTGCTATATCTTTCACACAGTCAAAAAGAAAGTAAAGCAGCTCTCTGGACTCTAAAACTGTGTAATACATATGATACTCAAGTATTCGGTCAATCCAATTGTTCCTCAAAAACCTCTCCAAGGTTAATGTCTGCATACCTTGTTAAACAGTAATAATATAGTCAAATTCTATCATTGAGCTGGCTCTGTCATATTTTTAAGCATCTCATTTATGCTACAACTTGTGTTCTGTTTTATTATAACCTAATATGTACTTCATGAAAAACTAAGGAGGATATCAGTTACTTCCAGTTCTTCTTCCAAAATATTTTTTGAAGAAATGGGTTCCGGTTCAGTTTCGAGTCACACTTTTTCGAATCACTCACTCACCCATAAAACTGCCTCCACCATGTCACTAGAGTTGTGTTTATGCTATCTTGAACTGGTCACGAACTGCCAGATAGCAAAGGCATTAAGTTATAAACACGGGTTCAATTATAGGCAATGAGGTGGTGTAGCAGTATATGTAATAGACTCACTTAAGTCTGGTTCACACTGGGGCAATTATCATAATCACTTTGAAGTTTACAAAACAAAAAATTTAATCACTTGGCGTGAACCGTACATGAATACCCAATTTGAAAGCCATTATCAAAGCTATTATAGCAAATCTGTTTGATATAATCGCTTTCGATAATCACCACTTCACAGTCAACCGCTCTTCCGGCAATTGTTAAATGGAATTTTTCTGTGGTGTTCCTGCAAGAATCCTGTAGATTCTGTCCTATAATACTATTTTGCAACAGTTTTTCTGAAATAAACCGTGCGTAAATGAATTTATATAGAAGAAGAGGAGTAGAAGTATATCAATGGTTACATATCGTTCACAACCGTTTGAAAATGATAATAAATCGATCTGTTTCTTAAACTACCCGCCTAGCACCTTCCCTTTCGTGCTCTCTCCCTTCTGGGTTTATAGTAAGTAATAAGTAAATGCAAATTATCTTTTATTTCGAAAACACAGCTACTCGCAGTCGTTAAACCTATACGATGTAACTATTCACTTCAGTGGGAATGGCGATGGCTTATTTCTCGCTGATAATCCATTTCGATCATCGCTTTGGAGTCTCAAAGCGATTACAATAATCGTCTGTAGTGTGAACCAGGCTTTAATCACACTATAGGAAAGAGGATCTGCCTACTAGTAGCTTAGAGCTTGTTTGTACTATTGTACTACAATATTGCTAGTGGCATGGTATAGACCAACCGGTGACTCCGTAGAAACTTTCTCCTGTCTTGAATAGTCTTTCTCATGTTTGGACCAAGAAGACTCCAAAATCATATGGATTGGTGACACAAGCTGTCATCTAATGAATAATAATGATGTGTATGACAATAGTGCATCTAAAGTAAAAGAGGTTTACAGCACGTTTGGGTTAAAACAATTGATAGGAGGCCCGAAAACTGTTACCTAAGTAAGTCCAACCTCAGAGATCACATAGCAACAAGCCAGCTTATAAACAAAGCAGTGGCAGGAGTTCATACAATATGCGTAAGTGACCATTATATGACATGCTGTGTACGAAAGTTTCAAGGAGGTCTTCAAAGATTTAAAAAATATATTAAGTCGAGGCAAATGACGCATTTCAGCAAAGTTGAATTCTGCATTCTCTCTCAGTCTCATTCTCTCAAGTAAGAATCTGCAATAATATTTGCAGGATACTTCTGTGGACCTTTTCCAAAGCAGAGCCTCAAACACTTTTCCGCTAATATTTAAAGCATTGGAAGTGAAATTCCTACAAACTTTATATACGATGTGAGAGCACCTACCATTTATATAAAAACGTGCAATAAAATCTCCCGCTTTTAGTGTGGAGACAGGGAATTACGGAAGAATAATCACTTATCCAGATAGCTGCCTCCGCCATGTCATTAGAGTCCTGTTTACGCTATCTTGTACACAAACTATAAAGGGGTAAAGTAGCAGTCGTCCTCCCTATTGCTAACTGTACAAAGTAACGAATCATTTCTTAGTGATTTGTAAGCGTCAGCTATATCCGATTGGTGGAATGTATCCTTTCTCCATAGGCAAGAACTCTTTTGATACCATCCAGATGTTTACCATCAGCGCCAACCTGTCGAATAATCACTGCAGGCATCTTTCGGGATATGTGCTCACCACCTAAATGTAACTGCATCACTGAATGCTTTTGCCAATGTGTAAGTTTTAAATTATACAACTGGATGAAGATGGCAGGCACATATGCCGAAATATGCCCGCAGTGATTATATGACAGGTTAGTGAACATCTGCAAGGTATGGAAAGAAATCATTTCTGTGGAGAAAGGACGCATTCCACAACTATGATACAGCTGGTGCTCACAAATTACTACCAAATGGTTCGTTTTTTTGTACAGTTAAGAATAAAGAGGACGACTGCTACTTTACCCCTTTATAGTTTGTGTACAAGAAAGCATAAACAGGACTCTAGGGACATAGTGGAGACAGTTATCTGGGTAAGTGATTATTCTTCTGTAATTCCATATCTCCACACTAAAAGACAAGTTTCATTGTGTCTTCATAGGAGCTGTGAATTTTGCGTAGTCAAGTTTTCATATCTGGTCAGTTTGACTACCTACTCGAGACTTTAGCATGGTTTTCCCTTCTTGATTTATCAAATAATATTGCAAATACTATCAACAGATTATTTCACCAACATGCTAGCAGATATTCCTGTTTGGCTTCGCTTATATGCTGACGTGCTAAGGACATTTTCTGATCAAAGTACATATACAAGTTGACTTGCTATCTGTATAATAAAACTAGGCCGCACTTTTAAACTAGAGTTTCAATACTTTTGAATAATATACAAAGGAAAGATAGTAATTATACAAAGCATGTTTGCAAGTGCTGCATAACATACCTATCTCAATTGAAAGAAACATGTATAGAGTAGTAAAGCTGATAGTATTCGTGTGAAGCTATGGAAACATTTCTAAAATATAAGAAACCTGAACTACAGCTCTATGGATTAATTGTTTCCTCAACTGACGGTGATATAACTAAATACTGACGCTATAATTTTTAGAGTACATGGTTCTAATCTTTCCCAAAAAGTTATATTCATTTTATTGCATTTTAGGAAACAACTATGGCTGTTTTTAAAACTGTAGCAGATTAACTATGATAAGTTGATGTCAATGATGACCAAGATTTGTGATGACGCATATCCCAATATAATTGCTTAATTATACTCACGTATATCTTCATCCGTGTATTTTTCTAAAAGAAAGAAATTACTTTTTCATTGGATTCATATTAGAGAAGCAACACTATTGCATTTCATTCAAGGACAGATTTCATCTAAAAATTTTGACTGGTCAGAGAGGAGCAAGATACCCCTAACAAGCATTGTATTAAAGTTACTTTTATTGGGAAAATAAAAGCAACTTATTCTATCATCACTATATACTAAGATGCCTATATGATAATTTATGCCAAACCAATCAGATTGCTCAGATTTGTACCACGTGACCCGATTCCGCATCGGATACCTGCGCTAGGCTACGGGGCGTCTTGATTTTCTTCCTTTCAGTTTACTGCCCCGTAGCCTAGCGCAGGTATCCGAGCATTTTTTGCACAATTTGTTCTCACAATTTTCTTTGATTTGCACTATGCAAGGCCGAAAGTTACGCGCTCCATCCCAGAGGCCCATGACGTCACCTTTTCGTGATCCTATGCGACCAGACCAAGCAACTTTCTTTCTCTATATACTAAGATGACTATACGATAATTTATGCCAAACCAATCAGATCGCTCAGATTTGTACCACATGACCCGATTCCACATACACGATCTCCTCCCAGGATATTCGCCCTATGGCCCCCAAATTTCTGTCAAGGGTAGCCATTTGGGTCTACCACTGACATAAGAAGAGATATGACTTTTATCATTTGTTTTGCCGAGTTATTCAACTCTCTTCCCATCGCCATTCACAGCAATACTGTGGGCACTCGATGCTTGGCTCCTCCGTCCAGGCTCCTGCGCACTTCATTACTATTTTCGGGGGGTTCTCACTTTGCCCGGATTTACTTATCAATATCATCGTTCACTTCTGATTGTTCTCCTCTATGAGCAGCAGTTATTTAAGACAAGCAAAACAGCATTTGGGATTAGGTTTATTCTGTTGTAAAAAGCCTCCAAAGGCAGAGGCTACTTCCAGCCTACTAACACATTTTTGTCGGGCACACAAAAAGACCATAATTTTTCATTTGAGTTCTGCTGATAGCAATTTGACCATGAACAGAAGTTCTGATGACAAAGTTTATCTATGTCCAAATACAAGCACTGGTATGCAAAGTGCACGCTCCCAGAGGGTATACTCTACAACTGATGATGCTACAGCCAGGAAACTCAAGACCTGCTCAACTGCACACCTGGAACATTCCATTTCATGAGCAAGCAAGTTGAAAAGATGGATAATATAGAGCAAATCAGAACAACTGAGCAACAAAGCATTGTCATAGTAAAACCCAAATATTTTATTGGGAGCTCTGGCCTTGTTTGGTCAAGCTATCTGATGGACCTAAGGTACAGAGAGCCCTATCTTCACTTGTTACCCAATGGGGAAAGCTGGCAAGGAAAGTTATTTTATAGCTTGTGCTTCAGAGTACTAGCCTTATTGAGAAGCCTACTAAATCAAATGATCTGGGAAGACATTTGTCTTGTAACTGACAGAGAAGATTGTGCATTTCACAAGTATGAACTTAACAAATTCTCTTTCTTCAGTCAAAAATTTTTGGAAATAACAGAATCAGTATGTTGTGTTATATTAAAGTTGTTTACTCGATACGTTCATTCCCATAGGTGCGTGTTTTACGCTGCGCATGGAAACGTACAACTTGTTTGTCATCTATTTAAGCGCTGTTAAGTTGTTTACTAAGGATTAGGAATTACGGATGAGAACTGAAGTTATCTCTGTAGTTAACTAACTCAACATGGTGACAGGAGTTAGCGAACTGGTGTGTGTGTAAGTGTCAGGTTACTAAAGTGGAAGTGCGGTCTTAAGACTTTGGGTCGACGACTTAATGCGCCACATTGGTAAACCTATAGCTCGCACCAGAGTGACTAAACCGCGTGCAAAATGGCAATGTTTCAAGTCACACCCCCTGAAAAATTCTCCTTCAAGCCAGAAGAATGGTGTAGATGGATTCGACGCTTCGAACGTTTCAGAGTGGCCTCAGAACTCAATAAGTGAGATGAAGAGAGTCAAGTTAACACCTTGGTTTATTCAATGGGTGACAAAGCGGATGATATCCTGCAGTCGTTCAATCTCAGTGAAACTGACAGGAAGAAGTACAAAAGTGTAAAAGATAAGTTTGAGGGGCATTTCGTCATAAAGAGAAATGTTATTTTTTAAAAGAGCACGATTCAACATGCGTGTGCAGCAGGAAGGTGAGTCTGTAGATAGCTTTATCACTGATCTTTATACTCTAGCTGAATTTTGTGAATTTGGAGAGTTGCATGATGAATTGATTCGTGACTGAATAGTTGTTGGGATTCGTGATAAGAACTTATCTGAAAGATTGCAACTTGAAAGCGACTTAACACTCTTGAAAGCTATTAACACTGTTAGGCAGAAAGAAGTAGTTAAGATACAGCAGACTCTCATGAATTTTAAAGCTTTGTAAGTACCACAAAGTGTAGATGTAGTGAAAAGTGCAAAGCAACGAGACCAAAGCAGAGGCAAAGGCACCAACACAGAGTCAAAATACAGCACGATTGTGAAACACCAAAGCAAACAGTCTGCCACAAAGTGTGATAGATGTTCTGGTCCTTCTCATCAGAAACAAGTATGTCCAGCACGCAACTCAAAATGCCATAGCTGTGGACAAGTAGGACATTGGGCGCGAGCATGCAAAAGCAAGAAATTACATCAAATATCAGGTGAAACTATTCCTATATCTTATGAAGATGAACAATTTCTTGGTGAAATTCAACTTGATGCTGTTGAAGATCATCATGCTAGTAAAGTATGGAAGGCTGAAGTTTGTGCAAATGGAAAACAAGTTCAGTTTAAACTAGATTCAGGAGCAGATGTGTCAGTAATACCATTTTCTTTATTTCAAAAGTTTGACAGGAACACGTGTCCAAACCTTGAAAGAAGTAGCAAAACATTACTTGGTCCTTGCAATTACAAAATAACTTGCAAAGGAAAATTTCAAGCAAAGCTATCCACTGACAACAAGAGTCTGTATGAAGATATCTATGTAGTGAAAGGGTTAGAGAGACCTCTTCTCAGTAGACATGCTAGTTCTTCGTTGAATTTGATTCAAAAAGTTAATGAAATTAGTTCAAAGGGTAAATTGTCTGACTCTGTAGCTCAAAATACTAAAATGCAAATTTTGAACAAGTATCCGAAGCTTTTCGAAGGACTGGGTGAATTAAATGGTGAATATAATATTCTGATTAAATCCAATGCAGAACCTTCTGCATTGAATGTGCCAAGAAAAGTTCCTTTACCTCTTTTGGATAAGACAAAAAAACAGCTAGATAAAATGCTTGATATGGGAGTAATTTCTCGAGTTAATGTTCATACTTTGTGGTGTGCTCCCATGGTTGTTATTCCAAAATCCAATGGTGAAGTTAGAGTTTGCGTTGATCTTACCAAATTAAATGAATCTGTTTTAAGAGAAGTACATCCTCTTCCCTCAGTTGATTATACACTTGCTAAGTTTGGTGAAGCGAAAATCTTTTCAAAGATGGAAGCAAATAGTGCATTCTGGCAAAGAAAATTATCGTAAGAGTCTCGATTATTGACTACATTTATTACCCCCTGGGGAAGATTCTGTTTTAATCGTCTTCCTTATGGTATTTCAACAGGTAGTGAACAATTTCAAAAATGTATGAATGAACTTCTAGAAGGACTACAAGGAGTTGAAGTTCAAATTGATGACATCATAGTTTATGGCGCTGATGAATTAGAGCATAACAAATGACTAGATAATGTTCTACAAAGATTATTGCAGGCAAATATTACTCTCAAAAAAGCGAAGTGTGAATTTGGAGTTAATTCTGTTAATATTTTAGGTCATATTGTTTCGTCAGAAGGAATTACTCCAGACCCCTCTAAACTCAAAGCTATTGTTTCCTTGCCAAAACCTAACAACGTTAAGGAGTTAAGATCATTTTTGGGCATGGTAAACCAAATGAGTAAATTTACAAGTCACTTAGCTTCGATAACAAAACCTTTGAGAGATCTATTGTGCAAAGAAAATAAGTGGACATGGGGACCTAGTCAAGAGAAATCGTTTTCAGATATACAGCATTGTCTTGTATCTTCACCAGTTTTAGCTCTCTAGGATCCTAATAGAGAAACGAAGATAAATGCAGATGCATCGTCATTTGGAATAGGAGGAGTGCTACTACAAAACCAGGATGAAGGTGTCTAGAAACCAGTTTCTTATATGTCACGTGCATTGTCAGAAGCAGAAAGTCGATACAGTCAAATTGAAAAAGAGTGTCTCGCCTTCACATGGATGTGTGAAAGGTCCAGTGATTACATTCTTGGTAAACCAATTATTGGTGAAACGGATCATAAACCACTGGTGCCTCTTCTAATGAAATATACACTTGAACAAGTTCCACCACGAATACAGAGATTCAGGACGCGACTAATGCGTTTCAACATACAAGAAATGAATCATGTGCCAGGGAAGGAAATGTACACGTCGGACATGCTGTCAAGGCAGTTGCCAGCTGAGAGTGCAGGAAAATCCATGGTTGATGATGAAGATATGGTGCATTTTCTTGAGAGTATCATCGATTCATTGCCGGTGTCAGATGTTAAATTGCAACAGATCATTGCCGCACAAGCTGAAGAGTCTGTATGCTCCAAAATTATGGAATACATTCTGGAGGGATGGCCAGATAAGTATCAAATGCCTGATGCATTGAAGCCTTACTGGGATTTTAGGGAGTTTACACATTTTGCAAAGCAGTGGGACATTGAGCTTGTACCAAGCAGTCCAAAATATCCACAATCCAATGGAGAAGTTGAAAGAGCAGTTCAAACTATCAAAAATATTCTAAAGAAAGAGAAAGAACTACCAAAAGCACTGTTGGCATACAGGACAACACCTTTGCGAAATGGCTATTCACCAGCTGAATTGTTGATGGGTAGAAGGTTGCGCAGTACTGTTCCAACATTTCATGAAAACCTTATTCCCAGATGGCCTGACATAGACAAATTACGGGAACATGAGAATATACAAAAGATGCAACAACACCAACATCTCAATACCAGACATAGAGCAAGGTTGCTACCTCAATTATCAGCAGGAGCGTCAGTAGCAATAGCAAAGTATGATGAAAAAGGTATCATGCAGAAGAAATCAAATAGCCCACGACAATATGTAGTTAGCACACCCACGTCTACCTTGAGAAGAAATAGAGTACATTTAATTCCATTGCCAGAGACCAGTCAGTCACAGTCAACACAAGAGTCTAAAGATTGCCAGGAAGATGTTGCTGATACAAGAACATTTGAACAAGACCAATCTCCTTTGAACATTTTATCACGACCAAGGAGAACAATTAAACCATCACTAAAAGTGAGAGAGAACCTAGAAAACAATATTTAATAATATTTCATAAATATTGTTTCCTTTCAAAAAACAGGAAGTTGTTGTGTTATATTAAAGTTGTTTACTCGATACGTTCATTCCCATAGGTGCGTGTTTTACGCTGCGCATGGAAACGTACAACTTGTTTGTCATGTATTTAAGCGCTGTTCAGTTGTTTACTAAGGATTAGGAATTACGGATGAGAACTGAAGTTATCTCTGTAGTTAACTAACTCAACACAGTAGAAGCACCTTCTCTCAACGATAAAGAAAATGAATGTGTACAGTCATTGGTTTTGCAACTACACCTTATTTCAGAAGCAAGTAAAACACTGATTAACAAAATTAAGTTACCAAATTCTGGTTTGGTAGTTTCACTTGAATATGAAAGTTTGTTTACTGTGACAGAGAGCTGCTTATCTATTATTGAGACTCTGAATCTGCCCATGCAAAAGCCACAAGTAGTAGATCTTACTGATGCAGGGCCAGGGGTTGGAATCACAAATAATGTTGTTTGCTATGGCATTGCTCAAGAAATACTCATCACAAACATTGACTATTATATCAGACACCACTTAGCTCCAGGTGACAGCAGCCATAATGAAGTAAAACGAATTCAGAGTTATGTTGGTAAGCAATTTCTTTAACATTCTGTTGACTATCTCGAAGCTTGCCTACTGCTTGCAACTATCAACAGTTGACACCAGAATGCAATTTGATATACAACTAAATTTTGTTCCTGGCAGATATAGCCATATTCAAAAGGACATAACTTTTTCTGTGCAAACAATCCAAATCAGAGACAATGTTCCATAGTGCAGTACAGGCATAACTTAATTTACCTATTTCATTGCAAAAAGAAATTACAGCATTCCTTAACAGCTGTGCATTATTCATATTTATATATGTTTCAAATTTTGCATTGCAAAAATTCTAATTTTACATTTACAGGTGATGCAATTTGTGATGGTGGCTATCTACAATGGGAATACCAGGAAAAGTATCATGGTTTAACTGAAGATGAAGTACCTAAACTTTCAACTGATGATCTTGAAAAGAATGAACTTGAACGAATGAAGTTCAATGTGTTTAACGTTTGTGAAGAGGTTTCATATCGAATTGAGGGGGCTGTTGCACCTGATGGATATTTGAAATCTTTTGTTACCCCTGTGCATGAGGAACTGTTTTTCTGGGATAGGGAATACCTGAGGAGATATATTGATAAAAAAGACAAAAAGAACATTGTTCCTGGCTACCATTTTTATACAAAGCTATATAATTTCATGGCCAAGCACTTTCGAAAACGGGAAAAATATCTTGAATTTGTAAAGTTCTCTTGTGATGATGATCTTTGCGAGTTCTGCTCAAGAAATACATGGGTTGGACCACAATGTTCTAGAATACCTGAACCAGTACCTGACAACACAGCAGGTGATTATAAGTATTTACATGTGAAGGATACTCCAACTACCTTCCATGGAAAACAAAGAGAGGTTAATGATTTCAATCCAAGAATGAATCTAAACCATCTTTTACAAGAAAATCAGATTTCATCCAAAATGGTAAATGAAATTGATGAATTTAGTGCTAAGTTCATAGTGGAGACAAGTGCTGTCTTAAAGGCAGTAAAGGAACTTGAATGCACACACTTGAGAAAGGAGGTTCACCTTCAAGAAAAAAGGAGAGCCAGGGCTAAAGAAGATGCCATGACTTATAGAGAATTTGACTGGGACACACATGTAAATATGAATACATTCAAATCATTGAAAGTAAAGAGCCTGGACAAGTATCTCATATATCACAATTTGAAACATTTTTTGAAGTTAAAAAAGTAGCAGGAAATTGAGATAATAAAACAGTGGCACTTTAGGATTGTGAATGGCAGTATTCAAGGTGAAAAAATTGTACAAGAATCCAGTGAAAATGAATCAGAGCTTGACGATAGTGAAACTGAGATAGAAGAGATACAAACTACTACTGTAACAGATTATGATGAGTCTGATAAGCATGATTCTGAGGCTGATAGTGTTGTGTATGATTCTGAGCCTACTGCTGAAACACTTTTTTCAACAACTCGTAGTGGAAGAATAGCTGGTAACTGGCGTTTGTCTGAGTATTTTGGTAAGTGACCATTCTTTTTCTTTTTATCATCATAAATTTGTGTTGCAGTAAATTTTGTGGCATTCATTTGCTGAATGAGGCTCTAAAAGCATATACACATGTATATACAAAGATTAAGACATTAAAAAATAAGTGCAATGCACTTAGCAGTATTTGATGGTACTCAAATTGATGGGTTGGAATAATCAGGGGGCTAGAGAAATCCCAGGTACTTAATGAGATATGGAATTACTTTAGGGGCAGACCCTTTAGCGGGTAGAAAGTTTCGCGATGTTCGCGTTTTTTTGCATTTTTCGCGAAAGTTTCTGCCAAGGCATAATCTAAATTCTGAATTCGCGAAAGTTTTTGCTCAGGAAATTACAGAAAATTCTCGACACGCGAAAGTTTTTTCCATCTAATTTTTTTTCGTTCTTCAATGTGTTGTGTTGCTGTTCCTTAATCATCCAAACCTTTAATCTCTTGGGCCATAAACCCTTGTAAATTGTCACCGTGACTGGTAAGGCGAACCAGAGGGTATTATCAGTACTGGGAAGAAACACTTGCTGTTTAAAGGCCCTGGTTCTGTTAGTGGTGAAACCCAACATGCGCTTTCTTATATTCATACTTACATTACATTTATAGATACTGAGATTTTGAAAAGGTGAACTTAGATTCTAGGCTATGTATCAGAATGAAAAGGGAAGATGTTGAAAGGGAAAGTGACAATTGACATTGTATTCGGATATATTGAAAGTACTCAAAATGAATACTAGAAAATTGTGTTTTCCCCTCACTTTCTTCAATCTTGACAGTTTTTTCACGCGAGAGTGCACTTTTTTCTTGATCACGACAGTTTTTGTCGCGAATTTTCTATATATATATATATATATATATATATATATATATATATATATATATATATATATATATATATATGTGTGTGTGTGTGTGTGTGTGTGTGTGTGTGTGTGTGTGTGTGTGTGTGTATATGTATATATACATATACATATATATAATTTTATATATATAAAGGTCACAAAGCTACAACCAACCAAGTAATTTATGACCATACAGAGAATTCAAGAAATAAAATTACCCCATTTCAAACGTTTCAAAGGTTTCAAATGTTTCAAACCTTCAAACATTGGATGAAGGCGTGTGCCGAAAACGGTTAAAATGGAGTAATTTTATTTCTTTAATTTTCTATATATATATATATATATATATATATATATATATATATATATATATATATATATATATATATATATATATATATATATATATATATATATATATATATATATATATATATATATATATATATATATATATATATATATATATATATATATATATATTTATATACAAACTAAACCTAAGCCGCATCCACAACGTATATAAAGTACATAAATAGAATAAACCACAAATATACTATCCTTTCAGTAAACGTTTCAATCAGAATACTGATGAAGAGTACTGATGAAGATTCTGATTGAAACGTTTACTTAAAGAATAGTATATTTGTGGTTTATTCTATATATATATATATATATATATATATATATATATATATATATATATATATATATATATATATATATATATATATATTTCTATATTTATATATATATAGAATAAACCACATATATATATATGTGTGTGTGTGTGTGTGTGTGTGTGTGTGTGTGTGTGTGTGTGTGTGTGTGTGTGTGTGTGTGTGTGTGTGTGTGTGTGTGTGTGTGTGTGTGTGTGTGTGTGTGTGTCTGTGTCTGTGTGTGTGTCTGTGTGTGTCTGTGTGTGTCTGTGTGTGTCTGTGTGTGTGTGTGTGTGTGTGTGTGTGTGTGTCTGTGTGTGTGTGTGTGTGTGTGTTTTGGGGAGGGTGTATTTGTGTGTTAAGAGATTTAGTTTACATGGAGATAACTTGAAAGCAAATTTTGTGCTCTTTACTTTCTTCCTTGTTTATGTTAGTGGGATTCTTCAGTTTGTCCCTTATTTCTATAACAATCTCTTTGGTGTCCTTGACATCATCACCGAGATCCTTGAAGCTTGATTTAAATGTACATCGCATTTCTAGAAAAAATGTTATCTCCTAGAGCAATTACAAACTAATTTAATGTACAAATAGAAAACACTTGCAATGTCTAATAGATCGTATGTTCAGAGAATGACTCAAACCTAATTTCGCACACTGACTTAATGGTTTTGATGGGAAAAGTGCCTTCAAAATTATTGAAGTGAATAATCTGTTGACACTAGAGAACTTCACAATATCTGGGAACAAATCAGCGGGAAAATTTGTAAGCATACTGGAAATTTGTTCCGTTTGACACTCCTTGGAGTATGAAACGGTGGACAACAAATGAAAGGCAGAATGAAATATATAGATACATCTATTATTCTGTGTTTACGTGAAGAGTCTAGTTGAGACAACAAACTCTCTTAGTGACGCAAGACTGGGATACGACTCAAGACTCAAATACAAGAAATGTTTATTTCGATATGAGCCTATTCATGTGATGAGGTAACTCCGATAATGAAGATCCCTGTTGATAATTCAATATATGCAGTGTCAATGTGTGGGGCTCATATCTTCAGGTTTGCTTTGCATATCCAGTGCTAATCACAACAGCAGAATGAGAGGGATCAGAACTGAAATATAATCAAACAATTCTTGAAAGCAACAACAACAGCAACAAAATACTAAATGCCTATTTACCCTCCAATTCATTTGCGATATCATTAATGGCATTGCTGATCAGCTTTTCAATATCTTTTAACTTTTCTTCCTTTATTGATGACTTCTGTATTTCATCTATTTCATATTCAAATGTTTGTGGAAACAGGCCATTTCCAGCAACTTTGATTTCATCTATGATTGTTATAAACACATTGGATGAGCATGACATACTTGGTAAATGAGCAAAATATCGATTTCTTATACCCCTGAGGATGTCAACCTTATCTCCATCATTGAATGGATAGCACCTTTTATCTAGAGGTCGGTGACCAGCAATCAATTCTAGACCATACTCTAAAAATACCTTTCCTAAAATTGTCATATCCCAGTTGCTTTCAGTTCCTTTCTTTATTTTATCGATATACACACTTTCCTTGTGGCTGTTCCGAAGACCTGGTGATAATTCATTGCACAGGTCATTCCCACTTGAGGGATTACTATTCCATTCCTGCTTGTCATGCTTTTCATTCCACTTCGTAATGAAAAGCTTTCTCAAATATATTGGTACTATATCCAAAACAATACGTGACAGCTTATAGAATCTCTCTCTATCTTCGCTGAGATCCATGTCGCACTATGTATCTAGAATGACAGCAGGATGTAAGCAGCAAATAACAAACACATGACATGTGTCTAAATTATAAGTATGAAGAAAGAATTGGTAAGGTCCATTCAGGATGTCTAACAATGTACAGGTAAACAAGATGTTTCTCTGAATTTATCACATATATTATCTAGAAGTCTACAACTACAAGTCTTGCTACAAAGTAACATGTACTTGGCTTGCATGCAACGCCAGATACTAACACAAAGTAAATACAAGATACATAGTACTCATAATGTATAAAAGAGGCTGTGGAAATAACAGCTAGCATAATCAATAACTGACAAGCTCGGGGTTGCACCTTGATATTTTTCTAACACAAAAATATGCTATGTGGATTGTAATAGTAGATAATTTAAAAATAACAAATGGACAAGAGGGTCATTGAAGCCTACATAACACATTTTTGGAAATGAATATACCGACTGATTAAATACAACAAGGTAGCTGATTGAAAGATTAACGAATTCTATGTTTGATGGTAATTTCCGATATGAGTTAGAGGAAAGCGATATTTGAGTTATTTTCAATTTCTGTGTCTGAAACTCAATGGTTAATGCAATGATATACAAAATGTTAGTCAGCTATGGAAAGAACTACGTCTGAGCAAAGACATATGACCCATAATAATGAAAGATGAAAGGTAGTCAGCAAGGTCTG
Source organism: Mastigias papua (assembly GCA_964019165.1). Lineage (NCBI taxonomy): Eukaryota > Metazoa > Cnidaria > Scyphozoa > Rhizostomeae > Mastigiidae > Mastigias > Mastigias papua. The sequence goes on along the minus strand of OZ025271.1, from coordinate 6,741,313 downwards.
ATGTTTTATTAGCTGGATACTTTGGGCTAGAAGACATACAGCTGAGTTGCGTTACCACGTGAAATGACTCTTGTCAAGATATGTTGTACCGCCTGCTACAATGTGTAGGAGTGACTCAAGCCAAAGACACAAAGAGCATTACTACAATAGTTGATAGTGAAATCAAAGATGTTCATAGGTAGTCTGCTTTCTGCTGTTGAACAGGGAGGACTGAGCTGTTTCAAAAACTGAGCAAGGAGGAGTGTGAGGATAATTGGTCCAAATGTTCATAGCGAATAACTTGAAAACTCTGCATTGCATTTTAGAATGAATTCCAATTAGATGTTAGTCATAATTAATGGAAACAGTTCATTTTCAAATTTCTATACATACAGATATAACCTCACTACACCTACGTAGCTGAAGGTTGGTTAATACTGCCGTTATGTGTGCGGATATCAATGCAATAAATATAATACTTCTAATGATAACAGTGAAATTCATAAGACAGACATGCATAAGTAGTTTATGAGATAGAACAGAAACTATTCCTACCTAGAAGGACATATTGTGATGGTGTTTAAAAGTTTTAAGATCAGTTGTGGACATTTCAACAGCAGTAATGTTCTTTAAAGTACATCCTGTATCACTAGGCTTCTTGTGATGAGGACCACTTCTTGTGATGAGGACCACTCCTTATATGGTCATAGCGTGTTAAGGTTTTGATCTACAGTCATGTAACGTTTTACAAATTAATGTTTAGATATCTTTTGAATAAAAACTGTGAAGTAGAGTTTCTAATCTCCAAAGGTAATTCATTCCAGAGTTTGTGGAACCTCAGCAACGAGAACCGTTCACAAATTTGTGGTATGCATGACAGCCTGCGTGATATTGAAGTCTGCAAAACAACTGCATGTTTTCAGCCATCTAGGGATATGACATCAATTTTGGTCCCACAAAACCTGACACTCAAACTCCAGTGCCTGAAACTAGAAACTTCTTTAGTGCTTTAGGCCAAACAACCTCTTTCAGGATCTTTGTGAAAATGAGACTGAGATCAGTAACCTGATCTGGGGGGGAAAGCTTTTGCTAATCCAGACCACGTTAATGTTCTGCTACCACTGCATTGTTGATATATGTGAGTCTGCTAATATACGCACCTTATTTCAATGTGGTTTTAGAAAAACAATTATTAGTAAGGACAGAAAATATTACGATGTCACACAATTGATGCACAAAACAGCCACAATCACTGCAAAGCCACTCATATGTGAAGTTTGCTGGGTAAAATTCACATTGAAGAAGTACCTTGATACCGGAAAAATCCTACTCCAGCGTGAAGATATCAAGACGAGCATGATAAACTATCCCTTACTATTAATGAAGAAGCATCTTTGCCAATGAGCATGTTTGAATTAGAACTAGCTCCATAGGTGTCAGTAGCAAAAGTTACAGAAATGGTACTCCTGCATGGTGTGGAAGCCAGACGCAAAGACAAACGATTTCAAAGTTCAAACATTGCATCCACTAGACCAGTTTTAAATGAAGAAGAGTAACTGGGAAAAAGTTGTTTTAATCAGGGGAATTTCAACATCCCTTGCTATAAAGTGGAAAAAGCCTGTTTTCCACTAGGCAAAATTGTTCACACGATGCGAAATACTTCGAAGCTATGCATACACATTTCATTACCAGTGAGCGTGGGAATCAGTGCAGCAATGACTTTCCTAGTTTGAACGCATCCTACTTTTCAAGGCAATCAATAAAAGTATGTGGATTGAAAGGAGAACCCCTATTTCCAGTCTTAAGTTGAGAAGAGGATTCCAGCACTTCCATTCGGATCGACCAAATGATTTCTCCCTGAGAAAGCAGGCTTAAGGATAGAAAGAAACTTCTTAGAGCTTTATCTGACAACACCCTGGAGAAGGATGTTGGTAATGTTAAAGCTACAAGGCAAAGATGCAAGATTCCATCAAAGAGGAGAGATCAAGATAATATTTCACTTTTTCCAGAGCTGTTGTAAATGAGTTTAAAGATAAAAGGAAGAAATGATTAACAGTTAAACAGTCATGGCTCTGTGAAACAATGAAACATGTGATTTAGGACATGTATAACATTGACAAAGCTGCTAAATTCAAAGCAAGCAACTATCGGTTTCAATTTAAAGTTCTTTGAGAAGCAAGACAAATACAAAACAGACATCGACCGATGACTGTAGATCCATTATTCAATCATTCCATAGGACACTCAGAAAAAATTGAAAGACAACGGCAAGGTCTTACTGGCAAATTTAGAACAGATGTAAATTGGGGAAGAAGGCTAGCTATAAATAGGTACAATGTTGACCATATCCCTTTGTCATTTGTAGAACCAATGCAGAAACAGGTGACAAGCAAGTATGGGTTTCTCAGCTCCAGGGTGGATTAGAAAAGAGACAGCACACAAGTCAAAGGAAAATGAAATATTTGCTGACAATGTATCCTTTTTAGTTGAGAGAGGAAATTAAATGCAATGCAACTGTTTATATGCTACATTAGAATCAAACTAATATTGTGCAACCCATTGATGCAGGAATTAATGAAGCTTAAAATTGGAAATACTTTTGATAAGTGGCTTGAAGTCAATGAACATATTGAACAATGACATGGCAAAATGAGTGCAAAAGAAAGATGCATTTTAATGACAAAATGACCTTGTGATGCATGACATGAAGAGAAGATGAACAATGAGATATTTAGGAAGGCTTTTGAACACACTGGCTGCCTTATGACAATCTGAGGATGATTTTATACATCCCCAGGGATATGATAACTATGAATTCTAAACTTCTACTATCTTTTAAATTTTCACTGGTTAAGTTATATCATAGTTACTTTTCCAGAAATTTATAAAGTACTTAAACCATGCACCTGACAATTTTTGCACTGATTCTTGTTTGACACTGAGAATCTGAAAGTCGTAATACCATAAATCAAATTTGTTATTTTGCAATAGGAACTTGCTACTTTACTAGGCTGACAAGGGTTCGTATTTCAAAATTGCATAAATCAGGAAAACTGTCTATTGGTTCATATTTTTGTAGGTTCCTATATGCGTTGATTTACTGTTGTAATTTTGACCAAAGGAAGCATTTCAAGGAACCTGTAAAATTCAGTTGTTTATTAGTAAGGATCTTTCTATGTTCTTCAACAGAGCAATCCTTCAGTTTATCTCTTTGTCGCATTTACAATCATA